>CM037787.1:39023319-39073319 GCA_021229015.1 Solen grandis
GCGCTGTTTACAACGCAACATATTATAATAGATCGCGGAATTACAACACCGGATATCAAAATTCATTGCCCATTAGCCGGCAAGATTTGCGTGCACTTGTTTGCCCATATCATCGTTATACAATATAGATCTATTTTGCTTGCGTGACGAGCTCTTGTTTAGGCGTGTGACATTTTTCATATTTTTTCACATACTGAATATAATGCAAAATAATCTTCTTTAAATGATTTATTTATCTCTTTAGTGTAGGAGTTTTCACGGCACGTAACGATCGATTAATCTGCAACGATGTGCACAAACAAGGAAATATTGTGAACGAAATTCTGTGACGTAAGCAAGTGAAGTGCAGCAGTTCACGCATCTCCATAATGTAATTTTTATATCCTTGGTTAATCTATGGTATAAATCATTGTAAGATGTTCAGCTCTTACAGCAAAATGATATATTAGCTACAAAATCCCTTTCATGTGAAAATCAATAAACGGTTCCAAATAACAAGGCACTTGACTTTCTCCTTTACTGTTGGTACTGTCCCTACCGTGATTCGACCCCACAGCGGTGAGGGGCTGCGAGACTTGTAGTCTACGACTGTAAACGCTCGGCCACGGCGGCCCCGACGCAACATTAGGAATCTCAGTTGATTTATAATTGTATTTAATCATTTACGTGTTATGTGGAGTGTCCCTGGTCAAATTTTTGGTAGTATATACATATGCATATGTACACTAGCTTATGACTTAGTAATTTCTTGCTATACAAGAACACCGCATGCGGATGCCAACGCTGGTCTTTTATTATTTTTTATTTTTCTTTTCAGGGCGAAAGATTTAAATTTGGTCAAAATGGACCTAAGAGTTATGGCCCTTGATGAGAATGTAGCCCTTGTGATAGTGAACAAGTACGTGAAGCTTGATGACAGACGGTTGAAAAGTTTAGAAGTTATGGCCACTTGGGCATATATACATGCATTTCATGTTGGAATAAAATGACAATAATTTCGTACTGAGTTTCTTATTTTCCTATCTTTCAAGAAAAGATCTCTAATCAGCATGCTCAGATGTGCTCAATACGAGAAGCTTGAGTATCGAATGATTCGCAAATAATGAGTTAAGCGAACTAGAACAAGCTTACATATCCCATTTTCTTTTTAAACCTTGCTTAAAAAATCGCCAAAGTGCGAGGTAAAATTTCGATATTGAAAAGACATCAAGTGACGGCGCATTGAAGAAAAATCGAATCACTGATATGAATTATATTTCATATCAAATGGTTTGTAAGATTGATCTAATCAGATATTGTTTCGCCAGGAAGAATTAAATATTTAATATTCAAAAATTAAAAATTCCAACACTGAAAGAACGTCATTTGACGTAATACAAGAATACCCACATAACCGGCTGTGTCCAGTATCTCCAGTTTGACCTCCTCATTGTCGACAAACGACCGGACCTTGTGGATACTCTCTGAAACAATTATATAATATCTAAATATCTTATCACTGTAACCTTGTACCATATAGAAATTACGATCATTTACTCAATACCTATAAACTAATTATTTTTTTATTTAAATATTTTTTTTTTATTTAAATATTTATTCTAAATATGTATTTATTTATATATCTATTTATTACTAGTTTTTTATTATTAATAGTAGTAACAGTAGTAATACATAAATGTTGAACATCAACGATAACAAGTATTGCAGTTTTACGAGTGTTGCAAGGTATGTACAGTCTCTCTAAGATGTTTATTACGAAATTTGCAAAATATATTCTCATACAAATCCCGTGCGTTCCTTCTGTCCCTTGTGTCGGTAACAATAAACCAAGTTTTGTTTTTTTTTCACTTGTAGACTACCAGGTACCAGGAACCTCCGTGAGATCGATTGATTAAGAATTTTCGGCTTAAGAAAATACTGAAATCAGATAGAGACCCTGACGGGAAGTTTTTTCTTGACAGTAGATGTGATACCGTTCAGAAGTTTATCTTTGCCCGTGTAGACATTAACTGGAACACACATCAAAACATCTTTGTTTGTATTTCACGTCCCACTGACAGCAGAACAGAAAATTTGAGCTTTATGTTTAGACTGAGATACATGGACATTAATTTCATGTCAAAATTGACTTATGATGACTGTTATGAAAACACCATTTCGTTTCTCATATTTGCTTTTACTTACATTACCGCATGACCTCTATTCGCGATTGTTCCAAGGGAAGGTTAATAGTATAAGTGTTTTATTGTCCCCCACCCCCTCTCTCTCTCTCTCTCTCTCTCTCTCATAGTATCGGTTCCATATATTTACATGTCTCACTTTTGTTTAATATGTATTATCTCTGATAGACTGAGGTTCTCTATCTGCAAGCATCTGTAGTTTTATTTAGTTAAAATGTAGAACTTTATTGTGTTTTGCAATTTAGCCCGTATTCCAAAAAGGAAGACGATATTTATAAGTATTTCACGCTTGTTTTATTTTCATAATATTGAATAAAATTAGTTTGTATGTTTGATGGATTTATGTCCCAACGATAGTATTTCGGTCATCTGAAGATTGTGTCTACTTAAGAAAGACATAGTGTTCCCACAGTGTAGTATCACGCCGTAGACACATGGCATGATACCCAGTCACATTATCCTGACAGCGGGCAATTTTGTCCTGGAAATACCCTGTAATGCTGAGCGCTGAGCAAGGAGCTATACCAGTACCATTTTTATGACTTTGGTATGTCGCGGCTGGGGAACGAACCCACGAACTTCCAATTCCGAGGCGAACGATATAATACTCGACCACCGAATTATTTATCTAGACAATAAATAAGCCAGCCTTAGTATAATAAACAATCGATATTCAATTTAATCCTCAACAGACGACTTTCCATTGTATCCTTGAGTTTTGAAACGCAAAGAAACAATACCGCTCAAAATGTTCCGGGAACTCCGTTTTCAAAGACATTTTGTGCTATTAAAAACTGATTCATTGTCAATAAATTCTAACAGAATGTATGTTGCATCCCTATGTTTAGATGCTATAATGTCGGTTTCAATGTGTCTATATCTACTGCGATTAAATGCAAACGCTTTTGATGTTAAACAACAGGAAATTTATCGTATTTTAAATTGTTGTGTTCATCTGATGTAACCGATGCTGATTTTAACTACAACAGAAAAACCTCATTCATATTTTCAGATGAAAGAGTGAATGTCTCATAACAGTAAAACACAATGCTTATATTTACCTATAAATTAAGTAATATTTAAATTTTAAGATCCACAAATATTGGTGACTTTTTTCTTTGAACAGTATTATAAACATCAATAGAAATTTTCTGAGAACTACAATAAACACCATTTTCAGAACAACTACCTGTGATACCGTGTATATGTACGATAAAATCATACTGTTTTGCTGACATTAAATTTCATTGCATCTTTCAGTCAATTTCGTGGGCACATACTTTCGATGATACATGTTACAGACAGACAACGTGTGGTCGACTTAATAAACAGTTTTTGTTAGATTAATAAGAGAAAAAAAAGCATCCACAAATTCCACGAAAATATTTCCTACGCGAAAAAGTCCCCTCGCGAATATCAGTGACTTTTAGAAGCGGGTGTTTTCAACCCATTGATATGTTATATGATACGGTATCATAGCTGCAAAATATGAAAAGGTTGGAGCACAACAAAGAGATTATAAACAACTATCTGGATAGACTACCACTCTTTGACAACAAAGAAAAAGCACTCGTTCTAGATTGCGAATTAAGCTTGCCGCAGCCAGACCAATGGCTGCCCTGCGATTACTTCATTGATAAATTAAGATAACACTAGATAAACTTTGAACAAATTAGCATTTTATCTGCGTGATAAAATCTTTAACCGTTAGAGATAGCTGGCATTGTCGACGACCCACCTCTGAACGTATATATTCCAGGAAATTAGGATCTACTTTATAGCGGCTACTATCTCTTACCCCTGGATGCGAATGTGTACAATACAGACTTATGGGATAGCCATATAGTTGATTAATGTATGCACTATATCACTTATGTGTGAACTGATGTTGCCAAACAAACTGATATATATATATATTTCTTAGGATACGTAAATCTTTTTTCTGATGCCTGGTCTCTTTCTCAAGAGCATTAAATTAATGTAATCCTGTATAGTCCGTGGTCCGTGGATTCATCCGAGAAAAAAATTCTATTTGATTTCAGTATTTATATAATTATCTCGAAACTACATTATAGAGGATAGTCAAAATTAATACTATTGGTCATGTGTAGTTTTACGTTTAGTATTACGTTTAGTAGAAATTCCCGGGATTAAAGTTGAAATATATGGCCTATTTTAGTAGTTATAAACAACATTTGAAGCAAAATTGGACAATGTTTTTCTATCAGAGCCATGGGCATAGCTAGGCCTAAATTGATTAGTAGACCCTGGCAAGAGACTATGCATATTTTCGTGGGATGCGCGTAGGTGCATTTTCCGGTATATCTGGGGCACAGGCACTTCGTTTTAAGCCAACTTTTTTTTTATTCGATCACCTTTCCTCTCTATCTATAATACTTTGTTTTAGGCCAACCTTTAAAAAAATGGCCTGAAACAAAGTGCCTTTGATCTGGGGTCAAAAATTAAATAATAACGCACCTTTTAATGCATTTTAGTAACTTTTAAAATATACCGTTTCTCGAAATGATGTGAAGGCCCTAACCTAGAGTGCTTTGGGAGAGCCATGCCAGTGAGAACAACGTACCTGACATCTGTGTAAGGTACAGGTTCCTAGTACAGGAAAGGCCACTACTATACTGGAGATTTTTTTTAATATCCCACTCCAGATTAATCGAGAAAGTTGTCAATTGCTTACAACTGGTTTGTCGTCAAATATAGCAAATTCTACGAAATCACGCAATAAGCCAACACTTTAAAAGAAAAAAAATCTAATTTTTATGTGCAGCATCATTTTTAGTGTAGGACTAAATTTCGTTGATTTTGTAAATAATTTTAAAATAATGAAAATGTACGTTTAGTAGACCTAAACATTGTCAGATCCCGAATTCGCGAATTTGTGTACCCATGTAATAGCTTTAATGACGAATTCTACAAAATGTAATGTCAACAAACTATAATTATTTTGCAGCAGATTGTAAAAACAAAGGGGGGAAAATTCACACCGCATGTGTAATAACAGTCTATACGAATTTGTATAGACAATGTAAATGAATTTAATTAGCTTGAATTCCACCAAAATATTAAATGTTAAGTAATATTTAAGTTTTAAATTAAGCAGGACAGCATTCCACCATTCCAGTTTTTTTATGAAAAAATTACAAAATGCATTATACCACGTCAAGTCACATTATTCTGAAACCCAAACCCAAACATTTTTGGAACAAATCTTACAAGCAAGGAGCTGCCAGTGCCTTTCGGTATATCGTAGCCGGGGATCGAACGTTTTAGAGAGTTATTTTGGAATTGGATATTTCGACTTGTGGACTTGTCTAAGTGGAGAGTAGTTCAGAGGTCTATATTTTGTGTGGCTAACTTCATTTAAAAGATAAGCAAGCACCTGTTGCCGCTACGTTCTAAATACTTACACCTAGAATTAACTCGCTTACATACCTAATGTTGGGCAGTATTCACCTATAAATCGTCTGGTCATATACCGTACTGCCAGGGCTGCAAAAGAAAATGTTCGTAAGTTAATACTAGAATGGATGATTAAACATACTTCATTGTTAAAAGTTACATGTATGTTGAATGGCTAGCTTTAATTTCATTTGAACATCAAAATAGGTTAGGGACATTGTCTGCACAAGAGATAGTGATGCCACATCCAGTGTCATTATAATGACACTGGGCGAACCAGTTATGAAACTATCCTATATACATATATATGCTGAGCGCCAGCAACCAGTATACTTCTGACAACTTTTGTAAGGCGCAGCAAGGAATCGAACACACGACTTCCCGATTCCGGATCGAGTTACTTCACCACTCGCTCACTGGGACCGGCTTAAATGCAGAAGCTGTTAGTTGCTAAGTTTATTACCCAGAACTAGTATATTCTAGGGAGAGCAGGGGTCCGGACCAAGCGCAGTTACCTTGTGTATGTATTACGCTTTAGGATCAAAGACTATTTAAGGTATAAGGTCAATGAAATTAAGAAAAATGAGAAGATGTGTGGTTATGTAATATGATTATTTGAACTTGTTTTGAAAATAAATAAACGGCATAGATTAAAAGCAAACATAAAAAAAAACAAAAAAAAAACAAACTTATAGCCTTTTTTTCTTCTTAGGCTTAACAAAAATAAATACTAAGCATACCGATTTTACGAAATGCATTTACATAAAACAAACTAGTATTATAGAAGTATTACTTTCTTCGCATAAAAACATTTAGGAAAAAGAAGCAAAATTTAGCTCAAAGAAGCATTTTACAATTCATCGATAGGTCAAACTATTTGATTATCAATAATGTATTCCGATATAGCATATAACAGATAAATAAAGGATAATCTTTTGTATTTTCAGAATCAAGTCAGACAAGTGGACGTTGTCTGTGTTACTCTTGAAATAGTTTGCCCTTAATGAGTGTAATAAAAATATAAAGTATGTTTCCTTTGAATGCTGCTTGATATAGCTGCATGTGTAATCTTAAAGGTTTTTTTTTATATTTTTTTTTACACTTTCTCCTATAACTACAGGGGAGGTGAATCGATATCAGGTGAACTTGTCTAATGCCTTTCGCAGTTCTCAAGATAAAAACCAAAGCTACTGGTAGCTAGAACGCTAAAGTCTTTCGCTGAACGCGATTATGGATGAAATCTAATTTCCAACCATTTCTTTAGTGTTTTTTGAGGAGTTGTTTATTTTTATATGTTTCTGGCACTACCGTATGGTTTTTAAAGCCTCGAACAAGATATGGAAAATGTTAAAAATAAAACAGATGCACCGTAATATATATTAAACTAACTGTCGTTCTCTTTTTGCGGATAATAGTCTTAAAGACGTTTTAGCGGATAACCATTGATTTTATTTTATTTTATTTTTTTGACTCTCCTATTTATTTTTGGTAGAATGTTAAAGGAAAACCCAAATTTTAATACTTATATTCATGTCTTACAAACATTATTAAAAGTATATTTGCCAAATTATGAAGGTCCAAAAAGTCACATTTAAATGTTTTTATGCAAATGTTTCAATAAAAGGCAATAAAAAAAAAAAAAAAAAAAAAAAAAACATAGTGAAGTATATATCCTTTTATATGTCAGGAAGTCATTTTATCCGTGGACTGATTCTGAAAAAAAAAATTAAAGGAATTCTGTCCTACTATTTTTCATAAAGAAAACTATAAAATTTTATAACTTTAGTTTTTTGTATACGTTTTGGTCCTGGCACAAAAGATTTTGTGTTCGCTGTGTATATTTGTATTTTCCATGCATGTTTGACAATATCTTATACTTGAAGAATTAATTATAAATTACTAATTGTGATACAATATTTTGGAAATATCATTAAATATGTTTTTGAACTTCAGAAATGAAATCTCTATTTTAATGCTTTGTTTTCATTTTTTTTCTTCAAATTTTAGAAGGCTTGCGGTAGGTCGGTGGTTCTACCCGGATGCCTCCGTGAATTCGGGGTCATCCTCCACCTGTAATTAGCTGGATGTCGCTATATGACTGAACTCAAATAGTCAAGTCAAGTCAAATTTTAGAAAACAGTGATGTTCTACCCGAAACTATATCTTTATTACGAGCATTTTGTGAACTCGTTTAGTAAAAACAATTCATGTTAGATCCTATATTTATAAACATAAAATAAACAAATAACAAAAGGGGGTCACCATTCTCGTAAATGATAGGACCCCCTTTTTTATTATATATATATATATATATATATATATATATATATATATATATATATATATAAATCTGACATGAATCGCTCCCTGGCGAGCTTAATAACATTTTCATGAACGAGTTTGGTAAAATATGATATGAAATGACAATACATTTCAGATTCTTTTTATCATATGATCTATACTGACAGTAAATCGCAATTAAAAAAAAAAAAAGACTGTGAACGACTTACAATTTGTAATCTTACCTTAAGAAAATAGTTTCAAATAATAACTGTAAATAACGTTTAAACGTGTGTATGTCTCATATATTTCCAACATCATATGAATATTGCATCGTTTTGATCAAAGTCAGACGCATCAAACATATTTAATCCAGCTGTTCGAGTTTAACACACGATGCATATGTATAGAATACACGGGCGTGACGCGAAGTGATGTAATTCGGCCTTAAAGTTATATGTAACGTGTTAAATATAAGAAAATATGTGATGGTTATACAAAACCGGAAACAGCTGTTTGAGCATAATATCATATGATAAATATTTTAATTATAATCTTATTATAAGAAGTACTTATGTGTAAAAGATTCGAAAAAAAATGCAATTTATTATGATCTTGTAAAAACAAGTGTAGATGTGGCATCTTATCCCGACACGTCACCATAAACCAGAAACTTGTTGTGCAACATAGTTAGACCTTGTGAATAAAATTAACTCGTTGGTTACTGAATGCGAGTATTATTTTGTTATTAAACAAAAGATACGTTTGGTTACTTTATACGATTACATCAGAGACAAGAGTTGCGTTGGGATAAATTTGGCTACTGAACACAAGCTTAATTTGGTTTCAAAACTTGAGTTGTGGATATGATTTACGTTTGGTTACTGAACAAGAGTAATGTTTGGTTACTGAACAAAAGTAACATTTTGTCACTGAAAGTGTTACTAAATAAAAATAACGCCTGGTAACTTAAGAGGTACTGAACAAGAAGTATGTTTTGCTAATAAACATGAGTTTTGTTTAGTCAATAAACACGAGTGACATTTGTCAATGATGGTTTCAAACATGTGTTACGTTTGGTTGGTAAATACGAGTTGAATTTTGTTACTTAACGTTTGGTTACTAAACAAGGGTTGTGTTTGGTTTTTGTACACGTGATGAATTTGGTTACTGAACAAGGGATGTGTTTGGTTTCTGTACACGTGATGAATGTGGTTACTGAACAAGGGATGTGTTTGGTTTCTGTACACGTGATGAATGTGGTTACTGAACAAGGGATGTGTTTGGTTTCTGTACACGTGATGAATTTGGTTACTGAACAAGGGATGTGTTTGGTTTCTGTACACGTGATGAATTTGGCTACTGAACAAGGGATGCGTTTGGTTTCTGTACACGTGATGAATTTGGTTACTGAACAAGGGTTGCGTTTGGTTTCTGTACACGTGATGAATTTGGTTACCGAACAAGAGTAATGTTTGACTACTGAGCATGAAACATTTGGTTAATGAATCGTACCATGATGTTACTTCACATTAAGTGATCTTAATACGTTTTCTGTCGATTGTTATGTTAAACAAACAGGAAACAAATCCACATGAAAATTGTAGATATATTTTACAAAACATGTAGAGATTAAAGAAAGGCATCTTCTTTATAGTATGGGATAAACTCTCCCTAACTCAAACTTAATTCATTTTAATGTAGATATGGAAACAAGTTTTTACAACTTATACGAATCCCTCTCGACTGTTCCGTGGTAGGGCCAGTACTTTGCTCCTTGGAAGGGCATGATGAATGCTTGCCTCCAACAGGGTTCGAACTCACAATCATCAGATCCTCTACAACTTGACCCACGTTAGTGTGACGTAGATAGATACAACGTATTTTAACGGAATTACCCGATTATTCCCGACTGAAGAAAGTATTTTATTTATTTCACAAAGTGTGGTGTGTATTATGAAAAACCCGATGTTGCCTGCCGGAGTATACTTCGCCCGTCTGGCAAACGTCAATATTTGACCAGGGGCCGTGAAGAAATCAGCTGCCATTTTACATCCGTCTGTGTGGCAGGTAATTACTGGGGTAATTGTCTGGTGTTTTTAAAATCGGATTCTGCATTCAATCACGCATATTTACAGTAAATATTTCTACTCAGACATTAGGCACTGTAAGCCATAACGTGGCCAGACTGAAAGATGGCCACATACTCTAAATACATATATTTAGTTCGGTTATTTATTCATTCCATGTTGCTTACTTGTTCCTGTTGTTGTCGTGTTTTTGCTGTTTTTGTTTGCTTGTTTGTATATTTGTTTAATTGATTTTATACTTTAAACATTACTTTTGCAATCAGTTATAAAATTGCCTTTAATATGAATAAGAAAAATGCACAATTACTTTTTAATCAAGATTAATTTATTTAATAATATATTTATATGTATTTAAATCGTAGACAATACATTTCATTTTTATGCTGTATGTTGTTCAAGGTTAATTTGGCAGCGTAGACACATAACCCCCTAAAAACTCACAATAAAAGCACAATCTAACTGCTTTAAATTAAAAATTTCCCAGGAGAGTTCCCCAGGACTCAAATCCAACCGGAACTACACCCTTCTCGCGCTTTCGGGCAAAGCGGCAAGCCCCTTGCCTATATTTTTAATATTGCGCCCCCCCCCCCCCCCCTTCAACCTGAACTCCTGGATCCGGCTCTGATAATATAAAAAGTTATGGATTAACAGTGGGAGTATTCCGATGCGAACTCTGTTACGACACGCTACGCCACTTTAACAACTGTAGGGGAGGTAACTACCGCGGCGGAGCTTGATTGCGGTGTGTCCTCGATCTTCACAAAAGAAGATTTAAAAAACAGACACGAATGATCTGATTGGCTGTATCCCATCCGATGTAATTTTTAACAACTCCACGATGTTTGATTTCTTAATACGTGGGTTTGCAAATGCTTTGGGTATCCAAAATCAGTTTAAGATCTCGATGAATGTATCAGGTTATCGTACATTGGGTCATTGCGCTGTTGAGCTAATGGGCGAGTGGCGCCAAGCAAATGGCCAGAGCTAATTGTCGTGTGCGTCTTATCGCGATGAATTGAATTCCTCTAAGTAATACCAATTTAAAATACAAGGTATCCTAAAAACACACCACACATTAGCAAATTCAATTTGTTAGATATAAATAGTAGAAATAGCTCATATTCCTGTCGTTTTAAAAGAAACTGCATTACATATTTTCCAGTGTAATTGCGCCATGTCCGTAGTATATACATTTTTAATATCCCTTTATTTCATGTTGACTTATGTCTATAGGTTTTAGATAGGTAAACATGCATTTATAAGTATGCACGACTGCAGATACGCTTGCATGCATATCTGTACGGACATAACACGTGTATCATCAAATAAGTATTTAGTGAAACTTTTAACAATAGGAACATTGTATGAGTACATTGCTAATCAATTGTGCACGGGAACCAGGAAGTTAATTGGCACGTGCTATTTCCAGATGGCTCTTGGACCTGCCCGTATGATTTATGTAGTCTAGCCTCCTACTGATATGCGGGGGAATGTTTACCTTTCCTTGTGATTTTTCCATCATCTTGGTTCTTGTTATAGCATCGTCAGTAACGTAGGTAAATGTTAAAACATTTATACCCAACAGACTTTAAAAAACTGGGACAAGGGTGATCCGAAATCAACATGGCGAAAAACCATTTCCCTGTGTAATGTTTAGCATATAAAAACTATGTTCAGCGAATACTTCTAAGCATTCACGCCGATTATACTGTTCTACAGGATTTAAAAGAAAAAAATACCCTACTCGTTAAAATAACTGACATATCGAAAACAAAATAGCTCAGGTAGGCCGGCGTTTTCAGAATTAGTTTTACTTCCATCTTTTATGCATGCATGGCTTATGCAGAATATGCCCGACGCTCATTATGTTTATTAGATACTTTGTGATAATGGACAAAATCCCTCTGGTTGAAGATTAAACCTGACCGCAGTACCATCCGTACTTTGTAATTTAATTTCATTTATTTGACCTCAAATAAAGTTTATTTATCACAATAAGTGAACATGGAAGAGGTTAAAACAATATTTTTAGGACAGGATAGTAAACCATTTGGTCGGCCGTGGAGGTGAAACAAACATCGCTCACTTTATCTTACCCGAGACTATACTTTTGTGTAGGTATATAAGTTTCGTTCCAGTGCCTACTTTAAAAGATTTGCAACATGGTAATATTAAATATAAAGAGTTACACATACAAGATTGTTCGTTCCGCTTTATAGAACATGCGCAGGTCCAACAATTATCAGTCTAGGAAATGTGGCGAAACGAGATACACAAGTTGGAACTTCTTTTATATATGTGATCTGGAACAAAAAATTCCGAATATCAACAATTAATATTTTTTCCAATCTTGCATTTTGAATTTTATAGCATGGATTTAACAGAAAACTGCTCAGCAACACCCCCCCCCCCCCCCCTTTGTAAGATACCTCTATCATCCATGTCACGTGATCGTCTATCTGCAATTGGGAGATGGTCAACAAAGATAAACAATAATTTTTGAACTGTTACCATTACTATTTTATAATCTGTATTCAATACGAAATTTATATGTTTGAGCTTTTAGTTATCATTATATTCTCATTTCACAGTGAGAAGGTGTAATAAAGCAAAATTATTATGGTAGAATATGACTTCCTGTGATCACTGACAGAGTATTTTAAAAAAAAGTCGAACGATTACTTGCGTATGTTTTTAATGGCTGATTTCTTTTCATTTTTCATGAGTTGATGTTTTATTTGCTTAAGCAACGAGAGAGTGTTGATATCGAGGCTATCGGTCTCAGGCAATAATTGGGTAAGGGTCGTAGGAAAAGGGATATCTCACCCTCGAGATCAGAAATTGACCCTCGGGTGAGTTATCCCTTACCTACATGAAGTCTCATGATGCTTTCCATACTCAGACCCAAACTTTGACCATTAATTTCAAAAGGGAATGGGCATAATACTGAAAATTGAGACCAGTATCGTATTAACGTATATACGAGAAAACGGCGCTTGGGTAATCAAATCGTATAAAAGCCAATGTCCTTCAGATATGTTCTTAGTAATATTAGTAATAGTTCTTGGTATATTGAACAATTTGTAAGCGACCTTAGATAAGGTCGCGTTGTAGGTCAATGTCAAATAACTGTATATGAATGCGGAGCCGTGTCGCTGGGTGTAATGGTGTATTGTCTGTGCTTACATGGGTATATCGACGAAAAATAAAAGCGGTGGCAATGGCATTCTAACGAAATTCAGATTTTGTTGTTGTTGTTGTTGTTGTTTTCTTTTTTCAAAGATTAAATTGAGCTATTAGCATTAAGAATTCATGGTGACCGTTGCTTTAAATGATCTAAGTGTCGAATGGGAAAATTCCTGGATCTTCACAAAAAGGATTAATATTGGTATCAAAGAAAAGCGGTTGTGTAATATCTTGAAGCCATTAGCTAGTGAGTTCATTATTGAAGTCGATAATGAGCGCGTGAAAAAAAGGATGCATGTCCTATATCTTGTCTGTTTACAGCATGTGTTTGGCGGGAGGATATACATGTTGTAAACAGTTTATATAGTCAGGTCCATCGCACGTGAGCACGTGAGAATCTTCGTAGATAAACAGAGCCGGCCAGTGAGTGTTCTCGGACTGCATCGCTCAACTGCATCATAACATTGCGCCCGTGAAATGCGATTGATCTGATCTATACTCTTTCTCTCTCACACTCATTTCATTTGTAAATTATATTTAAAAAAAAAATCAATGTAAATCTACTTATTTCAATTCCACTTCGACACGCCGTATATCAACTTTGAAATTCCGTTCATCTTTTGTGATTGTATCCCTATACAAATGCAATAAAATGACAAAAACAGTCATAAATTTTAAAAGTAGATATATCTATACAAGTCGAATCTGCTGCAGTTTCAGGATCACTTGGCTTGGCACTTTTATTCAAGTTGCTTGACAGTTTTACAAGTTGTCTGAAAACGTTCCTTGAGATTATTTTTAAAACTAGAAACAGTTTCAATGCAGTGGATTTTTCGAGAAGACTAGATTTATATTGATTTATTCAGCTTAAAATATGTGTATTTTCAGAAGGAGATTATATTTAATATATTTCTCTACCATTGGATGCAGCAGGCAATATAGACTTGCAGGCTCGAATTCCCCCAACAATAGCGCTAAGTAATAGTAGTGCACTCTACCATCACTGTGTTATGAAGTTTCAAGTCCATGACAAAGTTAACATAAAATATCTAAATTGTGAAGAAATGGACCATGCGGGAATTTTGAATAGAAATACAATAATTATGGAATTAAGTACATGTATTTAAGTAAGGTTGGGGGATTTCAGCCAAAACTAACCAATATACACACATGTACAATACATTTATGCATGAACCTGTTTCCAAAAAAAAAAAAAATGTATCACAAGGTATATCTAATACTTTTTTTATAAAGTAGAAAGATATAAAACTGTTCACTATACCACACGTGACATGAAGTTCCTAGCTTATTTGGTTTGTTACCGATAAAATACACGTAAAAGCGCCGTTTAACCCTTTCCCTCATATAGACTCATTTTGACGCACTCAATAGGTACCACATAAAGCCTGATCTGCAGAAAACCACAGTTAAACCTTACCAAATTTAATCATCAAGTCCTCATTTCCAGAACACTGAGGAGCAGCGAACAGCATAAAACCTGATCAGCCTGCGAGTTACTCGCAGGCTGATCTGGTTTTATGCTGTTCGCATAGGTCTTTTCATGGTTTCCTCTATGAGGGAAAGGGTTAATGCAGATGTAGATAATGTTTAAGATATATTACCATGAATGTCTTACACATAGCAGTTGGAATTGGGGTTGATGAAAGTGTCTTAAAACTGCCCTAACTGTACTTTTAATAACAAATTATTTAATTATCTCCTCAATGCTTATGTTTTAAAGTATTTAAAGAAACTTAGATAACAGTTGAAAAAAATAGTTATCATTGATAATATAATAATACTTAACCGATAAAACTGCATGTTGTGTTGAAAAACAATTATTTTGATGTCCAAAATTATTCTTATATGCCATGCATATTATAGAAAAAAGGGTGTTTCAGTCATAATAATCCTTTGTTGAAAGTAATACATATGGTTAATTGATAAAATCAAAGTTCCTTTCATGCCAGAGTCGTATTAGTAATACGATTTCAGCGTCGAAAAAGATTTTGAGTTATTCATGTGTAAAGAGCTCAGGGTCATAACTGTAGCATACCATACAAATTTATATATAAAAAAAAACTTTCAGGGTCAAATCATAAACGACAGCAGACAAGCAGGGCTAAACAGTGACCGTGTGTCTCTTGACCTCACTGTTCGAGTTGTTATATCTCTAGATAGATATACAGGTATCATACGTACACTAATGGCGATAAAATCAACTCTAGTACCCAATTATCTTTAGAGGAACTTTGAAAGGCCTTCAGATACTGATAATGACTGAATGTTTTACTTTGTTACACAAAAAATAATACATGTATGAAGATGAAAAGGTTTTTATAACCCTTCGTGTTTTGTGTATTGTATACATGTACTTCAATAGTAGAACGGTATTATATTTTGATCTGAATTTAACAAACAAACAAAACACATATTTGTAACAGATAAAGACGGAACAAATATACTGGGTTACTTTTATGGGGAAAAAAATCACGACTGTATAAATAAAAGAAATATATCAATATCAGTAGCTAGTTTGTGAAAATTTGCGTTCTTCGCATTGTTACTTCTACATTTCACTGGTATATCCAATCTTTGAACATTATTGACATATAAATGGGTATCCATAATCCCTCTGCTGTGATCTGTAATACAGCAGCTATGATAAGCCCGTTTGTTGTTATACTTATTTTGCAGACCCACAAAGTTTTGTCTATTCTGGCACGAACATATGAGAAACCCAATCCCTCTCCCCCTCTGCACCCCGTAGGCACGATGAACTTACGATAATACATTGAGGGATCCGAATGAAAGGAACCCCGCAAGTATATCGAAATTTATTTAAAAAGAATCTTAGATCAAAGCTGTTATACAGGTTATCTGATATATTTGTGCAGCTGCCATGTGCAAACAATCTTCCATTTCGGAGATATTTTTCATCAATTTAAGTGTCTATTGAATGATTGATAAAAATTCCTATAAGCAAAAGAAGTAAACTAATTATTTGATGATAAACCGGATGATCGATTGTTTAATTGGGTGATCATCTGGCTGATTGAAGAAGTACAGAAATAACAGAATAAGTAGTAACAGAAGTAGAAGCAGAAATATTAGTACTGTAGCAGTAAAAGTAGCAAAGAAGTAGTACAAATGTTACACGAGTAGTAGAATACGAACAGAATAGTAGTAGTTGTATATAGGCAGCGAGATGATGATGATGATGATGATGATGATGATGATTGTAGTCCTGGTAATGATGAGGGGAGCGGGTATTAGTTGTGTCTACACTGTTATAAAAGTAAGAGTAAATGGTACCGGTTTTGCCGACCCCTGGACTGCCAAGGATGACGATCCTACAGGTGTGGTAGTCCCTCTCTATCACCGGCGTCCGTGCACGTGGACTGTTCACTGTCATCCGGGTACCATTGGGCCCCACCCTCGGGCCATTTTGAACCCCTCGGCTCCCGTTTGCTACTCCATTTGGACGAACTCCGTTCATATTTCACAATTAAAACTTTGAATGAAAGTCACATATAACACCTGGTCCGGATAATTGTTATGAAAGTTACATGTAATTGTTCCCTGGCATAACTTTAGGTCAGCATATGTCGGGTCTGAACTGAGGCGCCATATATCGATACACTGCTGTTTATTGACAGATACCTTATCAATTTCAAATGAATCACTTCAAAATCACATATGTTTGAAGAAGGTAGTCCAGAAGAGTCTTATCAAATGATTAGCTGCGAGTATAAAGGTCATGCTCACCAAGGGGTCGAGATGACTGGGTACAAAAAAAAATATAATCTGCCATTTAAATACCAAGTTATCAATTATTCATATTATTAAATTATTTGTTACTTATTGACTGTACCACAGAGTATTGATACAAAGAATCCAACTGATATCATACCTTCAAATATGATACCCAGAGAAGCGCCAGATGGTTTCTAACTTTGCCATATTATCCATTTTCTCACAATCCGAATGCGTTTAAGTTAGTAACGTACTGTATCTCCCGTATCTATCCGCATCTGTATCGTAATTCCACTAGAATATAAAGACTCCTGCTTCCTAGTCCCCTGATAACTCACTGGATCGTTTCTCTTACATAGACTCGCAAGCCGTCAAGCTTGAAAATTAAGAGGTTCAATTAAATCATGGTAAAAACCGAATATCCAGTTTACTAACTGTCCGTACAGTCGCTATCAACTTCAAACGCGAACTACCTGAAGTTAGACGTTTGTATCCCCAATTGCAATGGAAGTGTGGGTAAGGGGGGAGAAGGGAAGCGCATCGCTTGGGTTATCTCTGTGAAAAATCTTAACTTTAATCTTTTCAATCTTCTAAAAGGTGGGAGAGCATGTGTTTCCGGGACATTAAGAGTCAACATGATGTATCTGCGGTGAGATGGTGCCTTTAGGTGGATGCGGCTATACATGTATAGTATATGTTCATATGTATCCGTTGAGAGGTTGCAATAAGTGCATGGATTTGCTTTTAAAGATAGACTCCGTTATCTCTTGATTCAGCTGATCAAACATCTTAAGGAAAGGCTTGAAGAAAGAAAAATAAAGAATGAATATTTACTACCAGTACTGAGATAACTGTCGTGTTTGACCATAGAAAAAAAACTTAAATTAAATGATTTTCACAGTGTTATCAT
Source organism: Solen grandis (assembly GCA_021229015.1). Taxonomy (NCBI): domain Eukaryota; kingdom Metazoa; phylum Mollusca; class Bivalvia; order Adapedonta; family Solenidae; genus Solen; species Solen grandis. Next base: position 39,041,139 of record CM037787.1, read on the forward strand.
TTCAAAGTTATTGGTAGATATACACGTGCATTATCTAGATCTAATCTAACATATCAACTTCAAATTCAGTATTGTATTTAAGAATTTTTTAAGAACTGGGGACCTAGTTTTGTATTATATACTGCTTACGTTAAATATCAAGAGTGTGTGAAAGATTGAGAGAGAGAGAGAGAGAGAGAGAGAGAGAGAGACTTTCATCTATCTAAATACTTGATTCAGAATAATTTGTTGGGATGTTGATATGAGAGATAGAGACACTTCATTTTTATTTTTTTATTTTTTTTTATTTATTTATTTTTTGATATGAGAGATTTTCATTTATATGTTTATTTTAAACATAATTTGTCATGTACTAACCAGGCGTGTTCAGTATGCCAAACCGTATGCAATCGGTCGCTTACAGTAAGCGATGGAGTTATCTTAGGACCAAATTCCATGCTGTTCATGTGCACCGTGTAACGTCGACATCGTGGTTTATGACATTAAGACAGCCTCAAAGCATGTACGCCAGTTAAACTGTATAAAAGTAACAACTACATGAAGAGTTTCACCTTTTGTAACATATCTAACCTTCAGAGAATGTGTTAGATGTATCATCTTCCCATTTTCACCCATCACATAACATATACCCCCTGATCTAGCACTGCTAATTACAATAGAAAGATCAACTCGTCTTTTGCTTTGCTCAGGTAATATTTCATACTAAGTCGGCCGTAAAACAGTAGCAAAGAAAAAACAAAAATGCCTTCTTGCGAACCTGTGATAAAACTATTAACAGTTACCGCCTCCCTAATTGTGCGTTAGACACGCACTTCTTTGAGAGCTGCAAAACAAACGTGGCAATCCGTCCTAAAAGAGAAACCGCGATTAGGTCCGAACATATCCGTAAATATTTAGCAACTGGGTGTATCATAAGGCGGCACGATTTGCACGTGAAAGTAAATGGAAATATGATGTCTATACATACATACTACAGCAGTTTTTAAATTGAAATCAGAAAATAGGTGATAAGAATTGTTGGAACCTGTTTTGAGACAAATATTTAGACTTTATAGTAAAAGTCAATAAATTAAAAGTCTATTGAAAAGACATTTAATTTTCATATATTCCCGACATTTTGCATGAAATAGGTAGAACTGTTTTTGTTCTCTCGTCGATTGTCCTAAAAGCAACAAAAAAAAAAAAAAATAGCACTCCATCTTTAAAATTCTAAAACCTTGATTTATGTTTCTATATTGAATCAAATTATAAGTTCATTAATTTATAATTAACTCAGTCGAATTTCTAAACGGCAATGCTATAATTAAATTTAGCCTAAAACTAGTATCAAATACATGTATATGTCAATGGAACAGAGGGTTAAACTCTCTGCACGCGGACCTTGTGCACGGCATGGAAGGGATGTAATTCATGAGCGGAGTGGCAAAATAAACCACATCAACGAAATCGAGCTGAAACTACGTATTATATAGAACTTACAAGTAGATAGCATATGTAATATATCATTTTATAGAAAGTATTTATTGAAAGAATATTTAAGTATGGACTTGACTATTTCAGTTTACCGTCGCTTCGACAGTATTTCAGTCATATAGCGACGCCCAGCTAATTACAGGTGGAGGAAGACCCCGAATGCACGGAGGCATCCGGGTAGAACCACCGACGTACCGCAAGCCAGCTGGAAGGCTTCCTAACATGAAAATCCAAATGACCCTGATTCGAACCCACGCAGTGAGGGGCTGAGTGAGTGCTAAAGTCAGCAACTTTACACTCTCGGTCGTGGAGGCCTCATTTGTATAGAAATCTACATACACTCGTGGTTATCATTAACAAGTATATTAGTAGAAGATAAAATTTAAAGCAGCTCGTTCACGAATGATCGGTAGAAATTTAAGAAAAGATAATTTTCTACTCTCCCTCGTTAATGTTGGTGAAGTCTTTGTTTACTGACAAAAATACTCGGTAGGCTAAGTGTAGGTCACAGTGCACAGGAAAACGCTATTCTAGTAAACGCAAATACGACGAAAGCGGCTAAATTTCTTCACTAGTTCAGGGAAGGGATTTCCTAAGTTCATCCTATGAAGTTAGCGCATGCGGGAAATGTGAATGAATCTAAATAAATTTATAGATTTTATCAGTCCAATATAGTTTCAATACCGTCTGTGACGGTATTGCCTGTGATGGGGAAACCATCCAATATTTTACGATTACAGATGGTTGCATTGTGTGATATTAAGTTGATAGACGTAATACACACATACGAGTAAAATTAAAAATCAAATTCTTAGTCAATGACTATCTGTAAACGAGCTGCCTTAATAGTCCTAGTACTCTTTTTTTAAAGTATTCATCCAATATGTATCGGGACATATGCTTTGCCTGTCCAATCAATTTATTTGAAATTGTAAACATATGGACGGTTTTTCAGTGCATTCTCTACACAAGCAGCTATTTATTAAATGCATCAGCTGCTAATATTTTCAGTAAATATATATTTCATCGCTCGTGCAAGATTTATTATTTTTTTGCAATGGCTGAATTATGGTGGATTCGTTGGATGTACTGGACACACACAAAAACAAGAGGGCCATGATGGCCCTGAAACGCTCACCTGAGTACCATTGCTACAACTGATTACAAGGTTTTTAAACAGACAAGAATTCTGATATAACTCAATCTTAAACATTTTAGCCCTGACAATATTATACACCAAATATATAAGCACTGGGCCTTATGGTTTCAGAGGAGAAGACTTAGTGCGGGGTCATTTATCTCCAAAGGGCCATCATTTTGAAAATCTTGATAATGAACCATTAGATGATACTACATACCAAAAATTTAAGCTCAAGGCCTTATGGATTCATAGAAGAAGATTTTTTTAAAGATTTTCCTATAGATTTTCCTATATAACTCTATGTAAAACAAGTGACCCCTGGTGCGGGGGCATTTATCACCATAAGGTCATGATTTGTACAATCTTGGTAATGAACCTTAAGATGATGCTACATACCAAATATCTAAGCTCTAGGCCTTATAGATTTTTTTAAAGATTTTCCTATAGATTTTCCTATATAACTCTATGTAAAACAAGTGACCCCTGGTGCGGGGGCATTTATCACCATAAGGTCATGATTTGTACAATCTTGGTAATGAACCTTTAGATGATGCTACATACCAAATATCTAAGCTCTAGGCCTAATGGATTCATAGAAGAAGATTTTTAAAGATTTTCCTATATAACTCTGTGTAAAACAAGTGACCCATGGTGCGGGGGCATTTATCACCACAGGGCTATGATTTGAACAATCTTTGTAATGAACCATAAGATGATGCTACATACCAAATATCTAAGCTCTAGGCCTTATGGATTCATAGAAGAAGATTTTTAAAGATTTTCCTATATACTCTTGTAAAACAAGTGACCCCTGATGTGGGGGCATTTATCACCGTAGAGCTATGATTTGAACAATCTTGGTAATGAACCATTAGATGATGCTACATACCAAATATCTAAGCTCTAAAGATTTTCCTTTATAACTCTATGTAAAACAAGTGACCCCTGGTTTGGGGGCATTTATCACCAAGGGCTATGATTTGTACAATCTTGGTAATGGCCCATAAGATGATGCTACATACCAAATATCTAAGCTCTAGGCCTTGCAGTTTTGCAGAAGAAGATTTTCAAAGTTTGCATTTTTAAAATCTATTTTTAGCTCCTGTGACCTACTTTTTCAACCAATCTGAATAATTTGTACAACTTTGATAGAGGGCATCATAAGGATGATTCCTGTGAAGTTTGGTCAAAATCCCTTCAGCGGTTTATGAGGAGATGTTGTTTAAAGCAAATTGTTGACGACGGACGGACGCACGCACGCACGGACGACGGACGACGGACAAAAGGCGATCACAATAGCTCACCATGAGCACGTTGTGCTCAGGTGAGCTAAAAATAGAATAAGGGATAAGATTAATATCCGACGATAGATAACCTGGGTGACTAAAATAAATAACAATTTGAAACTTTATTTACAAAAAGTTATTGTTAATATTTTGAAAGCATCAAACACCGCCAGCATTCCCGTTATCCCTTGTAGAAGGTTTCTAATACCTTTGCAGCTGGATAGTCATGTATTTACACCCGTGGGATTAGGACAAACCACCATCGTATCCACAGTACCCTATGGCTAGACTACCCTATGGCTAGACTACCCTATGGCTAGACTATCCTATGGCTAGACTACCCTATGGCTAGACTACCCTATGGCTGGACTACCCTATGGCTAGACTACCCTATGGCTAGACTACCCTATGGCTAGACTACCCTATGGCTAGACTACCCTATGGCTAGACCACCCTATGTCTAGACTACCCTATGGCTAGACTACCCTATGGCTAGACTACCCTATGGCTAGACCACAACTTCCTGTTATCATAGCATAGGTAGAGACCAAGTGCTTAGATCGTCCACATCGGGAGCGGAAGACCGCGGGTTTGAACCCTGGTCACTGCCATGAAAACAAGTTACTGGTGTTGCTCACAACACGTAAGTCCCTTCCCTGGACTGACCCTTTCTGTAGCACTTGTCATACTGTAGAAAATGCCAATCACTTCTTCTTTGAATGTCAACGATTTAATTTGCAAAGGAATGTATTACACAACTCTTTAAACTGTTTTTTTTTCTCAATTAATAATAACCCTTTATTGTTTGGGGATCCAAACCTATTGTTGATAGATAATATAAAAAAATGTTGATGCAGTTCATTTATACTTAAAGACAACTAAAAAATTCAATTAATAGTTGTTATTGTGATAATGTTATATTACAGGGATAGTCAGGTTTAGAGTCAAAATCTCTCTCTCTCTCAGATAACTGGAGTTCATAAGTAGTGCGTTCACAAACCTTAGTGTTTTCATCAACATATGCGAGTTGATATACCTTTATTATATGTTCTTGAAATGACTTTTATATCACACCTGTTTGTTATAATGTACGTCATTACTATTATATTGGAATTTGTATCAAGATAGGGGAAGGGCCGTAACTAAGTTTGAAAGAACATTGTAGCCCGATCCCATTTCAAAGATTTTGAAATAAAATATGTTTAAACTAGTCCCTTCCCGTTGAGGTGCATAATCTCTTCATATTGTCACCTATTCACATACTGATTTTCATTCAAGCCATCTTTTGGCTATAACTATATCGACCACAATGTGACGTGCATGCATTCCATAATGCAAATTACCCATATACTTTTATGGCGTTTCCGGAAAGACAGACAGAGGAATAAACCTAGTCCCTTCCGATGTTAACATCGGTAGGGGACAAACGATATTGGTATTCGTAATACGTACTCTACATAACGTGGAGTGTAAATACTGTTTAGCTCCTAGACCAATCTCATTAAAATCATATCCTTATTTTCACTCCTTTTCTATCCGCGATTAGGATCTGACATCGCATTAGGGGTCACGTCAGATTGACCTTTTAAGTAATTTATATGCATAAACAAGTTCTCGATTTTTAAACCAATTAAATAGCACGTTTCTAGCTGACTTCGGCAAAACATTTTTCACAGGGTGAGAAAAATGTGCAGATTGACCGGGACTCGAACCCGTAGTCCTTTCCTTACAGGGCGAATGCCAAACTCCACACAGTGATCTCCCTTGAAAGCAAAAAAAAAAAAAAAAAAAAAAATCACTGCCGTCACAAATGTCACCTGATAATGGTAAACACAAGATCTTTCAGATGACAGCACGCTCGACTATTCAAAATGCTTGTTGGTAAATCAAATGAAATCTATTTCAAGTTTTGCCATTCATATACCCTGTATATAATAATGTAAAAAGAATACCTTGATAGTCTATACTCTAATAGTTTATGAATCTAAGATCAAACCCATGCCTATTACTGAGACATAAGCATAAAAACCAAGGGAAAGGGCCAGAATTTGTATAAAATTCAGTCCAAGAGTTATCCTCTTTGGTTTCCGGATGCCCCTGAACACCATCCTAAACTTTCTAGTCAATACCTATTATTATTAATTGTTATTATTATTCCTCCCGATGATCTTTTATTGTGAAACCGGTTGAGGACAAATAAAGCCTATTAATATGCTCTCTCTCTCTATATATATACATATTGTACATAAAATCCGGATAGTAGCTTGCATGCAAAACTTTAGCCAAAAAGTCTAGGTCCCTAAATGGCCCTAATCTGCATTATATTCACTCAAAAACTATCTGCCACTATAGTATGATACCATTGAACATATTAAAGAAGTTCCAAATCAAACCCATTCCTGGTTACTGAAATATAAGCATTAAATTCCTTGCATGCAAAACTTTAACCAAAATTTCTAAGTAAAAAAGGGGGCATAACTTGTAATATATTCCATCAAGAGTTATCTACTTTGATAGTATGATACCCCTTAATGTATTAAACATGTTTCAATTCAATAGCTTGCCTGGATACTGAGATATAAGCACGAAAGTACCTTGCATGCAAAACTTTTACCAAGATTTCTAAGCTAAACAAGAGCTGTCAGAGGACAGCACGCTCAACTATTCAAAATGCTTGTTGGTAAATCAAATGAAATCTATTTAAATTCTTGCCCTTCACATTCCCTGTACATAATTAAAGTCAAAAATGATATACCTTGAAAGTATCAATCCCATGCCTAGTTAATGAGACATAAGCACAATAACACTGTGCATGCAAAACTTAAACCAAAAATCCAAGTTAGAAGGGGCCATAACTTGCATCAGTCCAAAAGTTATCCTCCTGTTTTCTGATGCCCTTGAAGACACTCCTTACCTTTCTAGTCAATTCCACAAGCAATATCTGAGATATAAGCTGGATAGTATCTTGAATGCAAAAATTTAACCAAAATTCTAAGTTAAAAGGGGGTCATAATTTTTAATTTATTCCATCAAGTGTTATCTTCCTTTTTAGTATAATACCCCTAAACATATTAAAGATGTTTCAAATCAATTCCATGCCTGGACTCTGAGATATAAGCATGAAAGTACCTTGCATGCAAAACTTTTACCAAGATTTCTAAGTTAAACAAGAGCTGTCAGAGGACAGCACGCTCGACTATTCAAAATGCTTGTTGGTAAATCAAATGAAATCTATTTAAATTCTTGCCCTTCACATTCCCTGTACGTAATTAAAGTCAAAAATGATAACCTTGAAAGTCTGATACCCCTTAATATATTTATGATGTCTAAAATCAATCCCATGCCTAGTTAATGAGACATAAGCACAATAACACTGTGCATGCAAAACTTAAACCAAAAATCCAAGTTAGAAGGGGCCATAATTTGCATCAGTCCAAAAGTTATCCTCCTGTTTTCTGATGCCCTTGAAGACACCCCTTAACTTTCTAGTCAATTCCACAAGCAATTTCTGAGATATAAGCTGGATAGTATCTTGAATGCAAAAATTTAACCAAAATTCTAAGTTAAATAGGGGCAATAATTTGTAACATATTCTATCAAGAGTTATCTACCATGAAAGTATGATACCCCTAAACATATTAAAGATGTTTCAAATCAATCGCACGCTTGATACTGAGATATAAGCATGAGAGTAGCTTGCACGCAAAACTTTAACCAAATTTTCTATTGCATGCAAAACTTTAACCAAATTTCTAAGTTAAAAAGGGGCCATATTTTGTAATATATTCAAGAGTTATCTACCTTGGTTGTCTGATGTCACTTATCATATTCATAAACTTTCAAATCAAAACCATAAATGGTTATTGAGATATAAGGTTGATAGTAACTTGCATGCAAAACTTTAACCAAAAGCTGCAACGCCAACGCCGACGCCGGGGTGACTACAAAAGCTCTCATATTCTTCGAATAGTCGAGCTAAAAAAGGGGCCATATTTTGTAATATATTCCATCAAGAGTTATCTACCTTGGTTGTCTGATGTCACTTATCATATTCATAAACTTTCAAATCAATACCATGAATATAAGGTTGATAGTAACTTGCATGCAAAACTTTAACCAAAGGCTGCGACACCAACGCCAACACAAGGGTGACTACAATAGCTCTCATATTCTTTGAATAGTCAAGCTAAAAATGGCGTCTCTGTCTGCTGTCACAACAAAAATATTTTTTTCTTTTTTTACCACGAGGCAATATTTGATGTTTATAAAAGAAAACATTCTTAGGGAATTGACACTTTCATTAAGATTCTGTAGCCACCGATTTTATTGGCTTATACAATGGTCAATCTTGGACGACCCGCTAAACAATGTGGTCAGATCCAGTTAGCATACTGAATCTGATTTTAATGAGATTGTTCCTGGACTGGATATTGAGTCATGCCACTGGTCTTCACCAGTCCAGCCAACTATGTTCCATGATCATATCTTGCTAAAGTCTATATTTTTTAGCAGAAACAGAGAGACGGAGTACATCATCATTGGTACTTAAGTCATATAATTATCACAATTATTAGATTAAGGTGACAACAGATGTTTATAAAAGGCAGTTCAGATGAGTTTCATTTATTACATAAAGTAAAAATCACATACTTGTACTTCAATGGTAACAAATTAAATAAGAAATACAAGTATTTTATATCAATGTAAACTCTATTTACAAATAAAAAATTTTTGTTAATGTAAAAATAATCACAAACTGTCCTTGACACTCTTAAAACATATTGATAAGACAAAACACCATCTTTCTTTGAGAACTGTAGTATTGGTTTATACAAAATCCAAACTTATTTTCAAACTCTATGCAGTTACCTCCCATTACACAACCCTTGCAAGGGAGATCACCGAGGAGTTTTGAGCTCAATTAGACAACAGTTGTCGCCTCCTTATTCAGTGATGCACAATATATATTCATTAACCACTGTCCAATGATACACAGTTTAACCTCTTACCTAATACATAGTCTTTATAAAACATATATGGTGCTGTGGTAAACAGAACCTGGTTAGACACCTCCTCTGTTTGCTCTAACGTAAGTGTACCTGATTCTACAAAATCTGCACGACAAACAAAAAATCATTGTTTCAAATACTATTTAAAGTTCAGTTTTATTTGTCAAGTCATAAAACCTTTACATGAATATTCAAAGCAAATGGTTAAACATAACTGCTCACTATATAGACAGTTTTTAACAAAGTAGATGCAGCCAGACTTGGCAAAGTTTTCAACTACTGAGATCTAACATTGTTTATTTTGGTAAAACATTTATAATATAAATAGCACCAAACTAAAATTCCACATGATCAATTTCTTTTCACATTTAGTACATTGTTTACAATTTGAGTTGCAAAAATAAGTCTTAAATTAAATCCATCAATGATCACAAATTAAAATTTCATAGTTATGAAAAACGGCAAAACAGTAATTTTAATAACATTCTAATAACAAATTTTAACAAATCTATGATCTCATCTATCCCCAGTCCCAAAGACATGTCATAACATATTAAAATGATAATAAAATGAAAATATTCAATATGGTAAAACATTGCAAAATTTCATCTAACAATATTCCATTTCCACAATTTTATAAATTGTCAGCTCTTTTTCTTTAAAAATTTTTAAATTTAATCACACTTCTCAGAGACCAGTCTCATAAGAGGATGATGAGTTAACCAAGTGACATCCATGCTTCAGGATTAACTATTGCTCAATCAGACACAATCCAACAGCACTTCTCAGATTTATGCACATCCTTCATATTCTATTTAGCTGCCATTAACATCAATAAGTTACACTGTGCATAAATGAACACCCTAATAATTTTTCAATAGTCTGTTTTTCAGGCTCAAAGTTCAAAATTTTCAATTCAAAATTGTACTTTAAACTAGAACCATCAATAAAGGTGAGTAATATCCCTGTAACTCACCTACTTTTAATATAATGTCTGTCTAGGACAAGACATAACAGGATGTGAAAAGTACAATCCTATTTAGCCCCTATTCCTGTGAAGCCTGGGTATAAAGAATGAATTTTCAAAGGTCATATGGCATTTTATCATGTAATATTATCATATGAAATGTACATGGAATTCAAACATTACAATCATGATTTGACATAATGTCTAACTATATTCAAAAGCTTGATTTCTATCAACAAGACTTAAAGATAGGTCAAGTTCAAATTATCGTTTAATTAATGCATGTCATCTTTCCTGTATTATGAAATATTAAAGAACAGGACTAAATTGACACATATTATTATCTAATTATTATATAAGTACACAGTCTTCTATAAGCAAAAACACTGATACCAAAAGACTATAAATGTGGTAATTTATTTTCCTTTATAAAATAAATTAATATAAATTGCCACTTTTATAGTTTTTTTAAAACATGACTTTAAAATGTGCATATTGGCTTCACAAATTAATGAATCAGGGCCCTAGTCCCAAATATAAAAGACAAGTACACAACTCTTCTCACCTCTCTCACAACCCCTTGTTCCTTTTACTACCATTTACCAAGATGATCACATGATGACTACAATACTGTGTGTTGCCCCTGACTTTTAATCAATTTGGTATTTGTCTGAAAGTGCCCCAGAACTTCTATTCAGCTGCTATCATGCCAGCATTTTCCAAGCTTTCTAAGGCCATGCTATCTTTTTAATCTTTTTCTTCTTAGGTTCATCTTCCTTAAAAAAAAAGAAAATTTCCATTCAGTGATACTAATTTGTCAATTATTAATTCTGGGGTAATAAAATAAACCATAATCAGGAATCACTGAGAGTGTGTAGTTGACCTCTGCTTGAAATACAAGTCCTTTTAGTCTTTAGTTTATGAATAAGTTGTGATTAATGTAGTTCCATCTTTAATACAAGAGTGTTCTCTGGAACATGTGTGTCACCTGCTGAATCATGGCCTAAAATGTGACAGACAGACAGACAACTGAAAAGTGATCCCTATGTGTCACCTCTGCTTACAGCAGAACTTAAACCCCAATAATCATCAGTATGTATGTTTATACTGATATCTTAAAAATGACAAAGTGGTAGCCAAGTATTCCATGACTTAGATGTAGCAAAATAATGATAGGCAGTCGCGGGTATCAAATAATGACAGAACTTAAATATCAACAAACCTGTTTCTCATCTGTATCCACAGGACTTGGAGTTGCTGCCATCTTTTCTGTGCTTTTTGTTTTTTTGTTTGCTTTATCACCATCTTCTTTCACAGAATTTGAAACATTGTTCACTTTGATCTTTGTCTTAGAAGTTTCAGTGTCAGAAGAATTGATTGAAATTAGTTTTATTTTCTTGGTTTCTTTAGAATTTAATTCGGTTTTAGTGTCTATTAATTGTCCTTCTTTTAAACTCAGTTTATCTAGTGCAGGTGATACAGTACTTCCAGATGATGATATGCCCAATTTGATTTTCTTCTTTTCAAAGTTGATACAAGAAGGAGGTGGTTTTAGTCTGTCCCCAGAAGGAGATGAGTTCATTTCAAATGATGAGTTTAACTTTGAAGTAGAACGTCTGAAATACAAAAGAACAAAACACTGTTTAATGAACACTACAAAATTAATATCTACATTCCCTGTGTGATGTAAGCATGTAGTGTGTGTGCGGGGGGTGGGGGAGGGTCTCTTGCCTTTCATTACTGAAATGTATGCAGACAATGATTATATGGATTTCGACAAAATACAAGTGCCTGCTTTATTTATAAATAATTATCATTGTTTACATTAAAGTTTGGTAATGCTTGTGAAAAAAACACGCACACAATTAAAAAGGTTATTACGTTATCTACATTTTGAAATGCTGAATTCAAAATGACATACTGGAAGTGGTTACTGGCAAGATGAAAGTTCAACGGTTTACCTTGTATGATGTTTTCAACTCTAGCAATTTGAAACACATGCTATTTACTTTACAATCTTGTAGGAATTACTGCGTAAAATATCACAGTAGGCAAAGATACTTTTTTTTTCTGTAACAATATTGAAACAATTTATAGCAAAGTATGAAACAACATTAACAATGACACAACCTCTTCTCCTGTGGCTGATCATCTTCTACAGTTGACACTAGTTTTCTCTTTTTTGCCATTAAGATTTGTTTCTTTGTCATCTCTCGCCCCCGTCGGTTCTGTCGATACTTTCTCTGCGGTAATGGAATGACATACTTGTAGTAGAGTTCAACCAGTTCCTCTTTATTGCATCTCTGTATGGCATCCACTTTTATGTACCTCTGAAACCATTACATGGTTGCCTTTATAAATAGAGCTATTACTAAAGGTGGTAAATAGCACATAGGTTTAAATAGGTCTATGGCAGAATAAATAATCTTCATTGAATCTCTATATATTCTGTAAAATTTATGGGAATTAAGACCAATTCTGTATTATTAAATATAGAATAAAAGGAAATATATTAGCAGTCATGTCTTACATTGACAAATGAAGATTGTTTTGTTAGATTGCCCAGTTGTATAGTGTGGTATCTAGTCATTTTCACTTGTTTCTGTAACAGTCATTTTTGTGATGAAACATGTTTAAATGAATTTTTTTTTTTTTTTAGTAGTTTCAATTTTATGAGGGAATTTTTTTAATTTTAAGATTCATTTGGAAAATGACTGATTTTGCCTCAGAAAGGGCCATTTTCACATTGATGAAAAATCTTTCCTGATCACTGAGAGCCAAGTCTCTTTTTTTCATGTGTTTGAAGTGATTATTCCTTCAGAATCTCCTACAGGGAATTTTTATTTAGAATTTGAGAAAAAAGATACTTTTTGGCATTGAAAACATAACTCAGAAACAGCTATAAAAAGAGTGTTCTTTGTTTTTAAAGGGGCCATGGCCCCTTATTCTATTGTAACAGAATGAATTCTATTGTTCTCTTTTGCTCTGTTTACCGTTAGATGTGTCATCAACACTTGGGGTCAAATTTTCAAGAGTCAAAGTCAAAAACAAATTTTATGAGTCAAATTAAATTTGCAATATTTTGCTTGGATTGTAGTATGTCACAAATTACATTTTTAGATTAACAAAGTTTTATGTAATGTATAATACTTGTTTATTGTATATACATATTTGTAAGAAGTGTTCTGATTAAAAGAAATCCAAAACAAAATGAAAATTAATTTTATTTCTACAATTTTGCATACTAAACACAAGAATAAATATCAGGACAACGGTGTATGCTGATGATTTGTCCTCTAAGGAGGTAGCTCCCTTTCTCCTGCTGAATGTTGATAGAGTTCATTCTGGGCCATCTATGACAGGTTATTCATCCCAATGAAACACATCCTAAAAACAGGATCCAGCAACCTTGTGCAGTACCTGTACAGTACAGTAGTTGACCATTGAGGGTACATGAAGATTGCCAACGCAATACATGAATTTATAATTACGTTGGTTACACAATCGGCATTTACATTCAGTCGTGTATACGAAGATTGCCGAAGAAATACGATGATTTATTAGGCTAATTAGAATAAATGACAGCGATAGCGAATCAATGGGGAGTCAGTTGCACTCTTTGATCACGTAATCTGTTAGAGTCAGTACTTCTATGACTGACTGATCTGGTGGTATTGACACAGCAGCTGTTATTGCCCCAGGTCAAAATGAAGCTTGGTACAATTTTACCTCGGGGCAAAAAAGCGTCATTGGGAAATCTCCCTGGTCAAAACCAGGTAGCTTGGGTCAAAGGAGAGCCCTGCTTATGTACAGAAGTTATTTAGACTCATAGTTGTGTCACAGGGTGAGAAAAATATGCAGCCTGACCGGGACTCGAACCCGGGGCCTTTCACTTACAGGGCTAATGCTCTACCGACTGAGCTACCCGGCCAATTACATATGATTCTCCTCTATTGTGAGTTAACGGTACTGTGACATTATCCCCCTCCATTTTAGAATTCGTCCCTGAATTCTAGGAGTTACAGGGTAAATATAACCACGTGCAGGTGTCTTAGACATACCTAGCACTGATGCCACGGCCCCACATTGGGCGCCAAATGTCACAGGGTGAGAAAAATATGCAGCCTGACCGGGACTCGAACCCGGGGCCTTTAGCTTACAGGGCGAATGCTCTACCGACTGAGCTACCCGGCCAATTACATATGATTCTCCCCTTTTGTGAGTTAACGGTACTGTGACAGTTGTTATTAATCTGACAGCGAAATTCACACTTTATAATTATCATACATGTCCATTTACCCCCTGTAGAGTTTTTTTTTACGCCCCAAATAATGAAATTGGCCATATACATCTAAAATTATAGCGGTTCTCTATCTGAATGGACGCAAAGTTAAGGAAACTGCTTTTGTACCCCCAGTTACAACACTGGGAGGGCACCCTATGATAACATAGACACTTTGGGTGTGATATATAGTGTTTCTTGTTCTCATTTGGATCATCTTATATTTTACAAACCAGTCTGTGCTATGAAGAAGAACACAGAACTTCAATACAACTGGTTTTAAAGATTTTGTCTCTATAAGTGCACCATACATTATTCATGACAGGCTCATTTTCAGTTCATCGTCAAGAACTCAAGACGACCATTTACTACATTTGAGGGAAAGATATTGATACATTTGATGATATATTTAATATAAAATGATGGATTGTTTTATTCATTTTTATTGGTTGCAACAACTTCTTTTACTGTTGAGAACTGGATACTTTAGATATTTAAAATAAGGTGTGACTTGGTGTCATTCTAAAAGAAAAAATGGTCACCAATTAATTAATACAGATTGTCTCGCATTTGATGCCATCATGATCGGTGTTGTTATCTCGCATGTAGATGAAAGGAAACAATCTAAACGTTTCTGGTGAAACATTGCAACATGTTTGACACGAAAACTGGTGACATTGTTTAAAATCGATGGTAAAAAAACATTCAGAGATCTCAAAACCTATTTATCTTTTTAAGTCACCTGTTTTAATGTATTTGTAAGATCTTCCACTGACAACAGATCAGGATATAGCCAGTCAAATCCTGGATTCTTCGCCTCGTCGGAAGAAGCCATGTCCTCATTCAAAAATCGCACTTCATGGACTGAATTTACTTCTTTCGTGTTAAAAATCTGAAAATGTCATTTCCGGTACTCTTCTGACGAAATGTCGACAAAAAGATAAGTCGTACAAGAGTTAAAATGTTTGAAATGTGTGGCTTATTTGATTTGAAAGTCTGTGAAAACTTGTCAGATATTATATCTCACAGATGAACAATACACCAAATAAAGAGGACATGAAGGAAGAGGGAGAAATATCTGACGAGGAGGACGGAGTGACTCAAAATGGACGACACAAAAATGAGAAATCATTTTCGTCTCAGATATCTTCCTCTAAGCTTATACCATACGAAAAGGTTGCACCATCCCATTCCAAAGGAAGGAGTAATAGGTCTCAAAGATTTAAGGTTGGGAATTTGAAATTTCAGGAGAGGAATAACCAGGGTCCGAGAGGCTACGGGCACCCTCCGTCACTTCTTGATATTCACGTGTCCCCAAGCAGGAATTTAAAGTTCAACCAACAAACAAGTGATAATAGATCAAAACCTCCGCCAAGTTTTTTAAATAACAAAGGTTCATATTCGAGGAATTTTCAAAGTACAGGTCCAGGAGTGAATTACGTACCATCACCATCTGCTAAATGTATCTTTTCTTTCTTTTTAAAGGGTTTAAATGCTATTTCTTAAGGGTGTAACGGTATACCGTACAACGACATCTGTGTCCGACAAATCTACAAAAATTTTGGTAGCCCAGTGGGCTACCAGATTTGGAAGCTGGTAGCCCAGACTTTTGTTGACAAATTCTAATGTACAGCAGTGCTTAGACTCAGTCAGTCTTTATACAATTTATTTTATCAATGCATAGTTTATAGTTACAAAAAGTAGAGGGACAAATCAAAATGTTAGAATCAAAGACATCAGTAGCAGAGATCAGCAACTTTAGTTTAACCAGAAAAGCATCCATGTACCTATATGTTTATCATCAAGTAGAATGTAAACTCTCAGACCTTTAATCATACATGCATAAATATTACATTTTCCAAAAGCTTAGCCTTAAGACATTTAACTACATCAGCAAAGGAAATGAATGTTTTGCATAACATATATTACAATCCTCTCAAAATTTTCATGGTAAGAATTTCAAAGAAATGAACATAAGAAATATGTTTAAAATGCACAAGTATATTTATTTTATTCAGAAATTAACATTGCATACATGTTAAAGATCTACTTTACTGTGTAGTAATTTTAAAAATAAGATGTGCATTAGAATAATTATTCTTCTCAAAATAACAGAAAAAAATCGTTAAAATACATACAAATGAAAAAAAATATGAAAAATATAAATAAATGAAATACTGTTAACTTTTATTTTCTCTTTTTTTTTTTTATTTTACTTATTTGTAGTTACCTCCCTTGAAAACGTAAAATAGAACAACACTGGACTGCAGTTGTTTTTTTTTGCCAATTTTCAGGTTTGATTCAGTTAAAAAGTTGTTTTTTCTCTCAAAGTTTAATCAAATGTGTATTTTGATGCTCAATCTTTTATTCTATGTTTTTGCTCACTTACAAAACTAGAAAATGAAACCAGGAAAACCCATGATATAATCGGCGACAGTGATCAAAGAATTAAAATTACCAGAAAAAAAAATTGTTATTAAAAAGACATATAGGATAATATTGCTGAGATATTCTTAGAAAAGTTATTCCTTACTTTGCATACGAGAAAAATCATCCAAAATTGGTTAAAATGTGTTTATTGTCGTGCAGTTGAAGCCGAGATATGGCGTCTGTTTAATACTGAAAATATAGGAACTTAAAATTTACTTTAGGAGGATATTCATGGTTTTCTTTTAACTTTTCCTGCATCAAGTTGGGATAGTGGTGGCATACAGGATGTTGCCTTATATTGGTTTCAGTTTTATAAGCAGAAAGTGCTGCGGAAGTGTCTGCAAATGTCAACGAAAATCAAAGATATGAAAATATCCAAGTAATTCGCAAGCATCAATGTCTTCCATTGATTGGATCAATTGATACGGCAAACAGGCGAATGACTTCACCTTTTTAGCTCGACTATTCGTAGAATATGAGAGCTATTGTAGTCACCCTGACGTTGGCGTTGGCGTTGCAGCTTTTGGTTAAAGTTTTGCGTGCAAGTTACTATCAACCTTATATCTCAATAACCATTTATGGTATTGACTTGAAAGTTTATAAATATGTTCAGGGGCATCAGACAACCAAGGTAGATAACTCTTGACTGAATTTAAATGATTATGGCCCCTTTTAACTTAGAAATTTTGGTTAAAGTTTTGCATGCAATAGAAAATTTGGTTAAAGTTTTGCGTGCAAGCTACTATCTAGTTTGTATCTCAATAATCATTCATGGTATTGACTTGAAAGTTTATGAATATGTTTAGGGGCATCATACAACCAAGGTAGATAACTCTTGATAGAATTTGTTACAAATTATTGCCCCTTTTTAACTTAGAAATTTTGGTTAAAGTTTTGCATGCAAGGTACTTTCATGCTAATATCTCAGTATCCAGCATGGGATTGATTTGAAACATCTTTAATAGTTTAGGGGTATCATACTTTATGGTAGATAACTTTTGATGGAATTTTTCAAGTTATGCCCCTTTTTAACTTAGAAATTTTGGTAAAAGTTTTGCATGCAAGGTACTTTCATGCTAATATCTCAGTATCCAGGTATGGGATTGATTTGAAACATCTTTAATATGTTTAGGGGTATCATACTTTCATGGTAGATAACTCTTGATGGAATATGTTACAAATTATTGCCCTTTTTAACTTAGAAATTTGGTTAAAGTTTTGCATGCAAGTTACTTTCATGCTTATATCTCAGTATCCAGGCATGGGATTGATTTGAAACATCTTTAATATGTTTAGGGGTATCATAATATAAAGTAAGATAACACTTGATGGAATAAATTAAAAATTATGACCCCCTTTTAACTTAGAATTTTGGTTAAATTTTTGCATTCAAGCTACTATCCAGCTTATATCTCAGAAATTGCTTGTGGAATTGACTAGAAAGTTAAGGAGTGTCTTCAGGGGCATCAGAAAACTAAGGAGGATAACTTTTGGACTGAATTTTATACAAATTATGGCCCTTTTCTTGCTTGGAGTTTTGGTTAAAGTTTTGCATGCAGTGTTATTGTGCTTATGTCTCAGTAACTAGGCATGGGATTTATTTTAGACATCATAAAAATATTAAGGGGTATCAGACTATCAAGGTATACCATTTTTGACTATTATTATGTACAGGGTATGTGAAGGGCAAGAATTGAAATAGATTTCATTTGATTTACCAACAAGCATTTTGAATAGTCGAGCATGCTGTCCTCTGACAGCTCTTGTTATTGCTACCTTATCAGTATTTTCATTACATAATATACAGTGTAGTATAGCAGATAATGTACACGACCGGGCAACCAGACACAGGAAATGGCAGTAGCCCGGCGGGCTACTAACGTAAAAGAGGTGGTAGCCCGGCCAACAAATTAGGTAGCCCACGGGTTCCAGGCAAAGGATTTGTCGGGCACTGGACATACTGCAAGATTTTCTTTACGGTACAGTTCACGGTACGCACCCAAGTCTGCACGGTACCGTACGATATTGTTAACATCCAGGTTTTTAGCTCGACTATTCAAAGAATATGAGAGCTATTGTAGTCGCCCTGGTGTCGGCGTCGGCGTTGCAGCTTTTGGTTAAAGTTTTGCGTGCAAGTTACTATCAACCTTATATCTCAATAACCATTTATGGTATTGTCTTGAAAGTTTATGAATATGTTCAGGGGCATCAGACAACCAAGGTAGATAACTCTTGATTGAATTTAATATGAATTATGGCCCCTTTTTACTTAGAAATTTTGGTTAAAGTTTTGCATGCAAGGACTTTCATGCTAACATCTCATTATCCAGGCATACGATTGATTTGAAACATCGTTAATATGTTTAGGGGTATCATACTATAAAGGAAGATAACACTTGATGGAATATATTAAAAATTATGATCCCCTCTTAGCTTAGAATTTTGGTTAAATCTTTGCATTCAAACTACTTTCCAGCTTATATCTTGTGGAATTGACTAGAAAGTTAAGGAGTGTCTTCAGGGGCATCAGAAAACTAAGGGGGATAATTTTTGGACTGAATTTTATACAAATTATGGCCCTTTTCTAACTTGGATTTTTGGTTAAAGTTTTGCATGCACAGTGTTACTGTGCTTATATCTCAGTAACTAGGCATGGGATTGATTTTAGACATCATACAAATATTAATGGGTATCAGACTATCAAGGCATATCAATTTTGACTATTATTATGTACAGGGTATGTGAAGGGCAAGAATTGAAATAGATTTCATTTGATTTACCAACAAGCATTTTGAATAGGCGAGCGTGCTGTCCTCTGACAGCTCTTGTTTATTTTTCTTCTTTTTAGCTCACCTGAGCTTTTGTGATCGCCTTTTGTCAGTCGTGCGTCGTCAGTCGTCCGTCGTCCATAATTGCTTGTGAACACTCTAGAGGCCACAGTTTTGGCCCAATCTTCATGAAACTTGGTCAGGATGTTTGTCTACATGATATCTCGGATGAGTTCGAAAGAGGGTCATGTGGGGTCAAAAACTAGGTCACTAGGTCAAATCTTAGAAAAACCTTTTGAACACTGTACAGGCCACAGTTTTGGCCTAATCTTCATAAATTTTGGTCAGATGTTTGTCTACATGATATCTTTCATGAGTTTGAAATTGGGTCATGTGGGATCAAAAACTAGGTCACCAGGTCAAATCTTAGAAAAACCTTTTGAACACTGTAGAGGCCACAGTTTTGCCAATCTTCATAATTTGGTCAGGATGTTTGTCTAATTGATATTTGGATGAGTTTGAAAATGGTCATGGGTCAAAAACTAGGTCACCAGGTCAAATCTAAGAAAAACCTTGTGAACACTCTAGAGGCCTACATTTTTGTCCCAGTCTTCATTAAACTTAATATGAATGATGACTGCATGAATTCCCAGTTGAGTGCAAATTCAGGTAGGATCAATATGTAGGTCACTTAGTCAAATGTTAGAAAAACACTTTTAGATGCCAGATTTTTTGTCATTATGCCTAACACTGCCATCTTACTCAGGTGAGCGACACAGGGCCATCTTGGCCCTCTTGTTTTATAACAGTGGCTTCCCCTCGGTAAAAAAGTGGTATTTTTCACCTCCAAGAAATAAAAATTCTCTTAACAATATGGTTTTCCCATCCATTAACTTAAAAGAAAACAAAAGGTAAAGTAAATAATGCATATCGCTCTACATTGTATATTACTTAAATGAAAGCACTTGCTGTGGGCAGTTAAAAAATCAATAAAAAGGCAGAGTCAGTCTTGGAATGTTATCCAATCACACACATTCTATGCTTCCAAATTATGCAATGATATGGAATACTGGGATAGTATAGTTCATAATGTTGGTTAACTTCTTTCACATTCTCTACCAGCTACTGTTTTACTGCTAAAATTGCGTAATCATCACAATTGTGGCCACACGTGATAAACATCAAAAATGTTTAATGACCTCTGTATTTTGAGTAAGAGCGAAATTTCAACAGGTAACAACATGAAAGATACTGGTTTATATAAAATGGGATCAATTGAATGCTTTGATGCAAATCGAACATCTGAAATCAAAACTTCATTGGAACTGCATGTGTTTTTTCCTTGATATAAATGTGGATGCTTCAACTTCAAGTTATCATTGAAAATATTTAAGTTGTTCTTATGCTGACGTCTATTTTGGAATAAGCATTTAAAATAAGTCTTATAAGAATTACGACACTATCTGTAGTTTTTTTTTTTTTAATGACGTTAATTTTATAAAAAAATTGTTTCTACAGAAAGCACAACTTAATTTGTATTTTTTACTAATATATTAAACAAGAAGAAGTTTGTTTCTTAATTATTATTCTTTATTTAAGGATAGGAAACAAGGCTGACAAAACTTAAAAGCCTGTATTGTGATACTATCATGATATGTATTGTATTGTTGGGTAAGCGTATCGTTATACCCTTACTATTTCTTGATCTCATTGTGTTTTATTCTTTAATACTATTCAGTCTATTGTTAACATTTATTTGCTGTTCACAAATGGTGACCACTAACAAGGTTCTGGAGAATGCAGAATCGGTCATCATGTATCATGTGATACAAAATTGTAAAAAATGACTTCAAGGCACAATATTTTTTGTGTTTTAAGATCTTTTTATGATGAATACAAATTTTGTGATGAATGGTACAGCGAAGAGCTGCCTGCTTTGTTAAAAATGACTTCTCAAGGACCAGTTGTGTAAATAACATGCTGAATGACTTAGGATGGCAAACCCTTCAACACCGCAGAAATTCCACCCATTTGATCATGCTATATAAGATCCTTATTAAAATTCAGCTTACAGCTTCTATCCAGCATCTATCGTTCTCTGGAACAAACTCCCCCAAGCCATATTCCTTCAACCTACTCTTTGCTGCTTCCAGTCTGCTCTTGCAAGACTGGGAGCCAAATAAGCTTATCTGCATATCAATTTTTAACTCATCTGTACATATGAATTTTTTTTATCCGTATAAAAGCTTTCTTGACTGCTACACACGCTCAGTATTTTTTATCCACATTGCAAGAATACTCAAAATTTGAGTCATGCGATTACTGAAAATGATGATGATTATGAAACTTACCTGTTAAGTTTTCTTTCTTTTTTTTCTGTCTTTTATTTGCTACAAATTTCTTATTTCATTATGTTTGACTTAACATTTTATTTAAATAACAATTATTTTTCATAATTAAAATTTCTACTTACCTTAGTTTTGTTTTTTAGGGTTTGATGGAAATTAATTTTGATTGAGGATATCAGATAATTATGTTATTTTTGTACCTTGGATTAACAAAATGAGAAATGGATATATGTCATTGTTGGCATATATGATAGGAATAAAGGTCACATCCTGTGCTTACACAGCCAGTTCACACCACAGCCGCATACGTCTGTTAGTGTAAACCCTGTCATTACGACAGTGACAGCAAGACTGATCTTTTTGATTGATGCATGGCTGAAAATTTCAGCAGGTCATTATGACCCTTGAGACATTTTTTCTGTGTGTCAGTTACAGGTATTTACTAATTTTCATGCGTCAAAACCTGGAACTCAGACCAGCCAAAAGACCTGATTCACATACTTGTTCACTATCAAAGGGCTACTTTCACATCAAGGGCCATAAAACTTAGGTCCATTTAATATAATTTACCTCCCCTTCAGGAAAAAAAACAACACTAACATTCTCCCACTTTTTGACCATTACAGAGGCTGCTCAACTGTTTGTCTCCCAGTCAGTCTGCCTGTCTCTCCATCTGTTATAATTCACCAAGCTAGAGGAAGTCATATACAAATGGCATTTTTTCCCACTGTGCATGACAGTGTAGAACTAGTTGTTCAATGCCAAGGACATTTCAGTTAGGCATAAACATTTAATTGTCCATACTGATTCACTCACATTGACTTGTTTTTAAGGTTAAAAAAGGAACACATAAAAAGAGAATAAAGTTCTTATTGATACTGTAGTACAAGTACCAATTGATAGTAAATCCCTGTTCTATACACTTCCTTAACATGTACAAGTATGGGAAAAAAGGCGACTGCGTTCATCAAAGGAAGACAAATCAAAGAAGTCTGAGAGTGATGACTTTCAGACACTGCTTGAACAGTACAAGGATGTACAGGAGCAACTGGCAGACATCAAGAAGGTGGAGGAGACGGATACTCTACCAGAGGCTCAGACTGTTAAGTTTGAGGAACCAGTTACTGGACAGGCAACAGAGTGTGTCAGTGATCATTCATCCAAGGCAGATTCAGATCACTGGACAGTAGATCTAGGTAAGGAATCTAGGGGAATGGACTGAGCTATAATGCACTTTTTACCTGTTTCAAATTAGCACACCTGAGCACTTGTGCTCAGATTGAGCTTTTGCAACCACCTTTCGTCCATCGTCAAAATTTGCTTGTGAACACTAGAGGCCACAGTTTTGGCCCAATCTTCATGAAACTTGGTCAGGATGTTTGCCTACATGATATGCCAGATGAGTACGAAATTGGATCATGTGGGGTCAAAAACTAGGTCACCAGGTCAAATCTTAGAAAAACCTTGTGAACACTCTAGAGGCCACAGTTTTATCCCAATCTTCATAAAATTTTATTAGGATGTTTGTCTACATGATATCTCAGATGAGTTCGAAATTGGGTCATGTGGGGTTAAAAACAAAGTCACCAGGTCAAATCATAGGAAAATCCTGTGAAGACTCTGGAGTTTTAACCCAATTTTCATAAAATTTGGTCAGGATGTCTGTCTACATGATATCTTGGATGAGTTTGAAAATGGGTCACCTGAAGTCCCAGCCTTCATAAAACTTGATAAGAATGATGACTGCATGGAATCCCAGACGAAGTGCAAATTTAGGCAGGATCCAAATCTAGGTCACTTAGTCAAATGTCAAAACACTTAAGATGCCACATTTTTGTAATCATGCTTAACACAGCAATCTTACTCAGGTGAGCGACACAGATTATTTATTTTGTCTCCCCCCATATTTATATGGGGGAGACATATTGTTTTTGTCAGAGTTGTCTGTCTGTCGATCTGTCTGTCACACTTTTTGTCCGGAGCATAAAGTATTAAAAGTATCAGAGCAATTAATTTGAAACTTCACAGGTGGATAGCCCTCATGATGGAAAAGTGTCATACACAAGAACCATATCTCTGTACATCATATTTTTGGAGTTATTGCTCTTTGTTAATTTTTTGTCTGGAACATAACTAAAAAGTATGAAAGCTATTAACTTGAAACTTCAAAAAAAAACTGTAACTCTTTTTGGAGTTATTGCCCTTTGTTAAATTTCAGACTTATTAAGTGTCAGGAGCATTTCTCAGCACTATGAAACATATAACATTGAAACTTCATTGGTGGATAGATCACATGGAGGAGAAGTGCAATACACAAGAACTGTAACTCTGCACATAATATTTTTGGACTTACTGCCCTTTGTTCAATTTCATGCTTATTTTTTTAAAGGCATTACTCATGCACTATGAGACATAATATAACCTTGAAACTTCATAGATGGAAAGACCTCATAAAGAAGAATAGTAGTGCACAAGAACCTTAATTCTGTAAATCATATTTTTGGATTTATTGTTTAATTTCATATTCAATTAAGTTTTGTCTGGAGCATAACTCATGCCCTATGAGACATAACCTTGAAGCTTCCTAGGTGGGTAGACGTTATGGACAAGAATTGCAGTACACTAGAGCATAACCCATTTCCAAGTGTTTTTTTTAGACTTTTTCCCCTTCAATACAATTTGTTTCCTTAGGCTTAACATAACTCCTGTTTGACTCATGCTATTGAAATTAAATTTCATTGATGGAAAGAGATTAATGAGACAAAAGTGTCATGCACAAGGTTCTTAGCTCTTGCCTCAGTATTTTTGGAGTTATTCCCCCCTTTTTAGCTCACATGAGCACAACGTGCTCAAGGTGAGCTTTTCTGATCGCCTTTTGTCCGGCGTCCGTGCGTCAGGCGTCAACAATTGCTTCAAACAACATCTCCTCCTAAACGGCTTGGCCAATTTGAAAAATATTTTGCAGGAATGTTCCTTGGATGAAGCTCTACTAAAGTTGTATAAATGGTTCTGGTCCATCGCATAATTAGGTCACAGGAGCTAAAAATAGATTTTAAAAATGAAAATTTAAAAAATCTTCTTCTCTGAAACCACAAGGCCTAGCCTTTTGATTTTTGGTATGTAGCATGATCTTATGACTCTCTACCAGGATTGTACAAATTATGACCCTGGGGTCAAAATTGGCCCCGCCCCAGGGGTCACTTGATTTCACATAGGCTAATATAGGAAAAACTTGAAAAAATCACAAGGCCCCTTTTTTTTTGGGCCACTACCAAGATTGTACAAATCATAGCCCTATGGTGATAAATGACCCCGCACCAGGGGTCACTTGTTTTACATAGAGTTATATAGAAAAATCTTAAAAAATCTTCTTCTATGAATGCATAAGGCCTAGAGCTTAGATATTTGGTATGAAGCATCATCTTATGGGCCACTACCAAGATTGTACAAATCATAGCCCTATGGTGATAAATGACCCCACACCAGGGGTCACTTGTTTTACATAGAGTTATATAGGAAAATCTTAAAAAATCTTCTTCCATGAATGCATAAGGCCTAGAGCTTAGATATTTGGTATGAAGCATCATCTTATGGGCCACTACTAAGATTGTACAAATCATAGCCCTATGGTGATAAATGACCCCGCACCAGGGGTCACTTGTTTTACATAGAGTTATATAGGAAAATCTTAAAAAATATTCTTCTATGAATCCATAAGGCCTAGAGCTTAGATATTTGGTATGTAGCATCATCTTATGGGCCACTACCAAGATTGTACAAATCATAGCCCAATGGTGATAAATGACCCCACACCAGGGGTCACTTGTTTTACATAGAGTTAAATAGGAAAATCTTAAAAAATCTTCTTCTATGAATCAATAAGGCCTAGAGCTAAGATTTTTGGTATGTAGTAGCATCTAATGGTTCATTACAAAGATTTTCAAAGTCTTGGCCCTACGGTGATAAATGACCCTGCGCCCAAGTCTTCTCTGAAACCATATGGCCCATTGCTTAGGTATTTGGTGTGTAGTATTGTCAGGGGTAAAATGTTTTAGATTAAGTTATATCAGAATCCTTGTCTGTTTAAAAACCTTGACATCAGTTGAAGCAATGGTACTCAGGTGAGCGATTCAGGGCCATCATGGCCCTCTTGTTACAATTTCTTGACCATGAGATAACTCTTGTTCTACTTATGCTATTGGAACAAAATTTCAGTTCTGGAAAGAAATTGACAAGAGAAAGTCTCACACACAAGGTCCATAACTCTGGGCAGAGCTTTATCAATATAGTCAGCCCCTAACTTTAACTATTTGCATATGTCACCATGTGCCTTAGTGTATATGTGTGTGTGAGGGGAAGGTAGTAGGGTGGGGGGGGGGAGACAACAGTTTTCTAAAAAAAAAAAAAAATCTCTTTGTTTATTTTTTTTAACCCTTTACCTCATATAGACTCAAGTCATGTTGATGCAATGGCAAAAAGACCAGATTCAGATCAGACAGTTTCTTCCAGGAACTGTCTAATCAGAGTCTCCTGTTTGCTCAAACAATATCGTAGCTCAGACTGTCCGCACATCAAAGAAAAATCCATTGTATCATATACTACTTACAGTTCAGTAAATTAATATGTATGAAGTCATAAATTTGTACAGACTGTTTATGAGGTAAAGGGTTAAACAATTCATGAATATTATATCTTACTGATATACAGTGAAACATGCTTTACATTTTATATAAATACACTATCATAATTTAACCAATTTTTTTTTCTTTTTTGACCCTGTTCTATGTTTGAATGTAACTAGAAGTATTATATGTGAATGTTATAGCCACTTCTCAGTTAGAGTGCAGTGATGGAAACACTTCAGTGCTGGACACCAGCACTTGTACAGAGTCTGGAGAACCAGCAGTAAAGGAGAAACAGGTAACAGGGAAATTTTGCTTCCAAATCACAAAATAGTATCTTTTCACCCAAGTTAATGCTCATCAAGTTAAATATTTTGTAATATTCTTCACAAATGTCCATATCTTTTAATTCTGGGTGCATTGCTCAGACAAGTTTCAGCAAGTTGCAACATATTTTACCTTTGATTTTTTATGCAACCAGATGTTGCAAAAATAAGTTACAAGGTTGGAGAAGGTACTCTAAAAAGCTGCCTCCTGCATTATCATGGTAAATAAACATGGCTGACAAAGTTTTTGATTTTCAGATTCTGAACAGATATTTCTTAATAGCACATTTAATATAGAAAATTAAAATGTTTTGTTTGTTCTTTCTGTTTGGAGTTATAAAAATAAGTGTTGCTATGCCAGATAAATGTGCATGATGGGTAGTCATTCTCTCTTGATTAAGATGTTTTACCCTTGACTCTTGATATTATCCTCTGTTGAGGTCATACAATTGCTTCATTTACAGGGTACATGTATAACTAAAGAGCTCAATGTATAACTTATCTTAGCTTCATTTATCATCTTTGGAATTTGTCACTGTATCAGAAACTGGTTTTTAAACAAATGGTGATATCCACTTGCAGTCTTTATTTTAACACCAATATTACTAAAGCAATTTATAAAACTACTTTTGTAAAAAAAATTATTAGTCCCGTACAGGTTCACCAAAAAATCTACATTTCCTTGAATATTTCTGGAACCTATTGGTGAATTTGATTCAGACTTTATACAAACTTATATGTTATTGTTAGTTTACACAGTACGTTCCATAACTCTTTCCCTTATATTGACAAAATTGTGTCCCTTTTTACTTAGAATATACAGCAAATAGATTTTCCTCTTGAATGTAGTGGACTTATTGCTTGGCAATAGTCAATATTCTCTAATTTTAGTAATTTTATTTATTATGTTCCAGTCACAGGGTAGCACTAATGATGACGACGATGATGATCTAGATGAGTTAGAACTGAGAAGAATTGCCCTGGAGTCAGCAGTTTCAGCTGAGAAGATCATGCAAGATGAGGATTCACCAGTAGAGGACCAGTCAGTTGAAGCAGAATGTGACGCAGTCAGTATGGAGAAAAATGCTCGAGCAGAAAACAAGTCCAAGAGTAAACCTTGTGAGAAGGCTGGAACCAGACGACAAAGTACACAGTCTACTCAGAAGAGCAGTAGAGTTAATGTTGCAGATGGTAAAAATTTAAAGAAAATGTCGTATAGTCATTTACTGCTTGTTGATTCAAATTTTGATACTTACTGCTTTGACAGTTTTTACATTCCATATAATGCAGTGATTTTTTTACCTCTACATCTTGCATCCAGGATGCAATGTTTTTACTGTGGATGCAATGTTTGTATTTCAGTGCATCCACTTGATGCATAAAATATATGGAAAATGCTACTATATTTTTTTGCCTAGCAAGTCCCGGACTCATGCAGCAAAAATTGTAAAAAAAAATCGCTGATAATGTGTCACTTTAAAATGACCAGTTCTCCAGTCCAGATGGCCAAGTGGTAAGAAAGACAGCCTTGTTTCCAGGAGGTTTTTGGTTTCATCCCTGGTCATGACATACTAAAGTAGAGCAAGTGCTACAATTATTGGCAGGTTACAGTTATCAGCATGTTTTTATATTTTCTTTGGTCATTTCCAATGAAATGCATTTTTGGCTTGTTTTTTTCCTCATAAATACCAGCTAAAAAGAAGGTTAGACTGCATACTGTACATTTCATTTGATGCTATTTTAATTGCTTATGTCATTATTTAAGATATGGTGTCAATGAAAACTGTTTTTGTAATATTGACTTAGGTAAAATACATTTGCTTTTGGCTAATACTGCTAAGCTTTAAATGTGCTACATGTACTAGAACACCAAATTATTGCATGTTCCCATTTTCATATTATTGGGTGCCGGATAATTAAGCATGAATCTTAAGCATGTGACAGTTATCAGCACATATGACCGTAAACTTAACAGTATAATGAGACATAATAAATTCTTTTATATGTCTTAGTTTGATTGTTAGGGAGACATTTGGAGTTTTTAGGAATCCCCATACTTTAGAAAATGAATTGATAAAAGAGAAAATATCAAAGATATACGTGGATGAGTATATATGACCATCCAAGAACACAAGATTATAGACAGAAAAAAGTTATTCAACACAGCAGAAGACAAGATACCTAAACAAACCGATGCATATTAAAATCACTTACCAAAAACACACATCTACTTTAATTAGGACGCTAATTATTGTTAGCAATTAAAGGTGCTGATAATTGTCTCACACTGCCGATAACTGTCACATGCTGGTAACATTGTTTGCATAAAAACTTTACAGCATGCAAAAATTACAACACACCGGCTGAGTAATCAAACAGCCAATCGAAGGTGTTTAAATGAAATGCATCATTGTTTACATGTATATTCAACTTAGTATTACGTCAGCGTGACATTCACTGTTAAGGTGCAGATAACTGTAGCACTTGCTCTACTCTTGAATCTTCCTTGCTTAGCATTCAGTACATCAGGTAGCTCCAGGACTGCTTGGTCTGGTTTCACTATAATGTGACTGTTTTTGGAATCCTGTCTTATATATTTGGTGAGAAATTACTTTTAGAAAGCAATAAATCTGTTTCATGTAGTCCCTGATTGACTGAAATCCTGTTTGTGATAAGTTATAATCAAGCATGCAAAAATATACATTTTTTTTCTATGAATATTATAACATGAAATAAAAAAAAAAATATATATTTTTAATATATAAACTAAATATTTATATACATTCAGTGTTCCTTACTATAAGTGTAATCCCTTAATTATAAAGGTAATGCTCGAAGGCCACCACCCAGGTTTGCTAGGGGCCGTACACCAGCCCTAAGGACGAAAAGACCCTTACCTCCCCCTCCTCCTCGCTCCCAGAGAACCAGCAGTTACCATGGTGATGACAGGAATCGGCGACCATCTTCCAATCAAAGAAGTAGAACTCGCTCAGGGGGAGTTACTATTAAAGATAAGACAACTGACGCAAACACACCTAAGAATAAAGTGGGGTTTGGGAAGACAAGGGAAATACAGAAAATTCTGACTCTGGATGACCCAAAGGAACAAGTGACAAGGTTCCTGGCCCTGATGAACTGGCCGACTGTAGATAAAACCACTGTAGAGGTATGCCTTAACCCTTTCCCTCATATAGACTCATTTTGACGCCCTCAGTAGGTATCACATAAAGCCTGATCTGCAGAAAACCACAGTTAAACCTTACCAAATTTAATTACAAAATCCTCATTTCCAGACCACTGAGGAGCAGCGAACAGCATAAAACCTGATCAGCCTGCGAGTTACTCACAGGCTGATCTGGTTTTATGCTGTTAGCATAGGTCTATTCATGGTGTCCTCTATGAGGGAAAGGGTTAAGATAGCTGTTTCTGAATCTGATGCATTGATATAACATTGATGTATACATTACAGGTTTGAGATTAAATAGAACTGAGGGCCTGGCCTAATCTATTTTGAAAATATCTGTAGTCACAGTCTAAGGTTGAAACTTAAATATCTTGCTTAAATCAACATTGCATATTTGTCTCAAACGGTCTTGAAACGAAGTCCCTTCAAGAGCATGGTGTCTGAATTCAGAAATCAATGGATTTTCTCTCCTTGTGCATTGTATGGAGGCAGTTGTGGACTACAAATCTCTCAACCCCTCACCGCTGTGGGTTCGAATCCAGGTAGGGACTTCGGATTTTTCATGTGAGGAAGCCTTCCAGCTGGCTTGCGGTAGGTCGGTGATTCTACCTGGGTACCTCTGTGTACTCGGGGGTCTTCCTCCACCTGTAATTAGCTGGACGTCGCTTTATGATTGAAATACTATCGCACATTGTATGGAGGTATGTTTACTTGAGTTGAGTTGTTCCTTGTATAACAGACCGTCCCCGGTGGCCGAGTGGTCAGAGCATCAGCCTCTGGTGCTTGAGGTCGTGGGTTCGATCCCCGGCCGCGACATACCAAAATTGTAAAAAATGGCACTGTTATAGCTCCCTTGCTTGGTGCTCAGCATATAAGGGTATTTGCAGGACTGGTTGGCCCAGTGTCAGGATAATGTGACCTGGGTGTGGTATCATGCCACATGTCTACGGCGTGATATTGCAGTGTGGCAGCACTATATCTGTCTCAAGTAGACATCATCTCCAAATGACTGAAATACTGTCGGTGGGATGTTAAACCCAACAAACAAACAAACCTTGTATAACACCTTGTAATTTGATGTGCCCCAGGGGAGAGGAAAGGAGAATGGACTAAATGAGGATGGACAAACCAAAGATAACTATGAGGAAGTAGAGATGGACATTGACAGTGATGCTGACACTTCAGGTAGGAGACAACAAGCAGTTTTAGTCCCCTTGACTTTGTCTCTGCAGTGGGAGCCAGACATTATTGATCTGGCTCTAAGCTGCAGTATACCAAAATAAATAGTGATGATATGAATCATTGTCTTGTTTGGTATTCAGCATGCAGTTTAAATTATTGTTTGGGACTGCTCACGCTGGCTGTTTGGTTAGAGCATCGGCCCTAGAATCAGCTGGTGGTGGGTTCAATCTCCGGCCCTATATACCAGAGTTGTAAAAAATGGTACTGGTACAGCTCCTTTGCTTGGCGTTCCGCATCTAAGGTTAGTTCCTGGACTGGTTGGCCCAATGTCAGGATAATGTGACTGGGTGTGGTATCGTGCCACATGTCTTCAGTGTGGTACTGCAGCATGGAAGCACTATATCTGTCTCAAGTTGACATGTCTCCAGGTGACTGAAATACTCTCATTTGGACTTTGCCCCCAACAAACAAAATAGTTTAGGGTGCTTAAATGATACCGTATTACATGACAGATACTACAGCTTGGTAACTCTACATTTGTCTCACCAAATCCCTAATTATTACTGTTTTAGACAGGAAACTAAACAGGATGTTTCTGTTACAGATGCTGTTCAGACCATGGAGGATTTGTTTGAGCCAGACATATACAGCGTGATGCAACCAACATACATGGTGAGTGTAGGGACTGTCGAGGGAACAGAAAAGCCAATATTTGAAACAAGATTGGGCTGTCTGCATCTCATCTGCTGATCAGAATTTATATTGTTCAATTCTTATCAATACCTTAAAAAAAAGGATGGAATACTGCAAAAAATCTTTTCAGAAATTTGGAATTAGGATTTCTTACCACTAAAGTAAGACTTCATGAACTCAAACATGTAGCAAGAATTTACAATACAAAATATGCAAAAATAATTTTGATACAATATAATCATGAGAAAAGAATTTATGATAGGAACTATAACCATGTCTGATATAGCCATATTTTTTTCAGGAACCTCAGCCTCCTGTTCCTGAACCATATGACCCTGTGACCTGTTGGTCCATGTCTGGATCAGCTATGCCAACCTACTCCTCATCCTCACTACACCTCTACAACTCTGGCCTACCCATGGACACGGCCATGGGACCAACCGCCTCAATCTCAGACTCTGGGGTCAATG
>CM037787.1:39073419-39105136 GCA_021229015.1 Solen grandis
TTACTTAATTTTATAATGTTATTATCATTATTATCATCCATGATATACCAATCAATGTTTTTTAAATGTTTAAAACTAAAAAGAAAAAATTATGATCTATATTATTTCAAAATAGATGACTAATATATGTATGTACCATCATGTTTCTTATTAAGACAAATGTCAAAGCATTCACTAAATATGTTAAATGTTTTCTAATATGCTTTGAAAATGTTAATTTTCAACCCATCCTTTCCTCTTGGGGAAAAAATCTTGAAAAACTTGCAATAAAATTAAAAATTTGGGATCAAAATTGTATTTTTGTTCACTTTTGACCTTTGACCTTGAAATTGACATTGGCTACATTTGAATTATCAATATCATCAAAAGACCTTACTTCAAAGAAATTTTAATTATTTCTATTTCCCTATTATTAAAAAATGTAAAGAAAAAACAATTTTTAACATATATATGCTTCAATTTTTCATCTTGCGACCATCTTTACCGCCATCTTAGATTTCTGGGAACGCCACCACATTTGCCAATTTATGCTGGCAGGTCCATAAACTACAAACTTTGGTGAACACTTTGACATATAACACTGCTTAACCTAACCTAACCCTAAGGACCGGAATGGGATCAGCACATGCTTATCATGTATAGAATCCAGGTAATGTCCTCAAATTCGAAAAAAGGGAAAAATCAAATACAAAATACAATTTATTTACCTTTATATTATAGCAATGACTGAAGATTGATACCCATCCAAATAATTTGATGATCACTGAAATATGGCGTTGACAAATGGACCAATGGCTTAAGACCTCCAGATATGAAAACTTGATCAAGAGTTGATCCAGTATTGGTTGTGCATGCATATACAACAGACACAAAGTTTTTTGATGGGGGAGTTGACACTATCCTGTTAAAATCCCCAAGGACAATCACTGGTTCAGCGGCAGGAATGATACTGATTATGTCCTGTAACGTTTTCAATGTTTGTGTTTGAGTGACACTAACAGCAACATAAACTAGCACTATGTTGAGTGGGACCTTTAAGCTTGTTACTTTGACAGCAATTAACTCTATGTTCTTGTCAGAATAGGTTCTTATTAGAACAGGCTTCAAGGTTTTTGTAACATACATTAGAACTCCGCCTGAGCGTTTGTCCTGTCGATCTTATCTAAATGATGCTTTCTCAGACATTGCTGGTGTTTTTCTTCCTTTTAGCCAGGTTTCTGTATAACATGAAATGTCAACAAGGCTAAAATCACTGAGAGCACATATATCCTGATAATGTCGGATAAATGATCTGACATTTAGTAATGAAATGGATAACAGGTTTGTAGGTCTTTGGATAATGGGATTTGTAACTATGTGGAATTCATTGTCACTCATTTGCTTCATTGCTTTCACAGTTTTTAAACATACTTTGATGTTGTCTTCAGAAAAGTCCGCTAAGTAAAGTCCAGCAAGTGAAGACACTCTACTAAGAGCAACGTAGCACTGGCCTTTGAACAATTTTCCTTCTAGACTCACAACTGCTTTGTCTAGTGTCATGCTTGAATTTTATGGATTGTGCAGGCCCAACATAGCCTCAGTGGAAACTGGAGTCTACAAAAACAATTACCCCCACGTTTAGATATGCTTAGTCGCACTTCATCCCTAAATATTGGAACTGCATTGGGATATTTTTCCTGGAGCTGTCTGTATTTTCGTTGTGCCTGAATACCAGATGACTCTGAATCACATTTTATGAGAACAACTATTATTTGGTCATTTGTTTCATAAGTTTCAGGATGAAATCCAACAACAACTCCTTGTGTGCCATTTGTTAATCCATCACAAACATCAATATTCTTAGTAATCATAACTGGCACCAACAGCTAGAGTAACTTTTTTAGCAAGACCTCCAGTTAGAGATGGTTTATCTGGTAATGACAGAGTGTCTGGAATTGGAGATCCATTTGGTTTAACATCTTTTGCAGAAAATGTGAGTTGTTTTGTTTTAGGCACTTGTTTCAAATTATTGTAATCATCAACTTTTTTGTTGGAGGTATACATATGAAGAGCATCATGTGAGTATTCTGGATTGTCTCTAGATATAATTCTTGTTTTCAACATCGACACATCTTCGTCTGTGTGTTTTTGAAGTCTGACTCTATTCAGGGTCATTGCGAATGCCTGGTCATCCTTTTGTCTCATGATTTGGTCTAACTGGTACATTCTGAACAGCTGCAACCACAGCGATCCTGCTAACCTTGCCAGCGGGGAATTGGGCAAAGAATACACTGGTTTACTACCACCTACTGGAGGGAGCTGATACAGATCACCAACGGCTAGTATTGAAATTCCACCAAAATGCACTGATTTATCTGTAATACCTTTTATCTCCATAAGTCGTCTATGCGTCACATACAGTTCCTGAGCTCCAACCATTGAAATTTCATCAATTATCACTAGTGTTAAGTTTTTAAAATTGCATCTAAGATCATGGAGTTTTTCCTGTGACAGTGGTAAGTATTCAGCTGTTGATGATGAATGTTGTTTAATGGGCAGTCGCAGAGCAGAATGTAAGGTGTTTCCATTGATGTTAAAGGCCGCTGTACCTGTTGGGGCCAACAAAAGAACAGTACAATCATCTGGTGAGTCCCCTTCTTTTCGAAGTTCTCTTACTGCCATATTATAGATAGCTCTAATGAGTACAGATTTCCCGGTGCCAGCCCCACCCGTCAGGTATGTATAAAATTGGTCAGGCTTCTTCCCTGTCTTGATTCCCTGCGCAAATGAACGACACCAATCAAGTTTACAGTCAAACAATTGTCTTTGTTTTTTTGTTTAAATTTTGAATCAGCGCTCTATATTCTTCATCCGGCAGTAAATTCTGCTGAACTGTGTATACCACACTATTTGTGCCTACCTCACGTGCTAAATCACATTCAAGAGCAGGTATGCTGTGGCACTGTGGATCCAGAATAGCCCTATCAGGGTCTGGTCGGTGTGGTGCCGCAGAGTCTTCTAGATCTCTTTGAATGGCTTCAGAATTTATGAGTTCCCATGCCCCAACTGGGGGTTTATCGTCATCATCAAGGCTATAAACAGCATTTTCAACAGTCTCAGATTAGTTCTCAAAATTTCTTGATGTTGCTTGAAAGACTCTTCATATGTAGCATGTGAATCTTTTAGCTGACTTTCTACTCTCCATGGTATATACAGCATAAGCTTGGAATGATAGTACTTGACTGGGTCTTTAAATGTTGAATAAGAATGAGTCCTAATTATACAAGGTTCTTTTCGTTTAGATATGTAGCCTTTGCCATTTTTTAATTTAAGTACTTTTCCTTTTTGAACTTCATTACCATCAGGTGTCATATCAATAGACTGAAAGTCATCAGGAGGCTCAGTATAAGCAGTGTATGAAGCAGCAAATTCAGCTAAACACATGTTTTCTAGAGAGTCTGGTCTAGCCACATATCGGTCTGGTAAAGTTTTGCAATATATGTCTTCACTTTCGTCATCCAGGTTCTGAATAAGATTTGAAGGTTTGATCAGTTTAACACGGTCTTCCTCTAAGTCAGTAGGTACAAACAAAACATTTCTGCTTGTTCTTTTCAATGGTATGGGAAGTACCCTGTAGATAGCTTCCTGGGCAGATACCTCTCTGTGGTTGAGGAAGACATTTCCTAAGTTTTTCAGCTTCTGTTGAATGGTTGAATTGTTTGCTTCTTTGCTGGCATTTTTGAGTAAGTCACTCAGCTGCCTTTCATCTTTGGTTACATAGCTAACAATAAATTTTATGCATGCATATACATCTGTGACATATTGTAAGTCCATGTTAGCTTCCCAGCTTTTCAGTATTGTTGGATTGTAGTTGTTTGTGAATTCATCGCAAGGTTCTCTCTTATGGAATATCTTTACAGATGTCTCAGAGTTTCAGATTGCATCAGCATATATTTCTTCTGTAATGTTACACATATGTAGAACTTGCTGTAATGATAATGAAATATTATTTTCTTTGCATGAATATAAACATTCACCATCAGTTTTTAACACTCGTTTATAGTTGATCTGTGATTTCTCTGAGGAATTAGCCATATCTGCTGTGTTTACATCAGTGTCAATTGTTTTTTTTTTCAGGTTCTTTGTAACGGACACTATTTCTGTATTATCACAGTGGCAAGTGGTGTATTCAAGTCAGTTGTTTCAGTTTCTGCGGGAGAGGTTTCATCTGGAACATCCTCAACAGAATTTTCTTTTCTTTTATCTTTGGACAGTAATGTAAAGGGTACTGGTATTTTCGGGAAATGAAATCGACGAAATTGTCCACTTTTTTTGCAAGTTCTTGTGTGACGGTGCTGCTGAAGAGTTGAGACCAATTCATATAATTCTGGGTCTTCAGTTCGACATGGCAGCTCAGTGGATATGTATTTGTTAACAAATGAGCACACTTCTTCTTCAGTGTTGATGCCACAAACAGGAGCACTTTTCACCAACAAGACACAGTGAACATGGGGAGATCCCCTTTGTTGGAATTCCGTCCTTATAAAATAATCAGTTACTTCACCTAAAACTTAGTTTTTTGTTATCATCGATTTGAAGAATTGTTGGACTTTATAATCAAAATGTCTAGCGGCAGTTACAGGATTATTTCGGAGCCATGTACATTTCTGTTCCCAAGTCAAATTTGAAACATCATTATCAGTAAGTTGCACACCACGTTGCTGAGCGACTATGCGTATGATGTCTGACCATCGCATATCTGCGGATGACAAAGTGAGAAACCAGGTAAATACACCCAGTTGACGAACCATGGCCAGGAGGTCATACATGGATTTCTGCCAATATGCAGGTGATCCACGAATGTTTTTCAGAAGCATATATGCTAGGTTCTGAGAAACAAAGCTTTGTATTGTTTCAGAAGACCTGAGATCAGCAGCTGTGAGTGCTTCTCTACCTTGCACTTTTCTTAATGCTACTTGTACATTATCAAGTAACTGTTTCTTTTCAGCATGAAACTGTGAGAAAAATATATAGTCTGTTTTTGTGGCAAATCTGGTATCTGTATTTAATAATCTGGCATTAAGATACTATCTGTGATGTAAATGTGTGTTGCGTTTGTGTGTGAAACCAAACCGTCCTTTTGGAAACAATACTGGAAATGCTAAATGTTCAGCATCAGGATCAGTTAAAAGACTCAATGGTGTATTTCCTTCTGCGGGAGCAATGGAAAATATCTGATTCCCATCTGATGGTTGAAGGCACGTGTCAAAGGGTAAACATTTGTCCTCTTCAATTTCATCATCAGTAGAATCAGAATCATCATTGTTATCTGTGTCAGTGTCTGCTTGATCATTATTATTCAGTGCTTCCTGAGAACATATTGTGACTTTGTCATCATCTTCTGCAACACTTTCTCCATAATTTTCAGACATTTCTGTATTGTCTTAAACGGTGGCATTTTCGTTTATCAATTGATTATTTTTGGTAAATGAAGTGTTGTTAGACTGATCAGACTCAGACTGTGACTATTGTCCTTTGTTGATTATGTCATTCCACTCACATTCTGTATCAACAGAAAAGGCATTTGTGTTTGTGTTTACACCAGTATACAGCATATTGTTTTTTATCAAATACTTCAACCCTGACATAACTTTTGTTGGTCTGATATATTGGTTTAAGACTGAGGATTTGTACTCTTTTTTTCTTTTCAACTGAAGCATTATCATTTCAGAATTTGGAGGCGGTCTTGGTAAATGTTTACAAGTGTCCACCGTATCAACTGGGACATTTACAACTGCACCAGAAATCGCTCTCTGTCCTCCACTTGGCCTTGCCGATATTTTCATGAATGGAATTCTTTGAGCTAATAGCCTACTTTCCAGGGTAGACAAGTCAGCTAATTCTTCAGGAATTTCGTCCAAGTATAGATTGTTTGTGAAGTTTTGTGGTGGTAGTTTCCCCTTTTTCAAATATTTGTCACATGTTTTACATACATAACTATCTGACTGTGGTGCTTTAGTTAATGACAGTACTTCACACAATTGTTTCATATATGAATATTTGCTGATATTCAGTTTTATTACAGACTGCCTGTACAAAAGGCGTAAACATGAGCAACAAGCATAAGTGGGTCCTTCAAGACAAAATAGCAAGATTAGCATTTAAACAGTTCAACCTTTTTGCTTTCTTTCTAGATTTGTCCTCTTCTTTCTGAACACGTTTTTGTTCACTGGTCATTTGGTTTCTGTGAGTTTTCTTTCTGGAATTGTCCGTTTCTTTGTTCTTACATTTCTGTTCACTGGTCATTTGGTTCCTGTGAGTTTTCTTTCTGGAATTGTCTTTTTCTTTGTTCTTACATTTCTGTTCACTGGTCATTTGGTTCCTGTGAGTTTTCTTTCTGGAATTGTCTTTTTCTTTGTTTTTACATTTCTGTTCACTGGTCATTTGGTTCCTGTGAGTTTTCTTTCTGGAATTGTCTTTTTCTTTGTTCTTACATTTCTGTTCACTGGTCATTTGGTTCCTATGAGATTTTTCTGATATCGTCCTTTTTTTTCTTCTCACATTTCTGTCTTATTTCTGATCACTTGTCATTTAGTTCCTTTGGGCTTTCTTTCTGGATTTGTCTTTTTCTC
The DNA here is from genome assembly GCA_021229015.1 of Solen grandis. NCBI lineage: Eukaryota > Metazoa > Mollusca > Bivalvia > Adapedonta > Solenidae > Solen > Solen grandis. Next base: position 39,080,031 of record CM037787.1, read on the forward strand.
TCTCAGCCCTCTTCTGGGCAAGACTCATCTTTTTTTTACAGAATTTCTGTCTTAATCTATAATTTTCTCTCTTTTTTGTTTCTTCTCTCATTCTCTTCTGTCATTGTTTTCATTCTATTATCATTTCTTTTCATCTGATCCTGGAAATAGTTTACAAGTAACTGACCAGTGAAGCCGTTTGTTTGTTCATCAAGCCCTCTAATGGGAAATGGCCTCATCTGACCTTCAGGAAAACACTTCTGTAAATGAACACGCACTCGACTTATATCGTACTGGATGGAAGCAGGGTCTCTTCCAGTAAGACATGTAAACGCGAAGGCAACAGCCATAACACCACAAATTGGTTCCAGAGCTTGCTGGGTGACATTTACGTATTCAGCACTGTTGGTAAGTTCAGTTCCATACATAACATGCAGCTGTTTTTTAATGTCAGCTAAATGAACACTTGACATCATTGAATCATAAATAGAGAGATGATTAGTGTCAACACTATAATATGAAGTGACCCAATGTCCAGATAATGGGTGGATATTAATTGAAGATCTGTCTAGTGGTATTGGACGTTGTAATGTTCCACTATGGTATAATGTTGTGAATAAATGCAATTCTGCTGGTGTGTAGTATCCAATATAAGGGCTGGTCAATTCATCAGAGAAGATTTTCATCAGGTTTATTGATATCTGAATAACATCATCGGTGATTTCTGTATATTGGTCTCCAACCAATCCTGCCAAATTGCAAGGGCTTAGAGCCGCTACCTGCAACAAAATGTAAAAAATACTATTGAAATGTTTCTAATTTATTGTGTGTGCGTGTTGGTGTTTTTAGTCGTTTCAACAATATTTCAGCCATATAAGGGACGTCCAGCTAATTACAAGGGGAGGAAGACCCCGGGGGACCTATGTACAAGGCACAGAGACCATCCAGGTAGAACCCCCGACTTACCACAAGCCAGCTGGAAGGCTTCCTCACATGAGGTGAGGAGCTGAGAGATTTGTAATCCACGACTTGGCCGCGGCACCCCCTCTAATTTATTGCATCAAGTGGTTTGACACATGATACACAAGAGTCAATCCTTACTGTCCACAAACCTAATGTACACAACATGCTAACATTCTACTTTCGCAATAATTTAATAAAAATCTGAAACAGTCATGGTTCATTTGTAAACTTTATTGGTAGGCATTTGTCATAAAACTGTTAAAATTATTTACATATACCTGTTCCTTACTAGATGCCATAGAATCAGACACAGACTGGTCTACTCCTGTCATGATGTCTGCTGATACAGTTGAAGGTATTTCCACAGTACTGGACAACTGGGCGGCTTGTACTGCCAATGTCACTTGAAGATTCCTGCAATAGACACAAAGTATATACTTGTTCATTGTTTCTTATATGCAAAAACAGGAAAACAAGACAACAGTTTTATTTTGCACATTACTTTTTTGAGACCATGTAAATTACCCAAACAGCAATAATGTGAAAATTTTTAATTTCCCTCCCAAATATTATGGTAGAAAAGTAATATTTAGTGCATGCTTACAGTATTGTTCACAGGGTTCAAGTTCAAGTCAACAGCAATAGTCTCGGAATTTGTCTGCACAGCAGTTCTGCAAGTATATGTATTAACAAAATACAGTCAGAGCTATAGCAAATGGGCATATAACTGTATTATCAAACTATAAAAATCATTCTGGGGAAATGTTTGTGTAATCACGTTTTACTTATGCCATAAACAGGACTATGCATAATGAAATAATTTGGCAATTTTGTTTTCTCAGATAATGTGTCATATGATGTCTAATTAATGTAAAAATATTTATAAGGTTTGTAAAAAAGAACAACATTGCACCTTTTTGCTCTCTTCCTCTGTCGATCCTGCTCTGCTTGAGCTCTGTATCCTATTGTCCTCTTTCTACCCATATTTGTTGTTCAATGTTGAAATATTGTCACTGAATGTAATGTGATGCATACAACTTTGTTATAAGGTCCTCACCACTGTTATAAGGTCCTCACCACTATTAAATATTGTCCGTTCACATACGTTACGTCTGTAGTTTGTAAGAATCATACTTTCTTTTACTTTTCAAAAAATTTCACACTGGCTTCTTTCTGTAGAATCTAAAATTGTATTTAATAACAGTTATTATTTTGAATATTACTATAATAGCCATGCCAGGCAAAAGTCGGCCTTTTGGCCTTTGCAACAAGTGTAAGCCCAGTTGTCTTCTATGTGGTCTTTATCAGGACCTACATTTTTCTTTCCGCTTCACTCCTAGTCTTAAAGGTTCTCAGGATGGTTATAAAGCACAGGGCTGACTGGGCCTACAATTGTTACACAGGCTGAAAGGCTAACTTTTTGAATGACAAGGCTTAATTAACACATAATACAAAAGACTGAGAACAACCTGTTATGTTGTTGATAAGTTTGCTAAACCAGTAGATACTGATATTGCTGTTATAAAAAGACAAACAATCTACACGATGGAATAACAAAAATGGCAGTGCAGTGCATGCATGTTTGTTTAATTAGTCATTAAACTTTCACATAAAGAATTTATCATGCTCTTATGCAAAGGAATACAAATATTTTTGATGATACATAAGTTGGCATTGCATGCTAAAGATGCAGTCAAGAACAAAGTACCTGATTTTTCTATTAAGGTAAAGAATTTCACTAATATTTCCAAACACTATAAAAGAGAGTACAGAAACTGGTGAGGATAAAAAAATTTGTAAACTATTATGTTAAATATTTATATATAAGCTTTATAAGCATTATATAGTTATAATGATTTTAAAAGAAAGCAAAAATATGTTTCACTATACACATGATGGAATAACATATAAACAGCATAGTTAAGTACAAGTTTCCTGACTTGTATGTTAATGATTGAATAACACATAAACAGCATAATTTAGTAAAAGTTTCCTGACTTGTATGTTAATGTTTGAATAACACATAAACAGCATGATTTAGTAAAAGTTTCCTGACTTGTATGTTAATGTTTGTCATTACCCCTTGTCATTAAGCTTATATACAAAGTGCTTATAATGCTCTTATGCAAAGGAATACATGTAGAAATATTTTTCACATGATGGCCTTTCACAAAGAACAAGAATTTCACTAAAGTTTTCAAAACTACATGTATATAATAACTACAGGATGCACAGAAAGAATATAGTAACCATCAAACAGTTTGTTTATGTCAGTTATTTAAGTGTTAAGAGTTAGTAGTTAATTACTACTAGTGATTCTGATGCTCTTATAAACATCACTGACAGAGAATCACTTCTGAGTCTCATCATTTCCTTTGTCGTTTCCATTGTCATCATTTCCTTTGTCAGGCACAGTTTCAGGAGTAGATGCAAATAGATCATCTTCCTGACTACTGAGAAATTCATTAATGTCTTTCATTCTGGACAACTCGTCTTGAAGTTGACAAACTCTAGCTTGGAGGAGAGATTCCCTTTGTTTCAAAGAATGGATTTCGTGATTCTTTGCGGTCATTTCCAGATCAATCTCTTTCAAGAGATACTGGCATTTCAGGTTTTGCGCCTTCATCATCCTTCTTACCAGCTCCAACTCTTCACTGGCGCAGCCCTCTCCCTTGCTGATACTATATAGGACAGATTTCAGCCTTATGTCATTTTCAGCTTGACCTTTCTCTAGGGTGTCCTTTACAATATCCAGGCGACGCCTCTTCGCAGATGGGACAGAGGGCCCACTTGGGGTCTTGGGAGTGCAAGGAGACTCTGCAACACTCAGACTGCTCCCACTTGAAGTCTTGGGAGGAGTCGTAGGAATGCAAGGTGACTCTGCAGCATGCAAATTGCTTCTGCATGGAGTTATAAGAAAACTCAGGTTTCCTCCACTTGGAGTTTTAGGAGTGCATGGAGACTCTGCGTCACTCAAACTGCTCTCACACTCCCCACTTTTGAATTTTTCATCATCACTTTTATCAGTATTTTCCATTATTTGAAAAATTATCACGTATTAATGTTGGAAAGATTCTGGTATTGATGTTGCAAATATTGTTGATAACCTGAAAGTAAATGTACTAGTGATGAAAAACCAAAATAGCTTAAACTAGAGCTATCACCGAAGGTGATGAATACCCCCACCCAGTGCCTTGTCACAAGAAATAGCTGTCAACCCTCGCACTGCCTTGTCACAGTATGCTGACTTTTGACCTCTGGTGTGACCTTAGAGTTGCCCTGATAATGGAGCTACAGACAAGTGTCATATAAAATGGATCAGTTAAGCTTAATTATCAAGAAATGACAATTACAGTCATAGTATTTTGATACAAATTTTGACTTTGACCTTTATATGTGACCTTGACATTGAAGTTAGTGACCAGTTTCTTGTATGCAACATATTATCTTACACTAATGATGAACTATGCCAAGAATTATCAAAATCCATTGAAAAATGACAAAGAAATAGCTTTTTGTCCTAATTTTTTACCTTTGACCTCTAAGTTTGACCTTGACCTTGGAGCTTAAGATAAGTGACTTGCATGCAACACATCGTCTTATGTTGGTGAACATTTATGCAAGTAATGATCAAATTCCATAAGAAAATGACAAAGTAATAGCATTTTGTCCTAATTTTTTACCTTTGACCTCCAAGTGTGACCTTGACCTTGGAGCTGAAGACTAGTGACTTGCATGCAACACACCATCTTATGTTGGTGAACATTTATGCAAAGTATTATCAAAATCCTTCAAGAGATGTCAAAGTTATAGGCAATATGAAAAAGACATACGGAACAAAGTGATTCCAGTATAGCCACAAAACCACAAAGAGCTCACTACACCAGATGATTAAAATAAATGATTTAGAATGTAATGGGAGCATATGTGAATGATGGGGATACAATATGCTGGTGGGAGTATATGTAAATGTTTCAGTTACAATATGCAGGCAGGTTTGACTAAAAGCATGCGTGACGTCCGGCACCACGACGAGGACGTAGCCCTTATTCAAGATAACTTCAAATAAAAGTTTTTTTATGTTATTTTTAGGTGCCATATAGAAAAAAATAAGTAAAGCAAAAATTGCAGAATATCTGTTGAATAATCTTTAAGGTTTGAAGTGATCTTGAAAGGTGCCATGAAAATAAATGTACAGGTATCTAGCTTCTACTATCTGTTTAGTATGACATGTATACATGTGTATAATATATACACAGAACAAGAACTACCATCACAACAAGTATGACCTATACAGAGTACAATGAGCAAGAACGTTATAAAATTACCTCTTGGTTATGAAGCCTCCCAATAAATATAGTAAACTCCAAAAGGCGCGAAAACAGTGACAAGGAATGCTTACATACATGTAACACCAATAACTGGCAAAAAATTTAGGAAATTGGTCAAGCCGAAGATATGCGCATCTCCTCTTGGTAATAAAGCTTCACATAAAAAGTTTTGTTGAAATCAAGCCGTTAGTTCCTGAGAAATAGTCCGGACAAGGAAAGTGTGACGGACGAACGAACGAACGGACGGACGAAGCGGCGACTATATGCGTCACCTTCATTGAGCATAAAAAAAGGTAAACAAGAGGGCCATGATGGCCCTGGATCGCTCACCTGGTATCATTAGGCTATGTAAAATCAAGTGACCCCTGGGGCAGAGCCAATTTTGACCCCAGGGTCATGATTTGAACAAACTTGGTAGAGGTCTATTAGCCCATGTTACATACCAAATATATAAACTCCAGACCTTGTGGTTTTTGAGAAGAAGATTTTTCTAGTTTTTTTTCCAATATAAGTCTATGTAAAATCAAGTGATCCCTGGAGCGGGGCCAATTTTGACCCCAGCATCATGATTTGAACAAATTTGGTTACTCTATGCCTTGTGGTTTCTGAGAAAAAGATTTTTCAAGTTTTTTTCCTATATCAGCCTATGTTAAATCAAGTGACCCCTGGGGCGGGGCCAATTTTGACCCAAGGGTCATAATTTTAACAATCTTGGTAAAAAGTCATAAGATCATGCTACATACCAAATATCTAAAACTCGAGGCCTTGTGGTTTCTGAGAAGAAGATTTTTCAAGTTTTTTTCTATATTAGCCTATGTAAAATCAAGTGACCCCTGGGGCGGGGCCAATTTTGACCCCAGCATCATGATTTGAACAAACTTGGTAGAGATCAACTAGACAATGCTACACACCAAATATCTAAGCTCGAGGCCTTGTAGTTTCTGAGGAGAAGATTTTTCAAGTTTTTTTTTCTATATTAGCCTTTGTAAAATCAAGTGACCCCTGGGGCGGGGCCAATTTTGACCCCGGGGTCATAATTTGAACAATCTTGGTAGAGAGTCATAAGATCATGCTACATACCAAATATTTAAAACTCCATGCTTTGTGGTTTCTGAGAAGAAGATTTTTCAAGTTTTTTTTCTATATTAGCCTATGTTAAATCAAGTGACCCCTGGGGCGGGGCCAATTTTGACCCCGGGGTCATAATTTGAACAATCTTGTTAGAGAGTCATAAGATCATGCTACATACCAAAATTCAAAAGGCTAGGCCTTGTGGTTTCAGAGAAGAAGATTTTTTCAAGTTTTTCCTATATTAGCCTTTGTGAAATCAAGTGACCCCTGGGGCGGGGCCAATTTTGACCCCAGGGTCATAATTTGTACAATCTTGGTAGAGAGTCATAAGATCATGCTACATACCAAAAATCAAAAGGCTAGGCCTTGTGGTTTCGGAGAAGAAGATTTTTTAAATTTTCATTTTTAAAATCTTTTTTTAGCTCCTGTGACCTACTTATTCACCCAATCAAAATAATTTGATAGAGGTCATGATAAGGATGATTCCTGTGAAGTTTGGTCAAAATCCATCCAGTGGTTTAGGAGGAGAAGTTGTTTAAAGGAAAAGTTGACGTAAGACGCACGCACGCACGCACGGACGGACGGACGGACGGACGACGGACGCCGGACAAAAGGCGATCACAAAAGCTCACCATGAGCACGTTGTGCTCAGGTGAGCTAAAAAAAAGTTCTTAACTCTCTAAACAGTAAACCATATTATATATTCTTATTCCTTTTGATGAGACAGAAGATAAAATGGTAAATACTTTGGTGTCCCCCAAGATCACACAAGGGCGACTATATGCGTCACTTTCATTGAGCATAAAAAAGGTAAAAAAAACTCTTAACTCTCTAAACAGTAAACCATATTATATATTCTTATTCCTTTTGATGAGACAGAAGATAAAATGGTAAATACTTTGGTGTCCCCCAAGATCACACAGGGGTCAGGCCCCACCCCCAAAATTTTACTTAGGACCTTTCAGCTCAAAGCTGTTGAAATCTCCATTCCTAAATCATATCTATTCTCCTCATCAGATGAGATGTTTTACCAACTCTAATTTGGAGACTTAGTAACAGTTTACTATTTAATATGAAAATACGTGTTACTCATCAGATCTTTCATTGATTTTTTTTAAGTTTTTATACTACTGAAAATTAAGTCATACATTTCAATGTGTGCTCATATCAAAGAGGTTAACCAACACTCTTGACATATGACTGGATATTTGAAATAGTGTATAATGGCCTAAACAACAATTAGCTGACATGATTATGATTGACATTACTAGCATATTGAATTTTGTGGGGTTTTGTTTGAATGATATCTCCTGTTAAATTAGGCAAATGACATGAATATCAGTCAACAAGATGGTAGTAGGGGCCATAACTCTCTTAAAAATTGAGGAACCAGGTCACGTCGACGATATGCGTATCTACTCTTGGTAATAAAGCTTCCCATAAAGTTTCATTGAATTCAAGCCATTAGTTCCTGAGAAATAGCCCGGACAAAAATCATGCAATATGAACTATAGACCAAAAAGTCAAGGGGCCATAACTCTTTGAAAAATTTAGGAATCGGGTCATGCTGAGGATATGCGCATCTCCTCTTGGTAATAAAGCTCCCCATAAAGTTTCATTGAATTCAAGCCATTAGTTCCTGAGAAATAGCCCGGACAAAAATCATGCAATATGAACTATAGGCCAAAAAGTCAAGGGGCCATAACTCTTTGAAAAATTTAGGAATCGGGTCATGCTGAGGATATGCGCATCTCCTCTTGGTAATAAAGCTCCCCATAAAGTTTCGTTGAATTCAAGACGTTAGTTCCTGAGAAATAGTCCGGACAAGGAAAGTGTGACGGACGGACGAAGCGGCGACTATATGCGTCACCTTCGGTGAGCATAAAAAGGGGCAAGATTTGGTCAAAATCCATAAAAGAGTTATGTGCCTTGCCTACAGGTGGAGGCAATGGTCATAAATAAGTATTCAGAGTTTCAAACCAATACCTTAAAGGGTTCAGTGAAAAACGTGATGTGGTACGGAAAACTTAACCGAGATTATAATCGAAAAAGAGGCCTAATTTGGTAAAGATTCATGACAGAGTTTTCCTCCTTTCTTACAGGTGGGGGTGATGGTCATAAACAAGTATTCCAAGTGAGATGGTACGAAATACTTAACTGTTACGGCGACGTCGACGCTGACGCTCGGGTGAGTAGAATAACCCTCCTTATTCTTCGAACAGTCGAGCTAAAAAAAACATGTATAGTGAAAAAAGGACAACATTGCTTAGTGATCAAAACATAATTCTCAGCATTAAATATTATATACACCATTTGTTTTCTTTAATTTGAAAAACAAATTAGTTTACATTTATATCTACGTAATATTACGTATCTTATTTTATTTTCAACTACAAGATGACTCCCCTTTATAAAAATAACTCTTATATTAACAGGCGCGAAAGAAAAAATGTCCAAATGGAACATGTTATAAAGATGGTAAGTCTGGACGTTTCTGGCCTGACCTTTTAAAATGCATTTGTCATGCATTTTGAATGAATTGGAATGTGAGATGTTGAAAAATAAGGGATTTAGATTGCACGTCCCTTTATTTCGAGGTGGGGAGGGGTTAAACTTTAAGCTAGAAACTTTTTGATTATCCCTCTTGTGAGGACTGACTGCATCAATGAGCGGTCACATGTCTCATCGTATTCAGTGCTTGTCAATTTATAATCGTAAGGAGGATCCATCTTTATTTAGATGTTATATGTGAATTATGAACACATAATTATTATATATTTTGGTCTATTAATTGAGAGTCGATGCTTATGATGGTTTAAGCTGGAGAGACAGATAAGGGTCGATAACGGGAATACTATTTTTATACATGTACAAGTATTGCATAGGGTGTTATATTAATTTGGAACGTATTATCGTTAATTTTTTTTTATAAACTGTGTCATGTCGTTGCGGTGTAATGTAGATTCACGACCTGAATCTGACAAAATTATATCCATTGCATACATATTGCTTAACTTGACTATTTGAGTTTACCGTCGCTGCGACAGTTTTTCAGTCATATAGCGACGTCCGGCTAATTACAGGTGGAGGAAGACCCCGAATGCACGGAGGCATCCGGGTAGAACCACCGACCTATATATTGCTTGACATTTTTAAGTATTTCCCTATCACGGCCATTAACCATTTCGGCGGTCTTTCTGCAGAAATCGCTATATCGGCAGTCCCCCTGTGTTCGCACAGGTCGTTCTCTGCCATAATCGGAGGGAGGGTCATGAAAAAGACAAGTGGTCACTTTAAACAGGTGAGTTGTTCAATGTTAAGTTGTGCACGGAACATAGAGTATCTTTGCTGTGTATATGCGTGTCCACGTTTCAATTATCAACGACTGTGCTCCGAAACTCGAACAAACAGTTAAGTGATGTACCAACATGGATCACAACCTCAGCACTTTCTACAACGATTTAAGCGAGTTATTGCTTTGGTTACGTTCATAATATGAACATCGTACGTATTCTTTTATGTTTATGCTTCAAAAAGATAACAATAAATTGGCCACAATTATATACATTTCTTGATAACCCCCTACTTTCGGTTTTATTGGTGCACGGGAGGTCTCTCTGCACACTTCTTTTTGACGCACAGACAGGCTCTCTGCTGACTTTATTAACCGTGAAGTATCTATTTTACGCGTCCATCATATCATACGAAATACGCTTATAACTAAAAACTACTTGTATGAAATTATAGATACCATCGATATTGCCAAATTTATGCATGAAACTTTCGTTTACATTTCAATACCCATACAGCTATCCGAGTTAGATTATGAAATCTCGCCTTTTATCAGTTATATTTACCAACTAGAGCATGATTCAATCAAAAGGATTGAATACTGTTGATAAGTCAATATATACGTTTTCACTTTCGCCTTGTCAATCGTGTAAATGTGTTAACTGATGAGGTAACTCGTGTTCTTAAAATTAATGGATTTATTGATACATCTTTTTTGTTTATATTAGAGTATTTTATTGACAAAAAATGTCAGTATGAGGCTTTTTTTATTCGTGCGCGTTTGGGAATAAGTGATTATATGGGTTAAAATATGAGAATTGTTGTAATAAACAGTACTCTAGATGAAATTTATCTTGTGTCGACAAAATGAGTTAAGATAGTTGAGAAAAAATAAGAAACGCATACACACTTTTAATAGATATGTATCTGGATACAAAACAATACAAATTGCATACAGCGTACGAATATAGAAATACTAAGTAGGGGTAATGACATTTCCTGTTCGTATACAATGAAAAACCAATGGTTTGACTGTGCTAAATGCATAGAGCTTTTCTGTTCGTCAAAAATAGTTGTGCAGAGAGACCTCCCGTGTACCAAAATCTACCGAAAATATTGGGTTATCAAGAACTAAATATCGGCCAATTCATCGGTATCCTCTTGAAGAATATACGTAAAGAATTCGTACGATATTCATATTATGAACGTAACCAAAGCAATAACTCGCTTAAGGGTGTAAAAAGTGCCGAGGTTGTGATCCATATTGGTACATCACTAAACTGTTTGTCCGAGTTTCGGAGTGCAGTCGCTGATAATTGAAAAGTGGACACGTATATACACAACAAAGGTACTCTAGTGTTCCGTGCAATACTTAATTTTGAGCAACTCACCTGTTTTAAGTGACCATTTTTCTTTTCTTGGCCTTCCATCCATTTTTTATGGCAGAAATAACCTGTGCGAACGCAGAGAGACTGCCGATATAGAGATTTCAGCAGAGAAACCGCCGATATGGTTATGCACCGTACCTGTGCAAGTTAACATTAATTTCAACGTTTTATAGCATAGAGAATTACATATGAAGGTAACTTATAAAGAGTGTTGCCTCCGCATGGTAAGACGATTTGATCTATATTTGGTAATCATGATAATTAGATGATCATTATCCCATATGTCTCTTATGTGTAAAAGTCTACTCTTCGTGAATGGATTAAAAATATAGGTCTTCCATTGGATAATATTTCATGATTACCAAACAGACTCAAATCAAAGACACTTGGATTATAATTACTTTGTAAACTAAAGTCTGCCCAAGCTAGAATAAGATCCTGATAGAATTCTGGAATAGTTCCTATATTTAACCCATTTATTGCTGTGCATTTGCATGCGAAAAAAATCTATTGAGAATAAGTTATGAGCATTTTTCAAGTAATGTTTACCAATAATTTATTGTATTCCAATTATCTGTATCTGAGTTTATATTTTTATTACACATTTTTATCTTGATATATTTTACATAATTGCTTATATCCGGTACATCTAAGCCTCCGTTTTCAATTTTCATTGATAATGAAACCAGTGCTTTCTTACCTCCCCAAAGAACATCGAAAATGATATTTTGTATTTCCCTTACAATTTTTTCAGAGATGTCACGTGTTTCTATTTCATAATTTATTCTTGACAGAACGTACGTTTTAATGATAAGTACTTTGCCCATGAAAATGAGATTTCTTGATTTCCAGATAAGTAAACAAGATTTTTTTTCCCAACCAAATTGCATTGTTATCAACTCCATAACCGTAACATATCCCTAGAGTTTTCACAAATGACTTTGTCCATGTAATATTATGATTATTCATCTCTTGAGATTTTAATTTACCTATGAGCAGACCTGTCGTTTTTTGTTTATTCATTTTAGCACCGGACGCTTTTTCATATGTACTGAGTACTTCGAAAACATGTGGCAAACTTTTATCGTTTTCCACGAATAACTGCGTATCATCTACAAATTGATTTATTTTTGCTTGTCTTTTATCACCATTCTCTATGGGTAGACTGATTCCTTTTATATAATGATTGTTTCTAATCGTTATTAACATTGCCTCTGCCTGTATTATATACAAAAGAGGCGCGAGCGGACATCCTTGTTTAATTGAGCGGGTAATTTTGAAAAAAAAATCGGAAATAAAGCTATTAGTTTGAATTGCAGTTTTTGAATGTTTTTAAAGCATATGCACCAACGATCTAAACATATAACATATTCCCGAATCCAAATTGTTCGACCTATTTATCAATCCACACCCATTCTTGCCTACCAGAAGCTTTTGTCTGATCTAAAAAGATAATAATACCTTCCTTGTTTTTTCGGTCAAAATGTTCAAAATGTCCTGAATAAACCTGTTTGCCTCGCTAATATATCGTCCTTCCACAAAACCTTTTTGGTCTGTATGTCTTATTGTGGGTAAAATATGCTTAATTCTATTAGCTAAACATCTTGCTAAAAGTTTATAATCAACAATAAGCAGAGTAATTGGTCTCCATTTTTTTAATATTTCTCTTTCGCCACATTTATATATTAATGAGAGAATACCTTTATATTAAGAACTAGAATGTGTTTATTCTTTCATACATTCATCAAAAACGTCCATTAAGTCATTGTTTATTAAATACCAGAAATGTTGATACCATTCCGCCACGATTCCGTCTTGACCAGGGGATTATCAACACCCTCTGAAGTAAATAGTGTTTAATAAAATATAGCTTACTCTTTAAGTATTGAATCGATATCCGATTTAATTTGACCGTCTGAACATCTGATTTTTTGACTTTTGACCATAGTTTCTCTTGACCTCTTTTTCTTTCAAATTCAAAAAAGCATTTCGATGGTTTTTCGTTATTTCTATGGAATAAAGCTTTTGAACGGATCATCGCTGCTTCTGCTTTTTCCACAGAATGCTGAAATTTGGTGACGTAATTTCACAATTTTGCTGTCCTCACTGATACTAAATCTTTTTCTAAAGGTATTATATTTTTCTGTTTTCATTTTCTTATTTTGCAGTAATGTATTGTTAATTGTTTCACCTCGTGTTTAGTTACATCCCACCATTCTCGTTTTGAGCTGTAATTATTTTTAGTTTGTACATTTTTCCTCCAAAAAGATTCTAACATTACTTTCTAATCCTTATCTACTAGCACACTGTCGTTCATTTTCCATAATCCAGGTCCGCGATCTATATTTTCATACATTAATTTGAGGAATATAAGATTATGTTCAGAAAAGAGAAACTCGGAGATTTTTACATTTTCAATTAAACAATCAATCGATTCACTACATAGAAAGTAATCTATTCTAGATTTTGAACCCGTGTGCGAGTAAGTGTATTCACGCTTAACTGGATATCGCCTTCGCCATACGTCCACGAGGCCATGATCAAGGATCAAGTCCGAGAGTTCCGTGTGACCCAGGTCATTCCCGGCATACTCTCGCCTTTTAGATTGCCTGTCTAACTTAGTATCAAGTACACAGTTGTAATCACCACCGATTATTTGAGCATTTATAGTGAGTTTTATTAAATTGTTTATTTCAATAAAAAATGTTTACTTTCGCTGCCATGATTTGAAATTCTCGCATTCTTTTGTGATTTCTCTTTAAAACCAAAAGACAAGAAACGACCATCATTATCGGTAGCTTTATCTACAACTGGTAACAGTAGTTTTTCCTGATTAAAATTGCAACTCCTCTTATGCAACAACATAAATTACCGTTATGCCAAAATCTTTCTCCACCCGATTGCTTTCCCCAGGCATTGGCTTCCCATTCACTTTTACAACGAGTCTCCTGTTATAAAGTTATATTTTTTTTTCTTTCCCAACCAATAGAATATATTTCTTCTCTTCTTTTTATCTCTCAATCCATTTACATTCACCGATGCGACTGAATATGACATGTGAGGTGAAATTTAAAGGTTATAATCTGACTTGTTTGACAGCTCGGGTAGCAGAGGGGGGTGTAGATGACGGGTTGTTGTGTCTTGGACGCTTTTTTAATGGGGTCGTCATTTCATCTTCGTCGGACAGACCACTGATTAAAAAAGCGATCAAGTTGTTCATCAACTCCTCCGACCCATCCTCAGACACATGCAGCCCTGAGGGCCCCCCCCCTTGTCACACAGCGACTGAACTATTATCCCTTTCTTTAAAAAATGCCGTCATTGTAAACGAAATGTGTATTGCTAAATTGTTTACAATGCTCAAGAATTTTTCCATTTACATATTTTGCTTCCTCATTGAAGCGTGTAGAAACAGAACTCCTACCCATTCTTGGCAAGATGCTAGAAAAGGCTATGGGTGTGTTTGGCCATCTCTGAAATAGCTTGTCTATTGCATGTTTAATGTTGCACACCACAGTGTCTTTATCCAACTTTGGTATGTCATTTGTTCCTAAATGCAAAATGACTGCACTCACTTGCTCTGGTGGTAACACAATTTCCTTCTTAAAAAGTGACTCAATATTGACAGCGGTCTGCCCGGAAGTTGCAATGGTCTTGATCGAAGGATCTTTACAATACAACCTTTTACAGATCGAGTCTCCGTATATGAGCTGCACCGCTGTTTTCTTGCCCGGCTCTCTCAGTGGATTGGCTGACTAGTATTATCATCGGCATCAACATCATCATCCCGTCCCTCCAGGACCTCGGTGGCATATTCCCCGCCGAATTCTAATACTGGACAGTTATTTCTGGTGTGACCCTCCCCGTCACAATAATGGTACACTACACCACGTGGACAATCCCGTTTGACATGATCCGTGCTTTTACAGTTCCAGCAAAGCTTTGCATGAACATTCTGGCTTGTGATTGGTGTTATCTATCGGGGCATCGAAAATATGGGTGATTTGTTGCATTGCAGTATTATTTGCATGGGATGCGGTTGTTGTCACCATAAAGCCTTATCTTGAATCGCCCTATTTCAACGTTAATCGGTAGAATAGGAACACAGTTTAGAATTTTGACATATCTGGTCCCGTTTTCAATTTGCGTCCCCTTCACAAGCCCCCTTTCAAAGCTTTTGTCAATAATTTCACCATATTTAGAAAGATTGCCGATGAATGGCATGACATGAAAACTGATCTGATCATTGTGATGGCCATCTCAGCAGCTGAGTACATAAATAAAGTTATGAGACCACTAGCTGTTCCATTTATTCCCCAACATGCTTCCGCCACACTGATGCATGACAACACACGTCCGCACACCGCACGTCTTTCTCGGCAATATTTGAATGCAAACGGCGTTGCAAACCCACTCATACCCTGAAAACTAAAATATGTTTCTTATGCAAGTATGCCAATTTTGACCTCTGTATGTCGAAGGATAAGCTCGATGGGGATGGATACACATGTCACAATTTTGTTATTGTTTTAAATGTTTTCCTGTCAGTCAGGCTTCGTTAGAAAGGCTTTTATTTATGCGGAAAATGCATCCCCATCGGCGGTGCAACTCATTAAACAGAACCCAAATTTTATATATTTCCATAAGAAAGGCCCTACTTTTTGGTAAATGTAATAATTTTGTCCCTTTCAAAGATTTTTTTTGGGCTTTGGGGTAACTTAAAATGGCAATTTTGCTTCTAAGATTTGGTTTGATCGCATTTGGCAATTATAAAGATAATCTTCACAGTAAGAGAAAAAAATATAGCATAAAGCGCTGTCCATCTCGCGGGAAGAACCTTTAGAGCCATAATACCATTGGCAAAGACACACTGTTTAACTTATCTATAATAGTCCTAAGTTGTCTGCGGTTTAAAATAATACTTAAATGTATGTCGATATATTCAAGAGCTGTGAACATGCAAGGGAGTTAAAAAGGAAAATAACAGGAACAAGAGGCCCATGAGGGCCCTAAATCGCTCACCTGAGATAAATAAGTTAACCCAAGGAACATCTGTACCAATTTATTTTAAAATCTGGCCAGTAGTTTTGAAGAAGATGATTTTTAAAGTTTTCATATTTTTTTCTTTTTGTTGCCATGGCAACCAGAGTTCTATATGGATCAAGTTTATTTTAGGAACTATTGTGAAGGTTGACCCAAGGATCATTCCTGCCAAATTTAATCAAATTCTGTCCAGTGGTTTCAGAGGAAATGTTGATTAATGTTTTCCCAATATACATATAAGGCAAATAAGCCCCGCTCCTGGCGGCCATGTTTTTTACGGATCGGAAAATTTTTAGCAACTTTGGTAGAGGTTGACCAAAGGAACATCTGTACCAATTTATTTTAAAATCTGGCCAGTAGTTTTGAAGAAGATGATTTTTAAAGTTTTCATATTTTTTTCTTTTTGTTGCCATGGCAACCAGAGTTCTACATGGATCAAGTTTATTTTAGCAACTTTTGTGAAGGTTGACCCAAGGATCATCCCTGCCAAGTTTAATCAAATTCTGTGCAGTGGTTTCAGAGGAGATGTTGTTTAAAGGTTTCTCTATATACATATAAGGCGAATAAGCCCCGCCCCTGGCGGCCATGTTTTTTACGGATCGGAATAATTTTAGCAACTTTGGTAGAGGTTGACCCAAGGAACATCTGTACCAAATCTGGCCAGTAGTTTTGATTGAGTTGATTTTTAAAGTTTTCTTTTTTTTCTCTTTTTGTTGCCATGGCAACCAGAGTTCTTCATGGATCAAGTTTATTTTAGCAACTTTTGTGAAGGTTGACCAAAGGATCATCCCTGCCAAGTTTAATCAAATTCTGTCCAGTGGTTTCAGAGGAGATGTTGTTTAAAGTTTTCCCTATATACATATAAGGCAAATAAGCCCCGACCCTGGAGGCCATGTTTTTTTACGGATCGGAATAATTTTAGCAACTTTGGTAGAGGTTGACCCAAGGAACATCTGTACCAATTTATGTATATAGGGAAAACTTTAATCAACATTTCCTCTGAAACCACTGCACAGAATTTGATTAAACTTGTCAGGGATGATCCTGGGTCAACCTTCACAAAAGTTCCTAAAATAAACTTGATCCATGTAGAACTCTGGTTGCCATGGCAACAAAAAGAAAAAAATATGAAAACTTTAAAAATCATCTGCTTCAAAACTACTGGCCAGATTTTAAAATTAATTGGTACAGATGTTCCTTGGGTCAACCTCTACCACAGTTGCTAAAATTTTTCCGATCCGTAAAAAAACATGAGCGCCAGGGGCGGGGTTTATTTGCTTTTTATGTATATAGGGAAAACTTTAATCAACATTTCCTCTGAAACCACTGGACAGAATTTGATTAAACTTGGAAGGGATGATCCTTGGGTCAACCTTCACAAAAGTTGCTAAAATAAATTGTCCATGAAAAGGTTAAAAAAACATGAAAACTTTAAAAATCATCTTCTTCAAAACTACTGGCCAGATCTCAAAATAATTTGGTACAGATGTTCCTTGGGTCAACCTCTACCAAAGTTGCTAAAAATTTTCCGATCCATGAAAAACATGGCCGCCAGGGGCGGGGCTTATTTGCCTTATATGTATATTGGGAAAACTTTAAACAACATCTCCTCTGAAACCACTGGACAGAATTTGATTAAACTTGGCAGGGATGATCCTTGGGTCAACCTTCACAAAAATTGCTAAAATAAACTTGATCCATGTAGAACTCTGGTTGCCATGGCAACAAAAAGAAAAAAAATATGAACACTTTAAAAATCATCTTCTTCAAAACTACTGGCCAGATTTTAAAATAAATTGGTACAGATGTTCCTTGGGTCAAACTCTACCAAAGTTGCTAAAATTATTCCGATCCAATTAAAAAACATGGCCGCCAGGGGCGGGGCGTATTTGCCTTTTATGTATATAGGGAAAACTTTACAGGGATCATCTCCTTTAAAACTACTGGCCAGATTTCAAAATGTTTTAATACAGACTGATGTTCCTTGGGTAACCGTATACTCAGGTGAGCGATCCAGGGCCATCATGGCCCTCTTGTTTTTTCTTTTTGTTGCCATGGCAGCCAGAGTTCTACATGGATCAAGTTTATTTTAGGAACTTTTGTGAAGGTTGACCCAAGGATCATCCCTGCCAATTTTAATCAAATTCTGTCCAGTGGTTTCAGAGGAGATGTTGTTTAAAGGTTTCTCTATATACATATAGGCAAATAAGCCCCGCCCCTGGCGGCCATGTTTTTTTACGGATCGGAATAATTTTAGCAACTTTGGTAGAGGTTGACCCAAGGAACATCTGTACCGAATTATTTTGAAATCTCGCCAGTAGTTTTGAAGGAGATGATTTTTAAAGTTTTCAAATTATTTTTCTTTTTGTAGCCATGGCAACCAGAGTTCTTCATGGATCAACTTTATTTTAGCAACTTTTGTAGAGCCTCACCCAAGGAACATTCCTGCCAAGTTTCATTAAATTCTGTCCAGCGGTTTCAGAGGAGATGTCGTTTAAAGAAATTGTTGACGACACACGACGACGGACGAAAGGTGATCACAAAAGCTCACCTTGAACACGTTGTGCTCAGGTGAGCTAACAATGTTAAAGAAACAAAGATACAAAGTTCGGTTTTTGTAGGATTCGAACCTTCAACTTCTTAAATGACAGCTCGATGAACTTCAAACTGCGTCAGAGGGTCTTGCTTCAAGTATTTTTATTATACATTACAACTGGCACAATATTTACATACAGCTTTCAACATAGACTTTGATTTGACTTCGAATAGTTTTGAAAGCCGCATATCAGATTATTCTTATTCTCATAAGGGGGTCATTCGTCATTTATTTTCTCACACTTCTATTCTTCACATTAAATCTCAACGATTTTGCTAGCGTTATTATAGCATTAACCCCCACCACCAAGCTCATCACCGCATGGGTTAACGTCCTTGTCGAGGCCTAAACTATCATGTGAAAATGTATTCTAGCTGATATACGATTACATATACGTTCATTGTCATGCATATTTACATTGATTTGTGGAACTAGTAGGGGAATTAATCTTATCGACAGCAATAAGACGCAATACGGTCGTATATAATATTATAACAATAAAAAAGATCAAGACGAGAAAAGACAAACATGTTACTCCGACATGTTTTTTTTATTTCAACATTAAAGGGAGTATTTCGCGTATACTATCATTAATTATACTTCAAAATATAACAAATGTGAAAATTAGTAGAATCTTCATTTCTTTTTATTTGATACGATTGTGTAGAAAGCAAGAAAACAGAACAAACAATAAATCATTAGACTGAATAATGTTAACAACAGTAATTTGAATTAACTAGCCTATTCGATAAATGATATATCGCGATTTGTTCGGTGAGATTCGGTCCACTTCGGATGTTATGCCTGACAAACGAACTGAAAAGGCCTATGACATGATCGCATAATAATCCGGCATCCGCCGAATAGTTACAAATATATCCAGTGTTTGTAATCAAAATGTATCACTGATTTTCAATAGCTTATCACAGATGATATTTGCAAGATACCTTACGATTCGGTTGATACGATGGGACATTTCGTTGGAAATTCATTGCCTGCGACCTAAAACACGAAATTACCGAAGTGTGTCCTCCCTTTAACCCTTTCCCTCATAGAGGACACCATGAAAAGACCTATGCGAACAGCATAAAACCAGATCAGCCTGCGAGTAACTCGCAAGCTGATCAGGTTTTATGCTGTTCGCTGCTCCTCAGTGGTCTGGAAATGAGGAATTTGTAACTAAATTTGGTAAGGTAAAACTGTGGTTTTCTGCAGATCAGGCTTTATGACGTACCTACTGAGTGTGTCAAAATGAGTCTATATGAGGGAAAATGAAAACAAACATCGAACATCAAGTTTATAGTATATTGATCTAGATACTATAACCCACTGCAATGATGTTTTTATCATTTACCGTCTTCTATTAGACATAGGGGAGGAAAAGAAATCTCATAGCGAGACTGCAAGAATCAAATTACTATTAATTTGAGAACTGAACATGTCCCATTATGTTTTAATCAGCAGTAAGAGCATAGACTCAGATAAATCAGAAACATAATCTCCGGAATATGCAGATAACTGATGTTGATATAATGTAATGATTCAGAGAGCTTGAAGACTGTTTTCCATCATAAATAACACACATATTTGAATGTTTTTTGGAAGCTAGCCAGATTATACGGACCAAAAGTGAGGGGGGGGGGGTTAATTTGTTCATGAGCAAAACATCATGTAATGCATGGTATGTGCACTTTGTGCTGCATGTAATTTACAAAACGTGTAAAAACTGAATGACTGGATTTTCTTGTCTTTCACTTCAAATGTTTAGACATTGCTATACATTTAAGTTGTCAATGTAATCTATGTGTCATACTTTGTGATAGCAATTCCATTTAACATCGCTCTATTTCTAAAATGTACCAACGTTACATTTATCTAATGAACCTGTTTCTTGTATACTTTTTGCAAATAACAAGAACCACAATAATCATATCTATTTTAATCCATAAGAACGCCGGCGGAGACGGATTGTTTACCTCATCACAAACAGTTATAAATAGTATGTGGTTTAAATACTTATTTGTCTGTAAAATCCGGAGTTGTATACATTTGTTAACTTGCTAATAATTTTTTAAAAGAAAGATAAAAATGTAACAGAAAAATATAAAAGCAAAACAATGCTTGGATCTCTCGGGAATCGAACCATACACATCTTGTGGGTAGTCTAACGCTCTAACGACTGAGCCACGGAGGGTCGTGAAATGCTGTTTATTCAGTTGTATTATATTTTCCGACTGGCACAATGTTTACATACAAATTTAGCAGCAAAACCTTAGTTTTGGTTTTTGATTGGTTTTGAAAGCAGATTATCAGATCATACGAATTAAAGCTAGATTTCATTATTTTTCTTGTATTTTTTCTTTCACTTTCGTTTCTATACCTCATATAATACGATTCTTTTCAGCGTTTTTATTGCTTTATTGATATGGTAGCTTTTTTAATTTTCAAAACGAGACACGAAAGAAATTCCGTAATTTTATAGGTAAAGGTATTTTCGGGGTCATGTTCAAGTATTTAATAGTCCTCTTTTTGGAATCTAGTTTAATGATTAAATCTGTGTAAGTTTGTAAGTTTTTTGTTGTTTTTTGAACGAGGTCTTTATTCAACAAACAACCTTTGGTAAGAATAGTTTAAAGCGTACATGCTAGTCAAAAACTTGAGTTTATATAATGAGCTGAAGAATGGTTGGTGAATTCCGATTATAATCACATATAATATACATGCATTTGCAAAGTATTATTATTATTATTATTATTTGGAAGAAGGTGGGCGCATATAGTTATTACGAGGGATGATCCAAAAGTTTTGTCACTGCCTCGGTTACGCAAAGATTTAACGTTTTATGTTTTATGTTTACTACATACTGATGAACACACATGATTTCAGTTATGTTAAGCAATAATATTATAAGTTCAACCATTATAGCGCTCCATAACGATGTTTTGATAAACCCGATGTGAGCTAACCGCCGGACGCCAATTTTTCAGGTTTAGATTATTTCCCGGTTAAAATAAATTTGTTTATAATTTTTCAGAAAAACGCGTGAAAGCAAACGAAACATTTTTGATGTTATATCATTTCATATTGTGAGCAGTAGTTAAAGTTTAAATGACGTCATTGCACGTGTACGTTTTTTCACGCACAGTTGATGAATGTTCTTTGAAACAAGAAAACGCCACAACGCGCGATATTACATTTTTGCTACAAGCACGGAAAAACCGCCTCTAGCAATGATGGAAGCGGTAAACTTAACATATGGTAAAAACTCTGTCAAAAGAAGATTTGTCTACAGATGGCATGAACGCTTTCGAGAAGGAGATGAGTTACTGGGTGATCGTGCGAGGACCGGAAGGCCAGCAACACGAACGGATGCGAACGTCAAAATTGTTTCCGACGCTATTGAGGAGGATCGGCGCGTTACCAATTGGGCTCTCTCTGAACACTCAGGCTTCAGTTACGGTATTGTACAGCGCATTCTTACTGTAGATTTGAAGTTGAGACGTGTAAGCGCTAGGTGGGTGCCAAGACTGCTGACGGACGAACAAATTGTTTCACGCGTGAAAGAATTTAGGAAGTTTTTAAGGCGCAACAGTCGAGAGGGCGAGCAGTTTCTTCGCAATGTTATCACCGTAGATGAGACTTGGCTTTTCTACTACGACCCTGAGACGAAGATGCAAAGTAGCCAGTGGAAACGAGACACACCCCTCCTTCAAGGAAGGCACGCGTGACCAAAACAATCGGAAAACATATGTTTATTTTGTTGTTCGACATAGATGGAATTATTCTCAGCCACGCCGTACCGAAAGGCCAGATCGTCAACGCCACATATTATTCAAAGGTAAGCTGAATTGTTTGGTTTGGTTTGAGACAAATATCGCATATATCTACTAAAATAAAAGTAATAGTATCAGAATTAAGATGTAATGTATTCAATGTGTGTATTAAAACACGCATATTCCAAAGTAATAGTTTATCGTTTAAGGTCTTGACGCGTGATCTGCTGACGGCGCTTCGCAAGCAGAGATACCATTTCTACACGGATTTAAACAGTTGTATACTTTACCATGACAACGCCACTCCCCATATATCCCACGAATCTCGACTGAACATAGATTTCCTCGGACTGCAGACACTTTCCTATCCGGCGTACAGTCCCGACTTAGCTCCTTGTGACTTTGCGCTATTTCCTTACCTTAAGGGTGAACTCAAGGTTCAGCGGTTTGAGAACAAACGTGAACTACAAACGGAGAGTAACCGCATACTATCACGACTCAATTCCGAGTGGTTTGCGGATGTATTCCAGAAGTGTGTTATGAAGCATGTATTGAGTATGCTGGACATTATTTTGAGAAGGAGTGACGTTGCGGTATTGCGATATTTGTAAGTAACGTGGTTGACGTCCTTCACGTGCGGCACTGGTCGCTTTATGTAATTATCTGTTATTTGTTAACCATTTAGTTTATGTAGACCAAACTTTACATGATATTTTGTTATACATTCATTCATATGTATACCGACTTTGACTGTTGTAATATTACTACAAAATGTGTTATAAAGGCAGTGACAAAACTTTTGGACCCCCCTCGTATTTTAATCAATGTACATGTATTTCCAATTAAACTAGATAATACATAGCATAGTTCGAAGATAATTACAACCAATTTCGAAAGTAAACATATCTATTTTGATAACATTACTGTAACATTACGTTTCGTTAAAGAAAATCAGAGTGACATTATTACATTTCGCTTTTCAGGTAAGGAATGCCTACAAAGGAGAAGGAACTAAAAGGTGATAGGCGGAACGTTAACCACAACAAACAAAGGAGACAGGAAACAGTAAGAAACCGCTGAAACTCGTTGCAAGTAACACAGGTAAGTCATGGCCCGAGAAACCAAGTCAGATATGCGGGGTGCCCAGGAGGTAGATCCTTACTATGACTTGATCTTGAATGAAGATCTTGCGGCGAACAGATGGCCGAACGCACTGAACGAGCTCAAGAAGAATGAAAATCATTCTTTGATGGCGGAGGTAATGTCAAAAGATCTTTTCGACCAGCTAAAGTCTAAAGGCGGATGGACAATTGCGCGGGCTATCAACACCGGTGTTATGTGTCCATCGTCTTTTATTGGCTGTCACGCAGGGGATAAGAATTCGTATCATCTGTTGAAAGATTTATTCTATCCAATCATCGAGAAATACCACGTTGGATTTAAAATGGACGGCACGATGAAACATATTACAGACATGGATTCAGCGAAGGTTCAGACAGCCTTGTCTGACTCAGCCCGGCAGCTCTCGGTCACTACCCGTATCCGTTGCGCAAGGAACCTTGCCATGTTTCCCCTGAACACGACCGGAAGCCTTCAGACACGGCTTCAGATTGCGGAACTGATGGAGAAGGTATTCAACGAGATCAACACGAACGAGGAAACTAAAGACCTGGCAGGGTCCTTCATCCGTCATTCGAAAATGACCTCTGATCAGGAGCAGATGTTGATCGCTGAGCACTTCTTGTTCAAGGGCAAAGACAGAATGCAGGCGGCATCGGGCTATCACCAATACTGGCCACATGGTCGTGGCATTTTCCTGTCAACTGACAAGCGGTTTCTGGTCTGGGTCAACGAGGGAGACCATATCCGAATAATTTGTATGGAAGAAGGCGGCGACGTTTTGAAAACGTGTGTCAACTTTAAACGCGCCGTTACGAGAGTCGAAAGCGCCCTCAAGAAGGTTACCGGTCTGTCTGAAGTGTTCATGAGCGACCCGGTCCTTGGTATGATAACTTGCTGCCCGACAAATCTCGGATCGGGTATGCGGGCCTCTGTTCATTTGCGAGTCCCAAAACTTATAAGGCAGCTAGGCCTTAAAAACTTGGATAAGATTGCACAATCGCTGCATTGTCAGGTGCGAGGGACGAGCGGGGAGCATTCGGCCGTCATTGATAGAATCGACGTTTCCAATTCTCGACGGCTTGGGTTTCCGGAGTATGAACTGATTCATGACATGGTCAAATGCGTAAATGAACTTGCACGTCTGGAAGCGGAGAAAAGTGACGCATAAATATACATTCTAACACGACAACCTCTGTGCGCACTATTAACCCTGCGTATGGAAACATAGCCGCGTGCAATAGCCGCAGTCTTCACGTCGGCTGTTCCGTCAAATGTTACTTCCCGTGCATGTTCGGGCGAACATTCCAGACAGAAAAAGAACTGAAACAGTTTAGACATACTTGAAGTTTGCTTTTGATTATAATGCTTTCACAACAACAATATGTCAACATTATATTCGGCAATGGAAGTAAGCCTGATAAGAATGCCTTCATGTGAGTGAATGTGGCACGAACGGTTAGAACAGAAAGAGCTTTGGAAATCGATTTTCAGCTGTCGAGATTAATTGGGATGATAGCTGAAAAACACTCCCACTTACTATAGTTTACAA
>CM037787.1:39105236-39119713 GCA_021229015.1 Solen grandis
GTTTCCCTGAAGTGGGTGACAGACCCATACATCAAGAAAGCTATATGTAGAAGACGTTCTAACTTCCCCGTCCTGACCTTCAAAGAAAGAACATCACCGTACCAAAAGATCAAGAAAAAAAAAAATGAGAAAAATGAAGGTTTACATCAAGGAAATTTAAAAACAAGCCCCAGAAGGGCCCCTTGGAAGAACAATTTCGACAAAAACATAAAGCCCAAGGTATACCGAATACGAAGGTCGGGAAAAACTCATCATAATGAGGAGAAAGTATCACAAGGAGATGATGGGCCCCCCAGTTGGGCCCATATAGCAACAAGAACAGCCCCAAAAAACACGAAAAGACGCTCAAGAAGAAAAACAAGAGAAACCTGAAGTTGAATAAAGGTCCCCGGAATGCAAGCTGTCATGCCTAGCGGATGAAAGGTCGTGCCCACCAAACAACAGAAAAAACAACAAGAAAAAGACATCATAATCTCAGTGATGATGAAAAGGACGGACCTACAAAACTCAGGGTACAGAAAAAACAAAATGAAATAACCCCAATCAAAAAGACAGCCAGGATTCCATACCTGGCAACACAGTACACCAAGATCAAAACCAAGACATGCCCTTTCAAAACAGAGATGGTGGCTGAGGAAATATCACCATCCACAAAAATCGCAAAAAACCCGAATAAATCCAACACAATAATCAAGAGCAAACATTCCAAAATTTTCAAGTGCTCAAGAGGGAGCTACGATCCCGCAGCCAGAATCTACATTACCCAAACAACTACCAAAACAAAAAAGTCGTAGAAAGACAGTGCTCCCCCAAAAATGTCATTGTTACAAAAAAGGCCCCCTTTGGGCAATGGGTGGGGGATATGTTAAGGACCGGAATGGGTCAGCACATGCTTTCATGTATAGAACAGGTAATGTCCTCAAATTTGAAAAAAAAGGGAAAAATCAAAAAACAAAATCAATTTATTTACCTTTATATTATAGCAATGACTGAAAAATTGATACCAATCCAAATAATTTTTGATCAGCAATATGGTGTGGGCAATGGACCAATGGGGTTAAAATTCCAGTATGAAAATTGTCAAGGTTGATCCAGTATTGGTTGTGCAGCATCAACAACAGAAAAAGTTGTTTGATGGGGGGGTTTACACTATCCTGTTAAAAACGCCAAAGACAAAATGGTTCAGCGGCAGGAATGTACTGATTTATGTCCGTAAGTTTTCAAAGTTTGTGTTTGAGTGGCACTAAAAGCAACATAAACTAGCACTATGTTGAGTGGGGGCCCTTTAAGCTTGTTCTTTGACAGCAATTAGCTCTATGTTTTGTCAGAATAGGTTCTTTTAGAACAGGCTTCAAGGTTTTTTTTTTAACATACATTAGAAATCGCCTGGGTTTTTCCCGTCGATCTTTCGAAATGTGCTTTCTCAGACATTACGGTGTTTTTTCTTCCTTTTTGCCGGTTTTTGTATAAAATGAAAAGTCAACAAAGGCTAAAATCATGAGAGCCATATATCCCGATAATGTCGCATAAAATGATCTGCATTTAGTAATGAAATGGATAACAGGTTTTAGGTTTTGGATAATGGGATTTGTAACTATGTGAAATTCTTGTCACTCATTTGCTTCATTGCTTTCACAGTTTTTGAACATACTTTGATGTTGTCTTTAGAAAAGTCCGCTAAGTAAAAACCAGCAAGTGAAGACACTCTACTAAGAGCAACGTAGCACGGGCCTTTGAACAATTTTCCTTCTAGACTCACAACTGCTTTGTCTAGTGTCATACCTTGAGTATTATGGATTGTGCAGGTCAAACATAGCCTCAGTGGAAACTGGAGTCTACAAACACAATTACCCCCACGTCTAGATATGCTTAGTCGCACTTCATCCCTAAATATTGGAACTGCACTGGGATATTTTTCTGGAGCTGTCTGTATTTTCTCTGTGCCTGAATACCAGATGACTCTGAATCACATTTTATGAGAACAGCTATTATTTGGTCATTTGTTTCATAAGTTTCAGGATGAAATCCAACAACTCCTTGTGTGCCATTTCTTAATCCATCACAAACATCAATATTCTTCGTAATCATAACTCTGGCACAAACAGCTAGAGTAACTTTTTTAGCAAGACCTCCAGTTAGAGATGGTTTATCTGGTAATGACAGAGTGTCTGGAATTGGAGATCCATTTGGTTTAACATCTTTTGTAGAAAATGTGAGTTGTTTTGTATTTATGGCACTTTGTTTCAAATTATTGTAATCATCAACTTTTTTGTTGGAGGTATACATATGAAGAGCATCATGTGGGGTATTCTGGATTGTCTCTAGATATAATTCTTGTTTTCAACATCGACACATCTTCGTCTGTGTGTTTTTGAAGTCTGACTCTATTCAGGGTCATTGCGAATGCCTGGTTATCCTTTTGTCTCATCATTTGGTCTAATTGGTACATTCTGAACAGCTGCAACCACAGCGATCCTGCTAACCTTGCCAGCGGGGAATTGGGCAAAGAATACACTGGTTTACTACCTACTGGAGGGAGCTGATACAGATCACCAACGGCTAGTATTGAAATTCCACCAAAATGCACTGATTTATCTGTAATACCTTTTATCTCCATAAGTCGTCTATGCGTCACATACAGTTCCTGAGCTCCAACCATTGAAATTTCATCAATTATCACTAGTGTTAAGTTTTTAAACTTGCATCTAAGATCATGGAGTTTTTCCTGTGACAGTGGTAAGTATTCAGCTGTTGATGATGAATGTTGTTTAATGGGCAGTCGCAGAGCAGAATGTAAGGTGTTTCCATTGATGTTAAAGGCCGCTGTACCTGTTGGGGCCAATAAAAGAACAGTACAATCATCCGGTGAGTCCCCTTCTTTTCGAAGTTCTCTTACTGCCATATTATAGATAGCTCTAATGAGTACAGATTTCCCGGTGCCAGCCCCACCCGTCAGGTATGTATAAAATGGGTCAGGCTTCTTCCCTGTCTTGATTCCCTGCGCAAATGAACGACACCAATCAAGTTTACAGTCAAACAATTGTCTTTGTTTTTTGTTTAAATTTCGAATCAGCGCTCTATATTCTTCATCCGGCAGTAAATTCTGCTGAACTGTGTATACCACACTATTTGTGCCTACCTCACGTGCTAAATCACATTCAAGAGCAGGTATGCTGTGGCACTGTGGATCCAGAATAGCACTATCAGGGTCTGGTCGGTGTGGTGCCGCAGAGTCTTCTAGATCTCTTTGAATGGCTTCAGAATTTATGAGTCCCCATGCCCCAACTGGGGGTTTATCGTCATCATCAAGGCTATAAACAGCATTTTCAACAGTCTCAGCGTTTTTCTCAAATTGTTTGAGATTAGTTCTCAAAATTTCTTGATGTTGCTTGAAAGACTCTTCATATGTAGCATGTGAATCTTTTAGCTGACTTTCTACTCTCCATGGTATATACAGCATAAGCTTGGAATGATAGTACTTTTCTGGGTCTTTAAATTTTGAATAAGAATGAGTCCTAATTATACAAGGTTCTTTTCGTTTAGACATGTAGCCTTTGCCATTTTTTAATTTAAGTACTTTTCCTTTTTGAACTTCATTACCATCAGGTGTCATATCAATAGACTGAAAGTCATCAGGAGGCTCAGTATAAGCAGTGTATGAAGCAGCAAATTCAGCTAAACACATGTTTTCTAGAGAGTCTGGTCTAGCCACATATCGGTCTGGTAAAGTTTTGCAATATATGTCTTCACTTTCGTCATCCAGGTTCTGAATAAGATTTGAAGGTTTGATCAGTTTAATCCGGTCTTCCTCTAAGTCAGTAGGTACAAACAAAACATTTCTGCTTGTTCTTTTCAATGGTATGGGAAGTACCCTGTAGATAGCTTCCTGGGCAGATACCTCTCTGTGGTTGAGGAAGACATTTCCTAAGTTTTTCAGCTGCTGTTGAATGGTTGAATTGTTTGCTTCTTTGCTGGCATTTTTGAGTAAGTCACTCAGCTGCCTTTCATCTTTGGTTACATAGCTAACAATATATTTTATGCATGCATATACATCTGTGACATATTGTAAGTCCATGTTAGCTTCCCAGCTTTTCAGTATTGTTGGATTGTAGTTGTTTGTGAATTCATCGCAAGGTTCTCTCTTATGGAATATCTTTACAGATGTCTCAGAGTTTCGGCTGCATCAGCATATATTTCTTCTGTAATGTTACACATATGTAAACCAACAGTTTTTAACACTCGTTTATAGTTGATCTGTGATTCCTCTGAGGAATTAGCCATATCTGCTGTGTTTACATCAGTGTCAATTGTTTTTTTCAGGTTCTTTGTAACGGACACTATTTCTGTATTATCAGCAGTGGCAAGTGGTGTATTCAAGTCAGTTGTTTCAGTTTCTGCGGGAGAGGTTTCATCTGGAACATCCTCAACAGAATTTTCTTTTCTTTTATCTTTGGACAGTAATGTAAAGGGTACTGGTATTTTCGGGAAATGAAATCGACAAAATTGTCCACTTTTTTTGCAAGTTCTTGTGTGACGGTGCTGCTGAAGAGTTGAGACCAATTCATATAATTCTGGGTCTTCAGTTCGACATGGCAGTTCAGTGGATATGTATTTGTTAACAAATGAGCACACTTCTTCTTCAGTGTTGATGCCACAAACAGGAGCACTTATCACCCACAAGACACAGTGAACATGGGGAGATCCCCTTTGTTGGAATTCCGTCCTTATAAAATAATCAGTTACTTCACCTAAAACTTTGTTTTTTGTTATCATTGATTTAAAGAATTGTTGGACTTTATAAGCAAAATGTCTAGCGGCAGTTACAGGATTATTTCGGAGCCATGTACATTTCTGTTCCCAAGTCAAATTTGAAACATCATTATCAGTAAGTTGCACACCATGCTGCTGAGCGATTATGCGTATGATGTCTGACCATCGCATATCTGCGGATGACAAAGTGAGAAACCAGGTAAATACACCCAGTTGACGAACCA
Organism: Solen grandis; assembly: GCA_021229015.1. Lineage (NCBI taxonomy): Eukaryota > Metazoa > Mollusca > Bivalvia > Adapedonta > Solenidae > Solen > Solen grandis. The sequence goes on from CM037787.1 coordinate 39,110,231, forward strand.
TGGCCAGGAGGTCATACATGGTTTTCTGCCAATATGCAGGTGATCCACGAATGTTTTTTAGAAGCATATATGCTAGGTTCTGAGAAACAAAGCTTTGTATTGTTTCAGAAGACCTGAGATCAGCAGCTGTGAGTGCTTCTCTACCTTGCACTTTTCTTAATGCTACTTGTACATTATCAAGTAACTGTTTCTTTTCAGCATGAAACTGAGAAAAATATATAGTCTGTATTTGTGGCAAATCTGGTATCTGTATTTAATAATCTGGCATTAAGATACTGTCTGTGATGTAAATGTGTGTTGCGTTTGTGTGTGAAACCAAACCGTCCTTTTGGAAACAATACTGGAAATGCTAAATGTTCAGCATCAGGATCAGTTAAAAGACTCAATGGTGTATTTCCTTCTGCGGGAGCAATGGAAAATATCTGATTCCCATCTGATGGTTGAAGGCACGTGTCAAAGGGTAAACATTTGTCCTCTTCATTTTTATCATCAGTAGAATCAGAATCATCATTGTCAGTGTTTGCTTGATCATTATTATTCAGTGCTTCCTGAGAACATATTGTGTCTTTGTCATCATCTTCTGCAACACTTTCTCCATAATTTTCAGACATTTCTGTATTGTCTTGAACGGTGGCATTTTCGTTTATCAATTGATTATTTTTGGTAAATGAAGTGTTGTTAGACTGATCAGACTCAGACTGTGACTCTTGTCCTTTGTTAATTATGTCATTCCACTCACATTCTGTATCAACAGAAAAGGCATTTGTGTTTGTGTTTACACCAGTATACAGCATATTGTTTTTTATCAAATACTTCAACCCTGACATAACTTTTGTTGGTCTGATATAATGGTTTAAGACTGAGGACTTGTACTCTTTTTTTTCTTTTCAACTGAAGCATTTATCATTTCAGAATTTGGAGGCGGTCTTGGTAAATGTTTACATGTGTCCACCGTATCAACTGGGACATTTACAACTGCACCAGAAATCGCTCTCTGTCCTCCACTTGGCCTTGCCGATATTTTCATGAATGGAATTCTTTGAGCTAATAGCCTACTTTCCAGGTAGACAAGTCAGCTAATTCTTCAGGAATTTGTTATTGCTGTCTTCTTTTTTTAAATTGAAGTTTTGTGGTGGTAGTTTCCCCTTTTTCAAATATTTGTCACATGTTTTACATACAAACTATCTGACTGTGTGCTTTAGTTAATGACAGTACTTCACACAATTGTTTCATATATGAATATTTGCTGATATTCAGTTTTATTACAGACTGCCTGTACAAAAGGCGTAAACATGAGCAACAAGCATAAGTGGGTCCTTCAAGACAAATTTTAGCAATTTTCCTGTCTTTTTTATCTTCACATTTCTGATCACTTGTCATTTGGTTCCTGTGAGTTTTCTTTCTGATTTCTTTTTTTTTTCTACATTTCTGTCACTGGTCATTTGGTTCCTGTTTTCTTTTTCTCTCTCAGCCCTCTTCTGTGCAAGACTCATCTTTTTTCTAAAGAATTTCTGTCTTAATCTATAATTTTCTCTCTCTTTTTGTTTCTTCTCATTCTCTTCTGTCATTGTTTTCATTCTATTATCATTTCTTTTCATCTGATCCTGGAAATAGTTTACAAGTAACTGACCAGTGAAGCCGTTTGTTTGTTCATCAAGCCCTCTAATGGGAAATGGCCTCATCTGACCTTCAAGAAAACACTTCTGTAAATGAACACGCACTCGACTTATATCGTACTGGATGGAAGCAGGGTCTCTTCCAGTAAGACACGTAAATGCAAAGGCAACAGCCATAACACCACAAATTGGTTCCAGAGCTTGCTGGGTGACATTTACGTATTTAGCACTGTTGGTAAGTTCAGTTCCATACATAACATGCAGCTGTTTTTTTAATGTCAGCTAAATGAACACTTGACATCATTGAATCATAAATGGAGAGATGATTAGTTTCAACACTATAATATGAAGTGATCCAATGTCCAGATAATGGGTGGATATTAATTGACGATCTGTCTAGTGGTATTGGACGTTGTAATGTTCTACTATGGTATAATGTTGTGAATAAATGCAATTCTGCTGGTGTGTAGTATCCAATATAAGGGCCGGTCAATTCATCAGAGAAGATTTTCATCAGGTTTATTGATATCTGAATAACATCATCGGTGATTTCTGCATATTGGTCTCCAACCAATCCTGCCAAATTGCAAGGGCTTAGAGCCGCTACCTGCAACAAAATATAAAAAATACTATTGAAATGTTTCTAATTTATTGTGTGTGCATGTTGGTGTTTTTTAGTCGTTTCAACAATATTTCAGCCATATAAGGGACGTCCAGCTAATTACAAGGGGAGGAAGACCCCGGGGGACCTATGTACAAGGCACAGAGGCCATCCAGGTAGAACCCCCGACTTACCACAAGCCAGCTGGAAGGCTTCCTCACATGAAAAATCAGAAGTCCTTACCAGGTTTCTAACCCACAGTGGTGAGGAGCTGAGAGATTTGTAATCCACGACTTGGCCGCGGCACCCCCTCTAATTTATTGCATCAAGTGGTTTGACACATGATACACAAGAGTCAATCCTTACTGTCCACAAACCTAATGTACACAACATGCTAACATTCTACTTTCGCAATAATTTAATAAAAAATCTGAAACAGTCATGGTTCATTTGCAAACTTTATTGGTAGGCATTTGTCATAAAACTGTCAAAATTATTTACATATACCTGTTCCTTACTAGATGCCATAGAATCAGACACAGACTGGTCTACTCCTGTCATGATGTCTGCTGATACAGTTGAAGGTATTGCCACAGTACTGGACTGAATGGGCGGTTTGTACTGCCAATGTCACTTGAAGATTCCTGCAATAGACACAAAGTATATACTTGTTCATTGTTTTTTATATGCAAAAACAGGAAAACAAGACAACAGTTTTATTTTGCACATTACTTTTTTGAGACCATGTAAATTACCCAAACAGCAATTAATGTGAATTTTTTTAATTTCCCTCTCAAATGTTATGGTAGGAAAGTAATAATTTAGTGCATGCTTACAGTATTGTTCACAGGGTCAAGTTCAAGTCAACAGCAACAGTCTCAGAATTTGTCTGCACAGCAGTTCTGCAAGTATATGTATTAACAAAATACAGTCAGAGCTATAGCAAATGGGCATATAACTGTATTATCAAACTATAAAAATCATTCTGGGAAAATGTTTGTGTAATCACGTTTTACTAAAGCCATAAACAGGACTATGCATAATGAAATAATTTGGCAATTTTGTTTTCTCAGATAATGTGTCATATGATGTCTAATTAATGTAAAAATATTTATAAGGTTTGTAAAAAACAACAACATTGCACCTTTTTGCTCTCTTCCTCTGTCGATCTTGCTCTGCTTGAGCTCTGTATCCTATTGTCCTCTTTCTACCCATATTTGTTGTTCAATGTTGAAATATTGTCACTGAATTAATGTGATGCATACAACTTTGTTATAAGGTCCTCACCACTGTTATAAGGTCCTCACCACTGTTATAAGGTCCTCACCACTATTAAATATTGTCCTTCACATATGTTACGTCAGTAGTTTGTAAGAATCATACTTTTTTTCTTTCAAAAAAATTTTACACTGGTTTTTTCTGCAGAATCTAAAAATTTTTTTTAATAACTTATTATTTTTAATATTACTATAATACCCTGCCAGGCAAAAGTCAGCCTTTTGGCCTTTCAACAAGTGTAAGCCCATTGCTTCTTTTGTGGCTTAATTTTAGGGGCCTACATTTTTCCTTCTGCTTTACTCCCTTTTTAAAGGTTTCGGATGGTTATAAAGCACAGGGGTGACGGGCCACAATTGTTACACAGGCTGAAAAGGCTAACTTTTTTCATGCAAGGGTTAATAATTAACAAACACATATACAAAAGACTGAGAACAAACTGTTATTTGTTGATAAGTTTGCTAAACCATAGAACTGATATTTCTTTTAAAGGGAAAAAGAATTTCACAAATATTTCCAAACCAAAAAGGAGTCAGAAACTGGTGAGGAAAAAAAAAATGTAAACTATTATTTAAATATTTACATATAAGCTTTTAAGCATTATATGTTATAAGATTTAAAAAGAAAGCAAAAATTGTTTCACTATAACTGATGGAATAACATATAAACGATATTTTAAGTACAATTTTCCCTGACTTGTTGTTAATGATTAAATAAACATAAACAGCAAAATTTAGAAAAAGTTTCTGATGTTTTTAAATGTTTGAATAACACATAAAACAGCATAATTTAGAAAAATTTTTCCCTGACGTATTTTAATTTTTGTCATTACCCCTTGTTTAAGCTTATATAAAAAGGTTTATAATGCTCTTATCAAAGGAATAAAGAATTTCACGAAAGTTTTAAAAAAAATAATGAATATAATAACACGGGATCACAAAAAGAATTTGTAAACATAAAACAGTTGTTATGTCAGTTTTTTAAAGTGTTAAGAGTTGTAGTTTCATTTCCTTTGTATTTTTCCATTGTCATCTTTTCCTTTGCAGGCCATTTCAGGAGTAGATGAAAATAGACATTTTCCTGCTACTGAGAAATTCATTTATGTTTTCATTCTGGACAACTCGTCTTGAAGTTGACAAACTCTAGCTTGGAGGAGAGATTCCCTTTGTTTCAAAGAATGGATTTCGTGATTCTTTGCGGTCATTTCCAGATCAATCTCTTTCAAGAGATACTGGCATTTCAGGTTTTTGCGCCTTCATCATCCTTCTTGCCAGCTCCAGCTCTTCACTGGCGCTGCCCTCTCCCTTGCTGATACTATATAGGACAGATTTCAGCCTTATGTCATTTTCAGCTTGACCTTTCTCTAGGGTCTTGAGCAAGCGCAGACTGAGGTCTTAGGAGTGCAAGGAGACTCTGCAACACTCAGACTGCTCCCACTTGAAGTCTTGGGAGGAGTCGTAGGAATGCAAGGCGACTCTGCAGCATGCAAACTGCTTCTGCATGGAGTTATAAGAAAACTCAGGTTTCCTCCACTCGGAGTTTTAGGAGTGCATGGAGACTCTGTGTCACTCAAACTGCTCTCACAATCACCACTTTTGAATTGTTCATCATCACTTTTATCAGTATTTTCCATTATTTGAAAAATTATCACGTATTAATGTTGGAAAGATTCTGGTATTGATGTTGCAAATATTGTTGATAACCTGAAAGTAAATGTACTAGTGATGAAAAACCAAAATAGCTTAAACTAGAGCTATCACCGAAGGTGATGATACCCCCACCCAGTGCCTTGTCACAAGAAATAGCTGTCAACCCTCGCACTGCCTTGTCACAGTATGCTGACTTTTGACCTCTGGTTGTGACCTTTAGAGTTGCCCTGATAATGGAGCTACAGACAAGTGTCATATAAAATGGATCAGTTAAGCTTAATTATCAAGAAATGACAATTACAGTCATAGTCTTTTGATACAAATTTTGACTTTGACCTTTATATGTGACCTTGACATTGAAGTTAGTGACCAGTTTCTTGTAAGCAACACATTATCTTACACTAATGATGAACTATGCCAAGAATTATCAAAATCCGTTGAAAAATGACAAAGAAATAGCTTTTTGTCCTAATTTTTGACCTTTGACCTCTAAGTTTGACCTTGACCTTGGAGCTTAAGATAAGTGACTTGCATGCAACACATCGTCATATGTTGGTGAACAATTATGCAAGTAATGATCAAATTCCATAAGAAATTGACAAAGTAATAGCATTTTGTCCTAATTTTTTACATTTGACCTCCAAGTGTGACCTTGACCTTGGAGCTGAAGACTAGTGACTTGCATGCAAAACACCATCTTATGTTGGTGAACATTTATGCAAAGTATTATCAAAATCCTTCGAGAGATGTCAAAGTTATAGGCAATATGGGAAAAAAAAGGGCGGGGCAACAGACAAACACACACACACACACACAGACTATGGAACAAAGTGATTCCAGTAAGCCCCCCCCCCCCCACCCCCCCCCCCCACATTAGTGGGGGGGTATAAAAATATTCATCTAAAAACTATAGATGCACCAGTGCATTTTTAAAAATAATATTTTTAATACTTTTTAAAAAAAAACAAGGCCCGCTGACAGCGGGGCAATAAACGCCCGAAGGTATTTTTTTGTCAGGGAAAAATTTCCCAAACAAAAAGGATAAGCACAAACATGTAATATAAAGTATTATTTCAACAAGAAGGATTGGCAATGTTTAAAAATTTAAGGGGGTTTTTTATAAAGGGCTACAAAAAGATACGAGCGGACACAAAAATACTAATTTTTCACCAGTTAAAGATATTTGACCTTGAATTGTGACCTTGACCTTTAAACCCACCCCCCTGAAACCTATGTTCTGCACTCCTTTTGGGGTGATACTTTTGCCCAAAAAGTTTCCCTTTACATCCAGCGGGTCAAAGATACAGAGCGGACCAAAAATACTTACTTTGCCCGTTTAATTTTGACCTTGAATTTTGACCTTGACCTTTAACCCGCCATCTGAAACCTATGTTCGCACATCCCCTTTCGTGGGGATCTTTGCCAAATAGTTTCCCTTTTCATCCGCAGGTCAAAAGATACAGAGCGGACACAAAAAACAAAATTTTTCACCAGTTAAGTATTTGACCCTTTAATTGTGACCTTTACCTTTAACCTAGCCATCTGAAACCTATGTTCTGCACATCCTCCCACTCTGGGTGATACTTCTGCCAAATAGTTTTCATTTATATTAAGTGGTTCAAAAGATACAGAGCGGACACGAAATTGCTAACGGACGGACGGACAGACGGACGGACGGACAGACGGACGGACGTCCAGCGGCATAACATAATACAGCCCTTCGGGCGTATAAAAAGACATAAGCTGTTCAGTGGCCTAAATCACTAGTTGCCATGTCGCTGGTGGGTATTGCAAAATTCAGCTGGCCAAAGCAACTACAAGATGTAAATAAGAAGATCCTAAAAAGAAACAGCTATTATTCATATATGTGAAGCTCTGTGGACTTGGAAATCTGCTTGTGGAGAAAATCAAAATTAATTTATGAATAAAGGCCTATAAGCAGAACATTTTTGAATGAAAAGGAATTGATAAAGTATACTACTTTTTCTTTTGTTCCCAAAAAAGGTCAATCTGCAATAGTCCTGCTAGTAGACCTTAATCAATGCACAGTTAGGGCTTCTGTCATCAAGCATGCTGAGTGCAAATAGCACCATCACCAGTTAGTTACATTACAGAGTCAAACAGTAAACCAAACCACAAAGAGCTCACTACACCAGATGATTAAAATAAATGATTTAGAATGTAATGGGAGCATATGTGAATGATGGGGATACAATATGCTGGTGGGAGTATATGTAAATGTTTCAGTTACAATATGCAGGCAGGTTTGACTAAAAGCATGCGTGACGTCCGGCACCACGACGAGGACGTAGCCCTTATTCAAGATAACTTCAAATAAAAGTTTTTTTTATGTTATTTTTAGGTGCCATATAGAAAAAAATAAGTAAAGCAAAAATTGCAGAATATCTGTTGAATAATCTTTAAGGTTTGAAGTGATCTTGAAAGGTGCCATGAAAATAAATGTACAGGTATTTAGCTTCTACTATCTGTTTAGTATGACATGTATACATGTGTATAATATATACACAGAACAAGAACTACCATCACAACAAGTATGACCTATACAGAGTACAATGAGCAAGAACGTTATAAAATTACCTCTTGGTTATGAAGCCTCCCAATAAATATAGTAAACTCCAAAAGGCGCGAAAACAGTGACACGGAATGCTTACATACATGTAACACCAATAACTGGCAAATAATTTAGGAACTTGGTCAAGCCGAAGATATGCGCATCTCCTCTTGGTAATAAAGCTTCACATAAAAGGTTTTGTTGAAATCAAGCCGTTAGTTCCCGAGAAGTAGTCCGGACAAGGAAAGTGTGACGGACGAACGAACGAACGGACGGACGAAGCGGCGACTATATGCGTCACCTTCAGTGAGCAAAAAAAAAGGTAAAAAAAAGCTCTTAACTCTCTAAACAGTAAACCATATTATATATTCTTGTTCCTTTTGATGAGACAGAAGATAAAATGGTAAATACTTTGGTGTCCCCCAAGATCACACAGGGGTCAGGCCCCACCCCCAAAAATTTTACTTAGGACCTTTCAGCTCAAAGCTGTTGAAATCCCCATTCCTAAATCATATCTATTCTCCTCATCAGATGAGATGTTTTACCAACTCTAATTTGGAGACTTAGTAACAGTTTACTATTTAATATGATAATACGTGTTACTCATCAGATCTTTCATTGATTTTTTTAAAGTTTTTATACTACTAAAAATTAAGTCATACATTTCAATGTGTGCTCATATCAAAGAGGTTAACCAACACTCTTGACATATGACTGGATATTTGAAATAGTGTATAATGGCCTAAACAACAATTAGATGACATGATTATGATTGACATTACTAGCATATTGAATTTTGTGGGGTTTTGTTTAAATGATATCTCCTGTTAAATTAGGCAAATGACATGAATATTAACTCTGTGAAAAATTGAGGAACCAGGTCACTTCGTCGATATGCGTATCTACTCTTGGTAATAAAGCTTCCCATAAAGTTTCATTGAATTCAAGCCATTAGTTCCTGAGAAATAGCCCGGACAAGAATCATGCAATATGTACTATAGGCCAAAAAGTCAATGGGCCTTAACTCTTGAAAAATTAGGAACCAGGTCACGCCGACGATATGCGTATCTACTCTTGGTGATAAAGCTTCCCATAAAGTTTTGTTGAATTCAAGCCATTAGTTCCTTAGAAATAGCCCGGACAAGAATCATGCAATATGTACTATAGGCCAAAAAGTCAAGGGGCCTTAACTCTTTGAAAAATTTAGGAAGGGTCAGCGACGATGAGATCTCTTTGGTATAAAGCTTCCCATAAAGTTTCGTTGAATTCAAGCCATTAGTTCCTGAGAAATAGCCCGGACAAGAATCATGCAATATGTACTATAGGCCAGAAAGTCAATGGGCCATAACTCTGTGAAAAATTGAGGAACCAGGTCACGCCGACGATATGAGTATCTTCTGTTGGTGATAAAGCTTCCCATAAAGTTTTGTTGAATTCAAGTCATTAGTTCCTTAGAAATAGCCCGGACAAGAATCATGCAATATGTACTATAGGCCAAAAAGTCAAGGGGCCTTAACTCTGTGAAAAATTTAGGAATCGGGTCATGCTGACGATATGCGCATTTCCTCTTAGTAATAAAGCTTCCCATAAAGTTTCGTTGAATTCAAGCCATAAGTTCATGAGAAATAGCCCGGACAAGAATCATGCAATATGTACTATAGGCCAAAAAGTCAATGGGCCATAACTCTGTGAAAAATTTAGGAATCGGGTCATGCTGACGATATGCGCATCTCCTCTTGGTAATAAAGCTTCCCATAAAGTTTCGTTGAA
>CM037787.1:39119813-39162952 GCA_021229015.1 Solen grandis
GGCAAATTCATTGTCGGTTTAAAGTCTCAGTATGTTTGGTCTTAATATATTTAAGAAAATTGAGTAAATTGTGCTGATAACTAAGAATTCAAAGCTAACGTTGATGTAGGCTAGATATATAATGAAAAGCTACGTCATGGGTTTCAGTTATGCTGTGTTTTTGTTTGTTTGTTTTTTGCAAAAAAACTCAGAATAATTATTCAATTTTATATTTCAGTTAAAAATATTTTTATAAGCATTAACTAACTCTGAGACTTTAATTCACAAAATAAAAATTTGCCATATTCAACTTATATCATAATATCTGCAAATGTGTGTGTGTGTGTGTTTAAAAGGCATGAGAGAGAATGATAGAATGAGAAAATAGTGTATGTGCATGATATAATTTTGATTTACAAAAATAATTTCCTTGTTTATAAATATTTCAAATGATCAAGTATTTATTTTTTTATTCAAATTTAATGTTGATGGTTTTTGCAATATTTCCAAAAGAAAATTCTGACCATAGATATACTATAGAAGATTTAAGTTAAATTTTGAAGAAAACATTAACTTCATTGAAGTCAAATATGGTGCAACATAAAGTTGCCAAAGCACCCACAGGCATTCATAATAATTATCATCATCTTTAGTAAATTCATCATACGTTTCCATTGGAGTGATAATAATAAAATCTAAATGCCAAACTAGAGCTATCACTGATGTGATCAATACCCCACAACCCTGCCTGATATTTGAGGCAAATTGTAACTAAATCCTTCCATCTATGGTGCATTAGAATATTCAGATCAGTGTGTCCTTTGACATTGAATAAAAAAACTGCACTCGTTTCGCGAGACATTAAAATTTCCAAATTATGCACAGACAGTCATCATCATCAATAGCAACAGCAGGAGATCATCATCATCATCAGCAGCAGCAGCAGCAGCAGCATGAGATATATCACAAATACTTTTCATATATGATCAACAAATTCAACATAGCCTTTTGAATTAAAAATATAATTTACATCTACATGCAAAAATATACAGACATTCATCATCATCATCAGCAGCAGCAGCAGCAGCAGCAGCAGCAGCTACATCACAAAGATCTTTGTTCTAACCTTAGAACACCCACCTCATGAGCCAGAACTAGAGGATATTTGTTTGTTTTGAGTGAATATGAAATATATCACATCGAGAAGTGAAACTATAACAATATGAAAATAGTATCACTTTGAGATGAGATTTATTCCATATTTACTCAAAACAAACAAATTTTCTTTATATTTTATGTTGATTTTTAAACTTTCTGCCTTCAAATAGTAAAAACATTAATCAAGATGGCACCAAAGTATATCAAATTGTGTGACGTAAATGTGATGTCATTTAAATCTTTATCCATTTCACATAAACCTAGCTATATCTTTCATTGTACTGTTCTGGAACCAAAATTCTATATCACTCACAGTATGAACTTTGAAATATAGGTTAAGTCACACTGATATATTTCAGTATCTCATTGAAAAGCATAAAACTTATTGTTGGATTGATCATTGTCTGCAAATTACCAAAGTCGTCAATAATGTTATTGCCCCCCAATTGCTCAGTATATGAGGGAAGTTGCAGGAATGGATTGAAGATGAAAAAATCAAAATTTCATTTTTATATCATGTGTCCAACTTTTTCAGAGAATCAATTTTTCTGACTTACCACATGCAGGATTACCACAGACCAGGGAACACAAAATTCACTGACAATTCCCTGACAAAATCCAAAATTTCTCTGACATATTACATTGCATACTAATGGAATCATGAAACATTTTCAAAACAAGTGGGCCATAAAGCCCATAGATTGCTCGAATGAGTAAAGGATTACACAAGTATAACAGTTTCAAATCTGACATGTAGTTTTAAAGGATATTATTTTCAATATTTTTATTATTCATTCTTATTTTTGGCTATTTCAGCAAGACCATTGATCAATATTCCAGCAACTGTTGTAAAGCTTCATCAAAAGATCATGTTTGATTAAATTATGTCCAGGGGTTTCAGAAGAAACCAGAAGAAAAATTAACTATTTACATGTAAGGCAATTAGCCCCCCCCCCCCCCCCCCCCCCTGTCAACTATATTTTTTAAATATCAAATTATGTCAGTTTATTTTGTAACAAAAAGGTTTGAAAGACAATCAGACAACTCTGACAAAAAAAAAATATGGGAGAGACATAAATACATATATATAGTATCAATCCTCTTAATGAGTTTTTAGCATTTTTTATAGAACTTTTCCTTCAAGTCCCATATTTTTTTTTCGTTTTCTAGGAATTTTCTTTTTTTAATTTTGTTTTTCTAGATTAATAATTTCCATTTCAACTCTTTCTCTGTCATTTATTTTCTTTCTTTTTCTCCTTTTTCTACATTGCTAAGATGTTTCATTGACGATGATGGTTGAATATTTGCTGCTGCCACTAATGATGATGAATCTGATGATGCTGAAACTTGTGGAGGTGCTGCTGCTGCTGCTGCTGCTGCTGATGATGATGATGCAATGACAGTAGATGTTGATGTTGTATCAGAAAAACAAGGCATTTTAAGTATGGCTGAACCAACATCACCCTCTATCATGAAGCTGTAACCTGGAAAACAAAACAAAAATACAAGTAATTTTAGTTTAAAACCTTCGGGGACCCGTAGGGCAAAGCGTCCGCTTACTACCTCGCCTATGCCGACTGCCGCTGCCTTCGGTTTAGAGTGTCCTCTCATGACGTAATTTTTGGGCAGTGACGTGTATTATTTTTGTAAATATTGGTAGCATTCGATTTCCCGCCAAAAAAAAATTGTTTTAAAAAAAAAAGAAACCGTAGGTTAAAATTAACACTGACTCAGCCTATCAATGTCAATGTTAAGCCACGGTTTCTTTTTTTTTTTTTATTTATTTATAAAGCCAATAAAAATTTTAATTTAATTTTTTTTAATATTTTTAAATTACAATGTCATGGTCAATCTCTTCTGTGATTTCCACAGGTCCGTCATGTTGACTTGTGCTTCTTTGTCTTCCTTTTGGCGGTGTTTAGCGTCTGTGTCTCTTCCGTTTTTGTCTTCTTTTTTTTTTTGGGGGGAATTGTCCGGAGTTATGTGTGCTATCGTAACTGACTTCTTGCGCATCTTGTAGTATTGGTATTTTTGCTTGTTGGAGTAATAGAGTTGGGCTTGTTCTTGTGTCTTCAATATGTCTTGTGATCGGGGACATTTCTTCCTCCCACCATCTCTGGATCGAATACGGCATGACTCCGTTGCTCATTTTGGGCGTGCTTTGCCATGTATGGTATCCTGGCATATCTTCCTGATTTGGTGTGATTTCTGGTTCTTTGTTTTCTTCTTGTCCATCCTGTTGATCATCATCACTGATAACTATGACTTCTTCCTGACTTCTTCCTTTGGCTCTGGTGTCTTTGTTTTTGTAGGTTCAATCACATTTGTTGAATCAGCTAGGCAGGAGCAACTTGCAATGCCTGGTACATTGAGTTTGAGTTTTAAATTTTTCTTGTTTCTTTTTTTCATGGTCTTTTCTGTTTTCTGTGAGTTTGTTGTATTCGTGTAGAGGCTAACTGGGTAGCCCATCATCTCTTTGTGATATTTCCGTTCATTTATGATGAGTTTTCTGATTCTTCGTAGTGTTTGACGGTAACTTGGTCTTAATGTTTTTCTCGAAGTTATTATATAATTCTTCGAGAGGCCATTCTGGATCCTGTACGATTTTTTTCAAATAGTATTCAACCATTTTTCTTAGTTCTTTCTTGATTTTCACTTTTTGGTATGGCGATGTTCCTTCTTTGAATGTAATGACAGGGAAATTACTGATGTCTTCAACGTAGTATCCCTGTTGTACGGTTGGGTCAATGATTGACTTCAAGAACGTACAAATCTGTTTCTCCAGGTCATCTTCTATGACCTTGTGTTGTCCAGGTATGACGGCTGTTGGGTTATCAAAGGTGTCTTGGTACCACTTTTCTAAATGTCTAAATTTATGTTCCTTAAGATATTTCGCCAGTGTTGGTTCCGATTCAGCCAGAACTTGGTGATGGATTTCCTCTATCTCACCAATGTTGTCTTCAACTTCTTGATATCCTGTATCTGTCCAGTATATCTGGTTCTGATTTGCAACTCTTGTCATTTCTTCGAATATCTGCGCAAAATAGAGGGTATTTGGCGTCTGTACCTCCTCTAGGAATGGTGCATGTTTAAGGTCCATATGCGCATACATCCTGTTCAGGAAGGCGTCTTGCTCTTGAGAAAAGAAGGCCCATGGAAGACTGTTTGAACTCATAGCTTTTTTGTATATGGATTCTCTTGTTTCAATTGTGTGTAATGTAACTCTTTAAGAGCTTCTGCTCTTATGACGCCGTAGTTTGTATCTAGAGATATACTCATTGATCCAAGATTCAAGCTCATTACTCTGTTGATTTCCCTCAGACCGTCTGTATCATTTGTTGATATTTGTGAGTAATCCTTCAGTGCTTCGGACTCTTCCCTTGCTGTTTTTTTTTGATCTTCTTGTCCAGGATGTGATTTTTCCTGTTGTTTTAGCTTGAACTGAAGCTTGCTACCTTCTGCCATCCTCTGTATAATATCTCCCATTCCACTTCTATTCTTCTTGATCTTTTTGCTCATGGGATTCTCCACCATCACAACTTCGTCTTCATCGTTTCTCCCTTCGTCTTCCATTTGTTCATTGGCCTGGTCGTATGGGCCTCCAAATTGTACCGATCTTTTGAGAACTCCTGCCAACTGCAGATTGTTGCATCCCATCAACATCCTGGGTTCTTCTAACATGTGTTTGCAGAGTTTTAGTGGATAGAGTATTTTTTGGTATTTCATCCTGATGTCTGATTTTTTCAGTTCTTTGCCCAATTGCGTATACTGATAGGTTTGACTCAACTTTTGTTTTGATTCGTTCGCACTTTAGGTATGTGTGTCCATTGACTTGCACTCTGTCAAATTCACATATGCATAATGAGGGCTGCAGGTTCCGAACTTTTTAGTTGATTATTCCCCTACGCTGGTTCTGTCATGTTTGGTAAAGGTATTGTGTGCATAGTTTATTTTGCAATTTATATCTGTGTTGGTATTGGTCCTATTTGCTTCGGGCGTATCTCCTGGATGAAATGAATTCTCTTGAACATGACTTAACTTTCTCTTGTTCAATTAAGAAATTTATTTAATGGTTTGTTATAGTCATTAAGTTGAATTCAACTACACAAGTTTTCTGTGGTAATGGATTTTTCCAACAACTCAGTTGTTATTTGTTTATGAGGCCTTTTGCCTCTGCTGTATTCAGGTCTGGAATGAAATAATAAATACTACTTGCAACATTGACTAACTTTTATTGATTTAAGCAAATGATTAGTCTTGTAGGAGTGCAAGGAGTTAGGTAGGATATTGATACAGCAGAAAATGAAGGCATGTCATTATATCAGTGACACACACGTAATGCATTAATGGATGGTCATTCCAAGGTGATATTTTATCAATGAAGGCCTGTAGTTGTTTTTTTTTGTTGTATCTTTTACTGTGTCAAAAATAGCATTGAGTTGACCTGTTGGATTTCCAGTATTTGCTTGCATTGCTGCATTTAGTTTTGCCATACTTGGGGTTTCTGATGAACCTAGTCTTGTTTGCAAATATGTTGGTGTAATGATGCTATTTATTTCTTGTTTTAATACTGTTCTTATGGATTCTCTACTGTATGTTTGTTGTAGTTTTGCCATCTGAATTTCTATTTCATGTATTTTCCCTTTTGGTATTGTGGTCTTCTGCCTCCTAATGGATCTGAGCTGTTGAATTGATTACTTAATTGACTTTGTTATTTAGGTCTCTCCAGTTACTGTTCATGAATTGGGATTGAACCAGTTTAAGATCATTTATTTCTGATAGTAAGTATTTTACTTTTCCTGTTGCTGATAATTTATTTACTTCTGTCATTTCAGTATCCTTTTTTACGTCTAAGTCAATAAAGCTTGGACTGTTTGGTAAGTTTGGTTCTAATTTGTCTTCTGCTGGTAGTTGTACACCTCTTGTTTCTATGACATATACCATAAGTGGTATTCCCATGTGTGACCCTAAGTAGGTTGCTTTGTTACCATAATCTTGGATTTGTTCTGTGTCATTGATACCGTCAGTAATGTAGTAGTTAGTTTCAAAAATAAATGTTTTGTCTACGTCAGCTGTGATTGATGTATCTGTGCTTCTTGGTTTTCTGATTACTGTTTTACAAATTAAGAATCTCCAATTGTTTGTTGTGGGTTGAAAATGATTATCTAGGATATTGATTTCTTTAAAACCCCAGTCAGGATACCTACCTCCTTGTGTTTCTCTATTGTTTAGTCCTGACATGTACTTACAGGTAAGGATTGTAAAGTGATATCTAAATTGACTTGGGTCGATTTGTGTATTTAATGTTTTTGGTACATGTAAATTGAATATTTGCAAACAATACCATGTATCATCATTCATTTCTTCCCAAACATAAATAAAATTGAATATATGTTTTAAAAATAATGTAATTCGTAGTCTTATGATGGGTGAAGTTTGTGTTTCTTCATTCTTCTGTTTCTTGGTTGGTGACTGGTCATCAAAGTCGAGCTTCCTTTTACATTTACGTTCTGGTGTCAGAATTAGCTGACCAATGCTGTCATCAAAAGATTGTCTTTGAGCATTTTCCTCTATGGGTATCTGGGCGCATTGTAGAAGGTCGTCTGGATTAATGGCATTCTGTTCTATTTCATGCTTGATTGGAGATATTTCCTTCCACCACCAGATTTTCTGTGATGTTGTTAAGGACGATGTCTTTGGTGTACTACTGAGTGGTTGGATTTCATTTTTCTGCTGTTCTATGGCAGCGTCCCAACTGTCGAATCCCGCCATATCCTGTTGATTAGGAGTTATTTCCTGCATGTATGGCTCGGTGATTTCCTCTTTATTTGTATCATCGTCACTTATGATAATGACTTCTTTTGTGTCCACTTTCTTTTTCTGTGGTTCTATCACTGTTTCATCTGCTTTGCATGAGCATGACGCTAAGCCTGGAATTCGTAAGTTCAAATTCAATTTTCTGTTCTTTTTCTTTGTCACTGATTTGTTTGACTTTGAACTCTTGCTAGAGTACGGGCTAACTGGATAACCCAAACTTTCTTTCCAATATTTCTTCTCGTCCATAATGTACTTTTTCAACCTTCTCAAAGACCTATATAGATAGCAGTTGATGTTCAAATCAAATGAGTTGTATATTTCCTGCATAGGCCACGGCACTTCTGAATTTTGAATCTGTACAATATACCAATCCAACTGTTTTCGCATTGTCTTTCTGATCTTAACTTTTTCCCAGTAGTGTGTGCCCTCTTTGAAAGTAATGACTGGGAAATTCGATATGTCCTCTACATAGAATTTCTGGCGAGCGTTTGGGTCTGTCAATGACTTGAGGTATGATGTCACGTTTTTAGACAGATTGTCTATGCCAACTGTTTTGTGAGATCCGAACACCAATGATGATGGGTCCTCAAAACGTTGCTGATAAAACTGTTCAGAGGGTTTGTAGACGTGGTTCTTGATCACTTTTGCCAGTGTTGGTTCGGTTTCGTTGAGAACCTGCCAGTGGATTTCACTCACTTCATCAATATTATCTTCTACTTCCTGCAATCCCATCTCACACCACATGTCAGGGTTCCGTTCTGCAACTCGATGCATTTCTTCAAATATGCAACCGAAATATAACGAATTTGGATTCTTCACATCCTCCAGGAAGGGGGCTGTTTTCAGTTCCATGTGGTGAAACATCCTGTTTAGAAATGCCTCCTCTTCCTGGGAAAAAAAGGCCCAAGGTCGTGTATTGGACGACATGAGAACAGGAGTGCGTGGAAGTCTCTTCGGTTCGCGGTTCTTAATATTGATGGTAGTGCTTTGCCCTTCCAGAACTTTTTTCAGCTCCTCCACCTGTTCTGGCTTGGTCAGCTGAATCTCTGGGATGTGGAGAACAAGTTTATCTATGCACTTCTGGAAAGCGAACTCCGCTGACTGCACTGTCTGTCCGGTATGATCACTGAAGGGGGTTAAAGCGTTTAACCAGTATGATTTGCCAGCATTACTGGCGCCGTGCAGGAAAAGACAATTCTTTTTCGGTATCCTCTTGTCGAGTACAAGAAACATCTCTAACAGTATTCTTCCCAACTCGATATTTTGATGTTCACACCAGGTAGCAAACAGTTTGCCAGTTTCGTTGATCGACATGGTGTCATCATCTGGAAGATATTCGTTTTTCAGCTTCAGAGTATATGGATTATCATCCTTTTTCTGCTGGAAATGCAATTCCTTGAGTGCTTCCGCCCTGATTGAACTGAAGTTGGGGATCAGACTTACGTATCTCCATAAATCGAGATCAACATCATTCTCCGTCCTAATTATCTCTTCCAGCATTGTGTCTGTTTCGGTGGTGTTATATTTCGTCAATAAAGATTTCAGCGTTTCTACACGTCTTGTCTTGCTTTTTTCCTCTTGCTTCTGTTGATTTGAGACTTTGAACTGCAGGGTAGAACCCTCCGCCATGTTATCAATAACTTCGGACATGCCGATGTTCTGCTTGGCCATTTTCTTCATCATGGGATTGCTTATAGGTGTCTGATCCTCCTCCTCGTTCTGCCCCTCTTCTGGCAACATGTCTATCGGTACATAATCTCCACCGAGATGAATACTTCGCTTCAGTATGGAGGCCAATTGCAGGTTGTTGCATCCCATCAATAATCGGGGCTCTTGTAGCAAATGTTTGCACAGATTGAGGGGATACTTAACTTGTTGGTATTTCACTCTGATATTACCCTTCTTTAATTCCTTCCCGAGCTGTGTATAGGCATACGTTTGTGAAAGTTTTTGTTTGGTTTCATTGGCCACGACGAGGTGGATATGCAATCCATTAACCTGACAGTTTTTGTCCTCCTCCCCGTCGTGCCATATGAAAGCACACGGGAGTGAATTGCAAAATCTCTTTACTTGATTGTTAATGCGTTGTTGTTTCTCCTCCATGTTTTGATATACCTGAAGCTGTGTGCTGAAATTGATAGTCGGCCAATTCAAAATGTTGGTATTTGTGTCTCCGTAATGTTCATCCGTCGCGTACGTTCCAAGGCATGTGCCTTTCGGCGACACCTTAATTTTACCGTCTTCTTCAAGCTGAAAAACTCGATTCTCTATAGTTGACGGGGAGATCAGTCCATTTAACTGATAGATTATAACCGAGCATAGATTCTCGGATGTAATCGCCTTTTCCAAGAGATCGGTCGTTATCGTCTTGTTAGGCCTCTTTCCCCTATCAGGTCTGGAATTAAATGATAAACACTACTTGCAACATGAACTAACTTTATTAACTTAAGCAAACTGACTTAAATCTTGTAAGGGTGTAATAGATGCAAGACCAGTTAGGTCAAGAATATCTGATACAGCAGAAAATAATGGAAATGCATTGTCAATTATATCAAGCATGACACCACCACCTGTAAATGCATTAATGATACCATCGTTTCCAAATGGTGATATTTTATCTATAAAGGCTACTGTATCTTTAACTGTGTCAAAAATAGCATTCAATTGTCCTGTTGGATTTCCAGAATTTGATTGCATTGCTGCAGTTAGTTTTACCAACTTGGAGTTTCTGATGATCCTATCTTTGTTTGCAAATATGTTGGTGTTATGATACTGTCTATTTCTTGTTTAATGACTGACACTAATGCTTCTCTACTGTATGAACGTAATATTTGTTCTACTTTAATCTCTATCTCATGTATTTTTCCCTTCAATAGTGATATTTGTTCTACTTTATATCTATTATTTTTAAGTATGGTCCACACTGTTTAATGATTACTTAACTTTATTACTTTGTGATTTAGGTCTCTCCTATTACTGTTCATGAATCGTGATTGAACTAATTTAAGGTCATTAATTTCTGATAGTAAATATTTGATTTTTCCTGTTTGTGATAAGTTATTAACTTCTGTCATTTGATTTTCTTTTTTTACATCTAATTCAACAAAGTTTGGATTGTTTGGTAATTTTGGTTCGATTTTGTCTTCTGCTGGCATTTGTGTACCTCTTGTTTCAATAACATAAATCATTAATGGAATTCCTACATGTGAACCTATGTAAGTTGCTTTATTACCATAGTCTTGGATTTGTTCTGTATCATTTACTCCATCTGTAATGTAGTAGTTAGTTTCAAATAAGAATGTTTTATCGACGTCTGCTGTGATTGATGTATCTGTGCTTCTTGGTTTTCTAATAAGTGTTTTACATACTAAAAACCTCCAATTGTTTGTTGTGGGTTGGAAATGCCTATCAAGTATGTTAAGTTCTTTAAATCCCCAGTCAGGATATCTACCACCTTGTGGTTCTCTTGTTTAATCCAGACATGTATTTTGAAGTTAGGATTGTAAAATGATATCTAAATTGGCTTGGATCTATCTGTGTATTTAATGTTTTTGGTACATGTAACTGATATATTTGCAAACAAGACCAAGTATCATCATTCATATCTTCCCAAGCATAAATAAATTGGAAAATATGTTTTAAAAATAATGTGTTCGTTGAATGATTTCCACGACCTCCATGTTGCTCTTTTGGATACATAAATTGTAAATCCAGTGGTGGTATCAGTCCTAATTCCCTTTCATTGTTAATAACTGATGGACTTGGATTTGTCCTGAATATTTGAATTCTTTTGTCTAAATCTGTTAATCTCTTTTGAGCGAAATGTCTATAAATAGTATGAACTTTTGTTGAACTTGTTATACTGTTATTGAATCTCTGGATCATTTGTTGATCTTGATTGTACATCAAATAATTAGCTCTAATTGGTATTATATTTAACGTATCCACATCATAATTATCATTTGAGTAGATGTATAAGTCTGTTGTAAATTGCTCTCTTGTTAAAAACTTAGCCATTGTTGCTGTGATCACTCACCGACTCTGTTCAGTCATTCTTGGGTTGTTTTGTCAGTGGCTCTTCTCCTCCTTCGTCTCCTCCGCTTTTTCTCTTTATCGCAGAATACTGGCCCTGAAGGTTCAGTTCTCGGCCGTCCTGGCTGTCTGGAATGGAATCAATATGCTGTGTGTCACTGAATAAGTCTTGTGAATTTCTATGTTCTGGGCTAACTGGTTGTATTGGTCTGTCGTGTCTTTCTGGTTGTTGTTCATGTAAGTAATTTTGAATTCTACTTATGTAATATTCTCTGTCTTCTAGTAATAAGTCTGCTGCTTTTACTAATTGATCTGGTTGGAATTTTGGACCAGCCCAGCCTTGTACTTGTGATGGCAACGTATCTGTTATTTTTGCTGGTTGTGCTTGAAGTGTCTTTTTTATTTTAGTTTTGCCCCATGGATTTGCTTTTCCATTTGCAACTACTTCATTTATTCCATCTATTCTTTCTTGTATTTTGTGTTTGTTTGATTCTTTGATTAAGTCTAAGTCCCATATTTGCATTAATCCTGATTTTCCCATAACTTTCCCTCCTGAACCTAATTTAGGATATGGTGTATATCTCTGTTGTGTTCTTGGATTTGTCCATACTGGTGGATCTTCTACTCCTATTTTTAACCATAATTCTCTTGGTCTTATGAATTGTATATTGTTTACTTTTGGTGAAGTATGAGTTGACGGTTTTACTTGTACTGGTAATAATGGTTCATCATTTTTATCTGTCATGAGACTGTCATGGTCATTTATTTTATATTTTTGTTTGTCATTTGCATCTAGATTAGAATGTACTTGTTCTGGTAATATATCTTCCAAGAACTCATCTATCATTTCTTGATCTAAACCTAAGTCTTTTAATACTTGTTCCTGCATTATTGGTGGTAATTCGTTTATATCTTGTCTTTCTAATGCTTTCGTTGTCACTGTTATTGTTACTGGTTCATCTTTTTTAGTAGTTTCTATTTTAGTATCAAACCCTTTTTCTTCTAATTTTTCTGATACTTCTTCTACTGTTGATTTTTTCTAATTTTAGGTGATGAAGTTGATGGAACTGGTTCTTTACTTGCATCTGCATACATTATTCCTGTTAAAGGCATTACAAAGTCTTCTGCATGTACTCCAAAGTTATATCTTAATCTATCAGCTGCTGATTTCTCATATTTATCTTTGTAAATTGTATTTAATCTTTCTGCTTGCTCTCCTAGCATATATAAGTTAATTCCACCTTGTGGTGAATAGAAGAATTCTAATGTCGAACTATATGTACACTTAAATTGTGCTCTTCTGTTTGCTTTTCCCCTTGCTGTATAGAATGGTGAAAATCTTAGGAATACTGAATTTGGATGTATTATAGGATGTCTATTTATTTGTGTTGCCATATTTGCTTGTACTCATATACTGTATTTAGTAACTTATTTGCTAATTTTAAACTACTTGCATTACATGGTTGTGCACCCATATCTGCAAAACTAGCACATGGTATTCTACCAGATTCAAAGTTAAATGATCTCTGTAGTCCTTGTCCTGACTTCCAATTACTAACTGTAAACATTCCATTATATGGATCAAACACTGTCGTATCTAATTCATCTGTATCTTCATTTTTTAATGATAATGTTAATTCTGGTGGGAATCTTATTTTAGCTCTAGGCAATTGACCTTCATTAATGTTTTGTGGTTCTACTACTGAGAAATTTCTGTTAACCTCAAATAAACTTCTCTTTCCTATCGGCACAATATTATGTGGGCGGAATTTGCCTGTATAGTCTTCAAATACCTCTATCGTATCTGTTTGTGGTGTTGTAACTATTCTACCATCTGCTTGTATTTCATCTCTACTACATATCAAATCAGTACAATGAAATGAATGATTTAATATTTTGTATGAATTTGCTCTTGTCATATACTTCCATAAGTTTGTTGGTAATACAGATGCTTTAGTTGTATTATAAGGTAAATATGATGCTCCCCCAATCCCATGCTACACATAACTGTTTATTATCATCTGTTTCATAAGTACCACCAGTTGCACTTATTCCTGGGCCTAGGAAATGTATATAAGTTCTACTAAATGTAACTGTTTCTGAGTATCCTACTTCTTCTTGTCTTGTAAAATTTGTATCAATTCCTACATTGCCTGATGATGTACCAGAACCAAATCCTAATTCTGTTTGAGTTTCTGTATTTTTTACCTCTTCTGTAGTCAACTGATCTTTCTTTTGATTCTTAGTTGCCATTTTCTTGTAATGTATATAATATATCTATTACTTGTCTTGCTGCTCTTTCAGTTTTTAAATATATTGCTTTAAAGTCTTTACTATGTCTAGCTCTTTGTAGTTCTTGACGACAAGTATTTAATGTTATTAATTTAATAATAAGTTTTTCGTAATCATTCATAATGAATCAACTTACGATTTTACTTCCTCCTTTCCTTTCCTTTCCTGAATTTCACTAATTTCACTTGCACTCTTAAAAAAGTCCTCCTGTAAGGTTAATATCAGTTTCTTGAAACCTAATATCTCGATTTGTTTCTTGTTGAGAAATACATTAATGTTTAAGATTTCATTGTTCACTTCCATTGAAAACACAACTGCTCTCAACCTCTAACTGTGATAGAATGATTTTAAATTTGTTTTGACTGTTATTTATCGTCTGCTTGAATGTTCCAAAGTTTTTCATTGGTTAAAACTTGTTTGTTTATGTTGGTTACTATGTCTGTCACGTGAATAACAAACGGTTACTAATGGCGGCACGAGAATTTCACTGCCCGAACTGAAATGGAATGAAAGGACACATTCTATTGGCTGGCAGTGGCAGTGGGCAGAGGCGAGGTGGTTAGCGGACGCTGTGCCCTACGGGTCCCCGAAGGGGACCACCTCGCCTCTGCCCACTGCCACTGCCAGCCAATAGAACCGTTTGTTGGTTGGGTGAGGAAGGGGCTTACAGATATCCTTAACATACTCTTTTAAGTGGACCTTCATGTCAGATATGGTTTTCACCCCTGACCTGGTCAGCTCCTTTCTTTTTTGGCTGAAATTCTGCCATCAACAGGTTCTGGAGCTCCACACTAAATGAATTATATAATCTGAACATAAGTATAAATACATTTTGTAAATACATTAAGTAAGTACATTATTGCAAAGCAACAACAGTTTGACACTATGGTTAAATATTGACTTTGTTGGCAGATAATATTTAGTTTGTTTCAATGAGGAGAAATGTGAAAAAGTGGTTATAGTTGAGGTAAGCCCTTCACCACTGTGGGTAAAAGCCCCGTCTGGTCTGTTTGGATTATTCATGCCAGTGTGATGATTTTGGCCTGTCTATAGTTTAGAAATTATTTGGAAATTATTTTCTTTATTATATAATTAATCATTGTTGTTTGAATGTTAGTATACTTAGTGTGTGCTATTTTTTTATATATATTTTGTTTTATTAGATTTGTTGTCATATTTATTATCTCCCTTTATTTATTAACATTTTGATATATCCGCTATAGATATCGCGGGAATTGTTTCAAAGAAATAGATTTGTGTTTTTACGTATCCTTAAGATAAACAATTGCTAAATTATAGTTAGACAAACAGAGTTATGATTTGTGTTTTGGTGGGCTTTTTATAACCAAGCGGAAAATGTGTATATCATCAAATATATACTGATCCTTAAAAGCGTAATTTTGTTCTGTTGCCTTCAATGTCATTATTGTCGGAGGGTATGCTTTGATAAAAAATAAGGAGCCGAAAAGACTATGCAGAACACCCATCCTCATGAGCTCGAACAGTTTGCCCTGGGCGTTCTTTTCCCAGGAAGAGGAAGCTTTTCTCAACCGCATGTACTCTCACAGGGACCTCAAGCATGCGCCATTTCTAGAAGAAGTTGAAACTCCAAATTCCCTATACTTTGCAAAAATTTTTGAGGAAATGACCAGACTGTCAAATGGGAATCAAGCATACTGGACCGACCAAGGCCTCCAAGAAGTGGAGGACAACATCGGAGAAATTGAAGAAATACATTTCCAAGTTCTGGCAGAGACCGAACCATCCCTTTCGAAATACCTAAAAGAACACAAATTCAGACAAAGTGAAAGATGGTACCAAGAGTCATTCGACAGTCCAACAACAATGATATGGGAACAACATAAGACCATCGAAGGAGACATATTTCTTCAAATCTGTAGCTTCCTGAAGTCGGTGACAGATCCATACATCAAGCAAGACTACTATGTAGAAGACGTATCTAACTTCCCCGTCCTGACCTTCAAAGAAAGAACATCACCGTACCAAAAGATCAAGATAAAAAAACAACTGAGAAAAATGACAGAGTATTACATCAAGGAAATTGAAAAACAAGACCCAGAATGGCCCTTGGAAGAACAATTTCGACAAAAACATAAAGACCAAGGTATACCAGACACTACGAAGGATCAGGAAACTCATCATGAATGAGAGAAAGTATCACAAGGAGATGATGGGCTACCCAGTTAGCCCATATAGCAACAAGAACAGCTCCCAAAACACAGAGAAGACGCTCAAGAAGAAAAACAAGAGAAACCTGAAGTTGAATATAAGAGTCCCTGGAATAGCAAGCTGCTCATGCCTAGCGGACTCGACACAGGTCGTAGAACCTACCAAACAACAGAAAGAACAACAAGAACAAGACATCATAATCATCAGTGATGATGAAAAGGACGGACCTACACAAACTCAGGATACAGAACAACAAGATGAAATAACACCCAATCAACAAGACATGCCAGGATTCCATACCTGGCAACACAGTACACCCAAGATCAACACCACAGACATGCCATATTCAATACAGAGATGGTGGACTGAGGAAATATCACCAATCCACAAATACATCGCAAAAACCAGAATTAAATCCAACACAACTAATACAAGAAGCAAACATTCCAATATTACAAGATGCTCAAGAGGTGAGCTACGACTCCACGCAGCCAGAAATCTACATTACACCAAACAACTCACCAAAACAAGAAAGTCAGTAGAACTGACAGATGCTCCCCGAAGAATGTCATTGTTACAAATAAGGCCTTGGTCAATGGGTGGGAGGATATGTTAAGGACCGGAATGGGATCAGCACATGCTTATCATGTATAGAATCCAGGTAATGTCCTCAAATTCGAAAAAAGGGAAAAATCAAATACAAAATACAATTTATTTACCTTTATATTATAGCAATGACTGAAGATTGATACCAATCCAAATAATTTGATGATCACTGCAATATGGTGTTGACAAATGGACCAATGGCTTAAGATCTCCAGATATGAAAACTTGATCAAGAGTTGATCCAGTATTGGTTGTGCATGCATCAACAACAGACACAAAGTTGTTTGATGGGGGAGTTGACACTATCCTGTTAAAATCGCCAAAGACAATAACTGGTTCAGCGGCAGGAATGATACTGATTATGTCCTGTAACGTTTTCAATGTTTGTGTTTGAGTGGCACTAACAGCAACATAAACTAGCACTATGTTGAGTGGGACCTTTAAGCTTGTTACTTTGACAGCAATTAGCTCTATGTTCTTGTCAGAATAGGTTCTTATTAGAACAGGCTTCAAGGTTTTTGTAACATACATTAGAACTCCGCCTGAGCGTTTGTCCTGTCGATCTTGTCGAAATGATGCTTTCTCAGACATTACTGGTGTTTTTCTTCCTTTTAGCCAGGTTTCTGTATAACATGAAATGTCAACAAGGCTAAAATCACTGAGAGCACATATATCCTGATAATGTCGCATAAATGATCTGACATTTAGTAATGAAATGGATAACAGGTTTGTAGGTCTTTGGATAATGGGATTTGTAACTATGTGAAATTCATTGTCACTCATTTGCTTCATTGCTTTCACAGTTTTTGAACATACTTTGATGTTGTCTTCAGAAAAGTCCGCTAAGTAAAGTCCAGCAAGTGAAGACACTCTACTAAGAGCAACGTAGCACTGGCCTTTGAACAATTTTCCTTCTAGACTCACAACTGCTTTGTCTAGTGTCATGCCTTGAGTTTTATGGATTGTGCAGGCCCAACATGACCTGAGTGGAAACTGGAGTCTACAAACACAATTACCCCCACGTTTAGATATGCTTAGTCGCACTTCATCCCTAAATATTGGAACTGCATTGGGATATTTTTCCTGGAGCTGTCTGTATTTTCGTTGTGTCTGAATACCAGATGACTCTGAGTCACATTTTATGAGAACAGCTATTATTTGGTCATTTGTTTCATAAGTTTCAGGATGAAATCCAACAACAACTCCTTGTGTGCCATTTGTTAATCCATCACAAACATCAATATTCTTAGTAATCATAACTCTGGCACCAACAGCTAGAGTAACTTTTTTAGCAAGACCTCCTGTTAGGGATGGTTTATCTGGTAATGACAGAGTGTCTGGAATTGGAGATCCATTTGGTTTAACATCTTTTGCAGAAAATGTGAGTTGTTTTGTTTTTATGGCACTTAGTTTCAAATTATTGTAATCATCAACTTTTTTGTTGGAGGTATACATATGAAGAGCATCATGTGGATATTCTGGATTGTCTCTAGATATAATTCTTGTTTTCAACATCGACACATCTTCGTCTGTGTGTTTTTGAAGTCTGACTCTATTCAGGGTCATTGCGAATGCCTGGTCATCCTTTTGTCTCATGATTTGGTCTAACTGGTACATTCTGAACAGCTGCAACCACAGCGATCCTGCTAACCTTGCCAGCGGGGAATTGGGCAAAGAATACACTGGTTTACTACCTACTGGAGGGAGCTGATACAGATCACCAACGGCTAGTATTGAAATTCCACCAAAATGCACTGATTTATCTGTAATACCTTTTTGAAATTTCATCAATTATCACTAGTGTTAAGTTTTTAAACTTGCATTAAGATCATGGAGTTTTTCCTGTGACAGTGGTAAGTATTCAGCTGTTGATGATGAATGTTGTTTAATGGGCAGTCGCAGAGCAGAATGTAAGGTGTTTCCATTGATGTTAAAGGCCGCTGTACCTGTTGGGGCCAAAAAAGAACAGTACAATCATCCGGTGAGTCCCCTTCTTTTCGAAGTTCTCTTACTGCCATATTATAGATAGCTCTAATGAGTACAGATTTCCCGGTGCCAGCCCCACCCGTCAGGTATGTATAAAATGGGTCAGGCTTCTTCCCTGTCTTGATTCCCTGCGCAAATGAACGACACCAATCAAGTTTACAGTCAAACAATTATCTTTGTTTTTTGTTTAAATTTCGAATCAGCGCTCTATATTCTTCATCCGGCAGTAAATTCTGCTGAACTGTGTATACCACACTATTTGTGCCTACCTCACGTGCTAAATCACATTCAAGAGCAGGTATGCTGTGGCACTGTGGATCCAGAATAGCACTATCAGGGTCTGGTCGGTGTGGTGCCGCAGAGTCTTCTAGATCTCTTTGAATGGCTTCAGAATTTATGAGTTCCCATGCCCCAACTGGGGGTTTATCGTCATCATCAAGGCTATAAACAGCATTTTCAACAGTCTCAGCGTTTTTCTCAAATTGTTTGAGATTGGTTCTCAAAATTTCTTGATGTTGCTTGAAAGACTTCATATGTAGCATGTGAATCTTTCAGCTGACGTTCTACTCTCCATGGTATATACAGCATAAGCTTGGAATGATAGTACTTGTCTGGGTCTTTAAATTTTGAATAAGAATGAGTCCTAATTATACAAGGTTCTTTTCGTTTAGACATGTAGCCTTTGCCATTTTTTAATTTAAGTACTTTTCCTTTTTGAACTTCATTACCATCAGGTGGCATATCAATAGACTGAAAGTCTTCAGGAGGCTCAGTATAAGCAGTATATGAAGCAGCAAATTCAGCTAAACACATGTTTTCTAGAGAGTCTGGTCTAGCCACATATCGGTCTGGTAAATTTATGCAATATATGTCTTCACTTTCGTCATCCAGGTTCTGAATAAGATTTGAAGGTTTGATCAGTTTAATCCGGTCTTCCTCTAAGTCAGTAGGTACAAACAAAACATTTCTGCTTGTTCTTTTCAATGGTATGGGAAGTACCCTGTAGATAGCTTCCTGGGCAGATACCTCTCTGTGGTTGAGGAAGACATTTCCTAAGTTTTTCAGCTGCTGTTGAATGGTTGAATTGTTTGCTTCTTTGCTGGCATTTTTGAGTAAGTCACTCAGCTGCCTTTCATCTTTGGTTACATAGCTAACAATATATTTTATGCATGCATATACATCTGTGACATATTGTAAGTCCATGTTAGCTTCCCAGCTTTTCAGTATTGTTGGATTGTAGTTGTTTGTGAATTCATCGCAAGGTTCTCTCTTATGGAATATCTTTACAGATGTCTCAGAGTTTCGGACTGCATCAGCATATATTTCTTCTGTAATGTTACACATATGTAGAACTTGCTGTAATGATAATGAAATATTATTTTCTTTGCATGAATATAAACATTCACCCATTTTTAACACTCGTTTTTATTGATTCCTCTGAGGAATTCCATCTGCTGTGTTTACATCAGTGTCAATTGTTTTTTTCAGGTTCTTTGTAACGGACACTATTTCTGTATTATCAGCAGTGGCAAGTGGTGTATTCAAGTCAGTTGTTTCAGTTTCTGCGGGAGAGGTTTCATCTGGAACATCCTCAACAGAATTTTCTTTTCTTTTATCTTTGGACAGTAATGTAAAGGGTACTGGTATTTTCGGGAAATGAAATCGACAAAATTGTCCACTTTTTTTGCAAGTTCTTGTGTGACGGTGCTGCTGAAGAGTTGAGACCAATTCATATAATTCTGGGTCTTCAGTTCGACATGGCAGTTCAGTGGATATGTATTTGTTAACAAATGAGCACACTTCTTCTTCAGTGTTGATGCCACAAACAGGAGCACTTATCACCCACAAGACACAGTGAACATGGGGAGATCCCCTTTGTTGGAATTCCGTCCTTATAAAATAATCAGTTACTTCACCTAAAACTTTGTTTTTTGTTATCATTGATTTAAAGAATTGTTGGACTTTATAAGCAAAATGTCTAGCGGCAGTAACAGGATTATTTCGGAGCCATGTACATTTCTGTTCCCAAGTCAAACTTGAAACATCATTATCAGTAAGTTGCACACCATGTTGCTGAGCGATTATGCGTATGATGTCTGACCATCGCATATCTGCGGATGACAAAGTGAGAAACCAGGTAAATACACCCAGTTGACGAACCATGGCCAGGAGGTCATACATGGTTTTCTGCCAATATGCAGGTGATCCACAATGTTTTTAGAAGCATATATGCTAGGTTCTGAGAAACAAGCTTTGTATTGTTTCAGAAGACCTGAGATCAGCAGCTGTGAGTGCTTCTCTACCTTGCACTTTTCTTAATGCTACTTGTACATTATCAAGTAACTGTTTCTTTTCAGCATGAAACTCTGAGAAAAATATATAGTCTGTATTTGTGGCAAATCTGGTATCTATATTTAATAATCTGGCATTAAGATACTGTCTGTGATGTAAATGTGTGTTGCGTTTGTGTGTGAAACCAAACCGTCCTTTTGGAAACAATACTGGAAATGCTAAATGTTCAGCATCAGGATCAGTTAAAAGACTCAATGGTGTATTTCCTTCTGCGGGAGCAATGGAAAATATCTGATTCCCATCTGATGGTTGAAGGCACGTGTCAAAGGGTAAACATTTGTCCTCTTCATTTTCATCATCAGTAGAATCAGAATCATCATTGTTATCTGTGTCAGTGTCTGCTTGATCATTATTATTCAGTGCTTCCTGAGAACATATTGTGTCTTTGTCATCATCTTCTGCAACACTTTCTCCATAATTTTCAGACATTTCTGTATTGTCTTGAACGGTGGCATTTTCGTTTATCAATTGATTATTTTTGGTAAATGAAGTGTTGTTAGACTGATCAGACTGTGATTCTTGTCCTTTGTTGATTATGTCATTCCACTCACATTCTGTATCAACAGAAAAGGCATTTGTGTTTGTGTTTACACCAGTATACAGCATATTGTTTTTTTATCAAATACTTCAACCCTGACATAACTTTTGTTGGTCTGATATATTGGTTTAAGACTGAGGACTTGTACTCTTTTTTTCTTTTCAACTGAAGCATTTATCATTTCAGAATTTGGAGGCGGTCTTGGTAAATGTTTACATGTGTCCACCGTATCAACTGGGACATTTACAACTGCACCAGAAATCGCTCTCTGTCCTCCACTTGGCCTTGCCGATATTTTCATGAATGGAATTCTTTGAGCTAATAGCCTACTTTCCAGGGTAGACAAGTCAGCTAATTCTTCAGGAATTTCGTCCAAGTATAGATTGTTTGTGAAGTTTTGTGGTGGTAGTTTCCCCTTTTTCAAATATTTGTCACATGTTTTACATACATAACTATCTGACTGTGGTGCTTTAGTTAATGACAGTACTTCACACAATTGTTTCATATATGAATATTTGCTGATATTCAGTTTTATTACAGACTGCCTGTACAAAAGGCGTAAACATGAGCAACAAGCATAAGTGGGTCCTTCAAGACAAATTGCTTTGAACTCCTTTATAGCAAGATTAGCATTTAAACAGTTCAACCTTTTTGCTTTCTTTCTAGATTTGTCCTCTTCTTTCTGAACACGTTTTTGTTCACTGGTCATTTGGTTTCTGTGAGTTTTCTTTCTGGAATTGTCCTTTTCTTTGTTCTTACATTTCTGTTCACTGGTCATTTGGTTCCTGTGAGTTTCCATCCTGGATTTGGCCTTTTTTTTATCTTCACATTTCTGATCACTTGTCATTTGGTTCCTGTGAGTTTTCTTTCTGGAATTGTCTTTTTCTTTGTTCTTACATTTCTGTTCACTGGTCATTTGGTTTTGGTCCTTTGGGCTTTCTTTCTGGATTTGTCTTTTTCTCTCTCAGCCCTCTTCTGTGCAAGACTCATCTTTTTTCTAAAGAATTTCTGTCTTAATCTATAATTTTCTCTCTCTTTTTGTTTCTTCTCATTCTCTTCTGTCATTGTTTTCATTCTATTATCATTTCTTTTCATCTGATCCTGGAAATAGTTTACAAGTAACTGACCAGTGAAGCCGTTTGTTTGTTCATCAAGCCCTCTAATGGGAAATGGCCTCATCTGACCTTCAAGAAAACACTTCTGTAAATGAACACGCACTCGACTTATATCGTACTGGATGGAAGCAGGGTCTCTTCCAGTAAGACACGTAAATGCAAAGGCAACAGCCATAACACCACAAATTGGTTCCAGAGCTTGCTGGGTGACATTTACGTATTTAGCACTGTTGGTAAGTTCAGTTCCATACATAACATGCAGCTGTTTTTTAATGTCAGCTAAATGAACACTTGACATCATTGAATCATAAATGGAGAGATGATTAGTGTCAACACTATAATATGAAGTGATCCAATGTCCAGATAATGGGTGGATATTAATTGACGATCTGTCTAGTGGTATTGGACGTTGTAATGTTCTACTATGGTATAATGTTGTGAATAAATGCAATTCTGCTGGTGTGTAGTATCCAATATAAGGGCCGGTCAATTCATCAGAGAAGATTTTCATCAGGTTTATTGATATCTGAATAACATCATCGGTGATTTCTGCATATTGGTCTCCAACCAATCCTGCCAAATTGCAAGGGCTTAGAGCCGCTACCTGCAACAAAATATAAAAAATACTATTGAAATGTTTCTAATTTATTGTGTGTGCATGTTGGTGTTTTTAGTCGTTTCAACAATATTTCAGCCATATAAGGGACGTCCAGCTAATTACAAGGGGAGGAAGACCCCGGGGGACCTATGTACAAGGCACAGAGGCCATCCAGGTAGAACCCCCGACTTACCACAAGCCAGCTGGAAGGCTTCCTCACATGAAAAATCAGAAGTCCTTACCAGGTTTCTAACCCACAGTGGTGAGGAGCTGAGAGATTTGTAATCCACGACTTGGCCGCGGCACCCCCTCTAATTTATTGCATCAAGTGGTTTGACACATGATACACAAGAGTCAATCCTTACTGTCCACAAACCTAATGTACACAACATGCTAACATTCTACTTTCGCAATAATTTAATAAAAAATCTGAAACAGTCATGGTTCATTTGC
Organism: Solen grandis; assembly: GCA_021229015.1. Taxonomy (NCBI): domain Eukaryota; kingdom Metazoa; phylum Mollusca; class Bivalvia; order Adapedonta; family Solenidae; genus Solen; species Solen grandis. Next base: position 39,142,930 of record CM037787.1, read on the forward strand.
AAACTTTATTGGTAGGCATTTGTCATAAAACTGTCAAAATTATTTACATATACCTGTTCCTTACTAGATGCCATAGAATCAGACACAGACTGGTCTACTCCTGTCATGATGTCTGCTGATACAGTTGAAGGTATTGCCACAGTACTGGACTGAACTGGGCGGTTTGTACTGCCAATGTCACTTGAAGATTCCTGCAATAGACACAAAGTATATACTTGTTCATTGTTTTTTATATGCAAAAACAGGAAAACAAGACAACAGTTTTATTTTGCACATTACTTTTTTGAGACCATGTAAATTACCCAAACAGCAATTAATGTGAATTTTTTTAATTTCCCTCTCAAATGTTATGGTAGGAAAGTAATAATTTAGTGCATGCTTACAGTATTGTTCACAGGGTTCAAGTTCAAGTCAACAGCAACAGTCTCAGAATTTGTCTGCACAGCAGTTCTGCAAGTATATGTATTAACAAAATACAGTCAGAGCTATAGCAAATGGGCATATAACTGTATTATCAAACTATAAAAATCATTCTGGGAAAATGTTTGTGTAATCACGTTTTACTAAAGCCATAAACAGGACTATGCATAATGAAATAATTTGGCAATTTTGTTTTCTCAGATAATGTGTCATATGATGTCTAATTAATGTAAAAATATTTATAAGGTTTGTAAAAAACAACAACATTGCACCTTTTTGCTCTCTTCCTCTGTCGATCTTGCTCTGCTTGAGCTCTGTATCCTATTGTCCTCTTTCTACCCATATTTGTTGTTCAATGTTGAAATATTGTCACTGAATGTAATGTGATGCATACAACTTTGTTATAAGGTCCTCACCACTGTTATAAGGTCCTCACCACTGTTATAAGGTCCTCACCACTATTAAATATTGTCCGTTCACATATGTTACGTCAGTAGTTTGTAAGAATCATACTTTCTTTTACTTTTCAAAAAATTTCACACTGGCTTCTTTCTGCAGAATCTAAAATTTTATTTAATAACAGTTATTATTTTGAATATTACTATAATAGCCATGCCAGGCAAAAGTCAGCCTTTTGGCCTTTGCAACAAGTGTAAGCCCAGTTGTCTTCTTATGTGGTCTTAATCAGGACCTACATTTTTCCTTCTGCTTCACTCCTAGTCTTAAAGGTTCTCAGGATGGTTATAAAGCACAGGGCTGACTGGGCCTACAATTGTTACACAGGCTGAAAGGCTAACTTTTTGCATGACAAGGCTTAATTAACATAACACATAATACAAAAGACTGAGAACAAACTGTTATGTTGTTGATAAGTTTGCTAAACCAGTAGATACTGATATTGCTGTTATAAAAAGACAAACAATCTACACGATGGAATAACAAAAATGGCAGTGTAGTGCATGTATGTTTGTTTAATTAGTCATTAAACTTTCACATAAAGAATTTATCATGCTCTTATGCAAAGGAATACAAATATTTTTGATGATACATAAGTTGGCATTGCATGCTAAAGATGCAGTCAAGAACAAAGTACCTGATTTTTCTATTAAGGTAAAGAATTTCACTAATATTTCCAAACACTATAAAAGAGAGTACAGAAACTGGTGAGGATAAAAAACAAATAACATTTAAAATTTCTTTACACATGATGGAATAACATATAAACAGCATATTAAGTACAAGTTTCCTGACTTGTATGTTAATGATTGAATAACACATAAACAGCATAATTTAGTAAAAGTTTCCTGACTTGTATGTTAATGTTTGAATAACACATAAACAGCATAATTTAGTAAAAGTTTCCTGACTTGTATGTTAATGTTTGTCATTACCCCTTGTCATTAAGCTTATATACAAAGTGCTTATAATGCTCTTATACAAAGGAATACAAGAATTTCACGAAAGTTTTCAAAACTACATGAATATAATAACTACAGGATGCACAGAAAGAATATAGTAAACATCAAACAGTCTGTTTATGTCAGTTATTTAAGTGTTAAGAGTTAGTAGTTTCATTTCCTTTGTAGTTTCCATTGTCATCATTTCCTTTGTCAGGCACAGTTTCAGGAGTAGATGCAAATAGATCATCTTCCTGACTACTGAGAAATTCATTTATGTTTTTCATTCTGGACAACTCGTCTTGAAGTTGACAAACTCTAGCTTGGAGGAGAGATTCCCTTTGTTTCAAAGAATGGATTTCGTGATTCTTTGCGGTCATTTCCAGATCAATCTCTTTCAAGAGATACTGGCATTTCAGGTTTTGCGCCTTCATCATCCTTCTTGCCAGCTCCAGCTCTTCACTGGCGCTGCCCTCTCCCTTGCTGATACTATATAGGACAGATTTCAGCCTTATGTCATTTTCAGCTTCACCTTTCTCTAGGGTGTCCTTTACAATATCCAGGCGGCGCCTCTTCGCAGAGGGGACAGAGGGCCCACTTGGGGTCTTGGGAGTGCAAGGAGTCTTGAGGGTGTCAAGGTTTCTCGATCTTGGGGTCTTGGGCGTGCTGAAGCTACTGCCACTTTGAGTCTTGAGCAAGCGCAGACTGCTTCCACTTGAGGTCTTAGGAGTGCAAGGAGACTCTGCAACACTCAGACTGCTCCCACTTGAAGTCTTGGGAGGAGTCGTAGGAATGCAAGGCGACTCTGCAGCATGCAAACTGCTTCTGCATGGAGTTATAAGAAAACTCAGGTTTCCTCCACTCGGAGTTTTAGGAGTGCATGGAGACTCTGTGTCACTCAAACTGCTCTCACAATCATCACTTTTGAATTTTTCATCATCACTTTTATCAGTATTTTCCATTATTTGAAAAATTATCACGTATTAATGTTGGAAAGATTCTGGTATTGATGTTGCAAATATTGTTGATAACCTGAAAGTAAATGTACTAGTGATGAAAAACCAAAATAGCTTATACTAGAGCTATCACCGAAGGTGATGAATACCCCCACCCAGTGCCTTGTCACAAGAAATAGCTGTCAACCCTCGCACTGCCTTGTCACAGTATGCTGACTTTTGACCTCTGGTGTGACCTTAGAGTTGCCCTGATAATGGAGCTACAGACAAGTGTCATATAAAATGGATCAGTTAAGCTTAATTATCAAGAAATGACAATTACAGTCATAGTCTTTTGATACAAATTTTGACTTTGACCTTTATATGTGACCTTGACATTGAAGTTAGTGACCAGTTTCTTGTAAGCAACACATTATCTTACACTAATGATGAACTATGCCAAGAATTATCAAAATCCTTGAAAAATGACAAAGAAATAGCTTTTGTCCTAATTTTTACCTTTGACCTCTAAGTTTGACCTTGACCTTGGAGCTGAAGACTAGTGACTTGCATGCAACACCATCGTCTTATGTTGGTGAACATTTATGCAAAGTAATTATCAAAATCCATAAGAAATTGACAAAGTAATAGCATTTTGTCCTAATTTTTTACATTTGACCTCCAAGTGTGACCTTGACCTTGGAGCTGAAGACTAGTGACTTGCATGCAAAACACCATCTTATGTTGGTGAACATTTATGCAAAGTATTATCAAAATCCTTCGAGAGATGTCAAAGTTATAGGCAATATGAAAAAGCGGGACGGGACAGACAGACAAACACACACACACACACACAGACATATGGAACAAAGTGATTCCAGTATAGCCCCCCCCACCCCCCCCCCCCCCCCCACATTAGTGGTGGGGGTATAATAACTATTCATCTAAAAACTATAGCATGCACCAGTGCATTTAAAACTAATATTATTAATACTTGTTTGAAATTAAAACAAGAGCTCCGCTGACAGCGGGGCAATATACGCCCGAAGGTATTTATTGTCAGGGAATATCCTAAGACAAAAAGGATAAGCACAAACATGTATATATAAAGTATTATTTCAACAAGAAGGATTGGCAATGTTAATCTTCAAGGGCTTTATTATAACAGTGGCTACAAAAAGATACAGAGCGGACACAAAAATACTAATTTTGCACCAGTTAAGATATTTGACCTTGAATTGTGACCTTGACCTTGAACCTAGCCATCTGAAACCTATGTTCTGCACATCCTCTTACTGTGGGTGATACTTCTGCCAAATAGTTTCCATTTACATCCAGCGGGTCAAAAGATACAGAGCGGACACAAAAATACTTAATTTGCCCAGTTAAGATATTTGACCTTGAATTGTGACCTTGACCTTGAACCTAGCCATCTGAAACCTATGTTCTGCACATCCTCTTACTGTGGGTGATACTTCTGCCAAATAGTTTCCATTTACATCCAGCAGGTCAAAAGATACAGAGCGGACACAAAAATACTAATTTTGCACCAGTTAAGATATTTGACCTTGAATTGTGACCTTGACCTTGAACCTAGCCATCTGAAACCTATGTTCTGCACATCCTCCCACTCTGGGTGATACTTCTGCCAAATAGTTTTCATTTATATTAAGTGGTTCAAAAGATACAGAGCGGACACGAAATTGCTAACGGACGGACGGACAGACGGACGGACGGACAGACGGACGGACGTCCAGCGGCATAACATAATACAGCCCTTCGGGCGTATAAAAAGACATAAGCTGTTCAGTGGCCTAAATCACTAGTTGCCATGTCGCTGGTGGGTATTGCAAAATTCAGCTGGCCAAAGCAACTACAAGATGTAAATAAGAAGATCCTAAAAAGAAACAGCTATTATTCATATATGTGAAGCTCTGTGGACTTGGAAATCTGCTTGTGGAGAAAATCAAAATTAATTTATGAATAAAGGCCTATAGGCAGAACATTTTTGAATTAAAAGGAATTGATTAAGTATACTACTTTTTCTTTTGTTCCCAAAAAAGGTCAATCTGCAATAGTCCTGCTAGTAGACCTTAATCAATGCACAGTTAGGGCTTCTGTCATCAAGCATGCTGAGTGCAAATAGCACCATCACCAGTTAGTTACATTACAGAGTCAAACAGTAAACCAAACCACAAAGAGCTCACTACACCAGATGATTAAAATAAATGATTTAGAATGTAATTGGAGAATATGTGAATGATGGGGATACAATATGCTAGTGGGAGTATATGTAAATGTTTCAGTTACAATATGCAGGCAGGTTTGACTAAAAGCATACGTGACGTCCGGCACCACGACGAGGACGTAGCCCTTATTCAAGATAACTTCAAATAAAAGTTTTTTTTATGTTATTTTTAGGTGCCATATAGAAAAAAATAAGTAAAGCAAAAATTGCAGAATATCTGTTGAATAATCTTTAAGGTTTGAAGTGATCTTGAAAGGTGCCATGAAAATAAATGTACAGGTATTTAGCTTCTACTATCTGTTTAGTATGACATGTATACATGTGTATAATATATACACAGAACAAGAACTACCATCACAACAAGTATGACCTATACAGAGTACAATGAGCAAGAACGTTATAAAATTACCTCTTGGTTATGAAGCCTCCCAATAAATATAGTAAACTCCAAAAGGCGCGAAAACAGTGACACGGAATGCTTACATACATGTAACACCAATAACTGGCAAATAATTTAGGAACTTGGTCAAGCCGAAGATATGCGCATCTCCTCTTGGTAATAAAGCTTCACATAAAAGGTTTTGTTGAAATCAAGCCGTTAGTTCCCGAGAAGTAGTCCGGACAAGGAAAGTGTGACGGACGAACGAACGAACGGACGGACGAAGCGGCGACTATATGCGTCACCTTCAGTGAGCAAAAAAAAAGGTAAAAAAAAGCTCTTAACTCTCTAAACAGTAAACCATATTATATATTCTTGTTCCTTTTGATGAGACAGAAGATAAAATGGTAAATACTTTGGTGTCCCCCAAGATCACACAGGGGTCAGGCCCCACCCCCAAAAATTTTACTTAGGACCTTTCAGCTCAAAGCTGTTGAAATCCCCATTCCTAAATCATATCTATTCTCCTCATCAGATGAGATGTTTTACCAACTCTAATTTGGAGACTTAGTAACAGTTTACTATTTAAAGATAATAGTGTTACTCTTTTTTTTTTAAATAAAAATTAAGTCATACATTTCAATGTGTGCTCATATCAAAGAGGTTAACCAACACTCTTGACATATGACTGGATATTTGAAATAGTGTATAATGGCCTAAACAACAATTAGATGACATGATTATGATTGACATTACTAGCATATTGAATTTTGTGGGGTTTTGTTTAAATGATATCTCCTGTTAAATTAGGCAAATGACATGAATATTAGTCAACATGGTAATAGGGGCCATAACTCTGTGAAAAATTGAGGAACCAGGTCACTTCGTCGATATGCGTATCTACTCTTGGTAATAAAGCTTCCCATAAAGTTTCATTGAATTCAAGCCATTAGTTCCTGAGAAATAGCCCGGACAAGAATCATGCAATATGTACTATAGGCCAAAAAGTCAATGGGCCTTAACTCTTTGAAAAATTTAGGAATCGGTCATGCTGACGATATGCGCATTTCCTCTTGGTAATAAAGCTTCCCATAAAGTTTCATTGAATTCAAGCCATTAGTTCCTGAGAAATAGCCCGGACAAGAATCATGCAATATGTACTATAGGCCAAAAAGTCAAGGGCCTAACTCTTTGAAAAATTAGGAACCAGGTCACGCCGACGATATGCGTATCTACTCTTGGTGATAAAGCTTCCCATAAAGTTTTGTTGAATTCAAGCCATTAGTTCCTTAGAAATAGCCCGGACAAGAATCATGCAATATGTACTATAGGCCAAAAAGTCAAGGGGCCTTAACTCTTTGAAAAATTTAGGAATCGGGTCATGCTGACGATGAGCGCATCTCCTCTTGGTAATAAAGCTTCCCATAAAGTTTCGTTGAATTCAAGCCATTAGTTCCTGAGAAATAGCCCGGACAAGAATCATGCAATATGTACTATAGGCCAGAAAGTCAATGGGCCATAACTCTGTGAAAAATTGAGGAACCAGGTCACGCCGACGATATGAGTATCTTCTGTTGGTGATAAAGCTTCCCATAAAGTTTTGTTGAATTCAAGCCGTTAGTTCCTGAGAAATAGTCCGGACAAGGAAAGTGTGACGGACGGACGGACGAACGGACGGACGAAGCGGCGACTATATGCGTCACCTTCGGTGAGCATAAAAAGCGAAAAGGAAATTAGACTTCACAGATGACAGCCCCAAAAAAAGGACAAAGACGGAACAAACCCAAACATCGCCACGAATAAGAATTAGAGTAAACGAAAGAACCCAGACCTCACCAATCAAGACAGAAGAAAAGGACACACAAGTCAACCTGACGGACCTCTGGACATCCCAAAAACGACTGACTATGACCTTGTAATTTAAAAAAAAAAAAAAAAAAAAATGAAAATTGTTATTGTATTATATAAAAAAAAAAAAAAAAAAAAAAAAGAAACCGTGGGTTAAAATTGGCATTGATAGGCTGAGTCAATGTTAATTTTAACCTACGGTTTCTTTTTTTTTTTAAACAAATTTTTTTTTGGCGGGAAATCGTATGCTACCAATATTTACAAAAATAATACACGTCACTGCCCAAAAATTACGTCATGAGAGGACACTCTAAACCGAAGGCAGTGGCAGTTGGCATAGGCGAGGTAGTTAGCGGACGCTTTGCCCTACGGGTCAGGAATGTAATGTCAGGAATGGGTAGTATATTCATTCAAGTCTGTTTTTAAATCAAACATGAAACGGAAGGTGAAGTGTTGTTTTCCAATTTAACAGATATAAAGACAATAAAGCAAGTCCTGTTTGAGGATAGAACCTCAATAACGGACGGTACCAGAGTTGTACTGGTGTTCCATATGCAGTCACCGGTAAAAGGCTTGACTGCCAGTTTGGGAAAGACAGGAAAGAGAAGTCAAAGTTAAGAAGGAAGTCTGTTCAAATAAGTGTTTTTTTTTTTTATTTTTAACCCTTTACTTCATATAGACTCATATTAATGCATTTGCAACGAAGCAGACCCTAAGACAGCTTCAATGAGAGCTGTCTGATCAGGTCTGCTTTATTTGTTTATACAATCTTGTAGCTCAAATTCTACACAGTTTGCAAAGACAAAAATACTGTTTCATATATCATTTAAATTTCAGTTAATTGATATTCATGAAGTCATAAATTGTACATGAATATTCATGAAGTAAAGGGTTAAGTAAGTGATTTTTTTAAAAAGAAAAATATCTGCTATTATCATTTATATGAATTGTTCACAATGTGTTTAGATAAAAATGAATTTTACTTAAGTTAAAATCATTGTCTATCTGTGTTTGGTTGTGAATTTAACTACAGTTCCAAGTTCAAGTGCATATTATTATACAAGGGTGATATAATCATTTGTGCCTGAATGAGAAACCTGTGGTTAAATATGCAACGAAACACGGATTTCGATTCTAACCTGATATTCTTCATTTTTTTTTATCCGCAATATTTTTTTCTAAATGTTGAACCTATTATTTAGATTATTATATATTTGGTTCTTCCTAAATAAACCATTGACGATAATACATAAACGGATACATACAACATTGATTTTCTAATTTTTTTTTATTTTGATATCTAACTGTCCTCTATAGTTCACAAAATCTTGTAAATTATGTCATTTTTTACATCATCAACCTGAGCGCATGAGCTCCCACTGCACCCTGTGTTTTGTTGTGAATGTACACACATTTTTTTTCTTCTTGCTGTATAGAGAGAAATATACAATTCATGCTAGAATAGAAAATACGAACGATTAATTTTACTTTAAATCAAGTATTTTTGTTGTTTTCAAATACATTTTAGTCGATCTATTTCAAGTGTAAAAAGTTCATTTGATTTAGATAAAGAAAGATTTATTCAGGAATATGCATATTTATTGTTTATCCTTTTGAAAGGTTGCTGAGGATCATACATACCAGCAAGGATCAAGATTCTTGCCCAAAGCACAAAAATGGGATGTGAAGCAGTGATCGTAATAAGAGAATTAATCCAATTTCCATCATATAAGGTAAAGTTATTTGCATTGAGTTCATCGACCCAAAATCTAAATAATGAAAATGGGTTGAAAGGTTTCAATGTATATTGAATAAATGTCTCTCCTTGTATATGTTAAATAATGTTCTTGCAGGCAAAGTCTGGGGTCTCATTAAATTAATCTTCATCAATTCTAGAAATGGACCATGACTGATAGAAACCACTTTGTAAAGCAGCAAATTTTTATGCCCCTGCCATGAAATGGCAACTGGCCATAATAGTATTACACTTGTCCTTGTGTGTTTGTGAGTGCAAGCCATCTTGCTCCAGCTGTAACTTTGTTATGTATGGTCTTGTTCTAATATTAACTGGCACAAATGATCCTTAGGATAAGAAAATGTGTTGCAAACAAGAACCAGGTCCCTATCTTGAAGGTCAAGGTCACATCACTTGTTGTAGGTCAGGGTCACAGCACTTATTTGATTTTAAAATCATCTTCTTAATATAGTTTCTCATCATGTTCATTGACAAAAATATCAATTCACAAAGAAAATTGTGCAGGCATCCACATCCTACGGAGACATTTCTAGTTTCCTTCTGTAAGCTGTACCAGTTTACTGACCCATTTAAAATCTCCGCCCAATCTTCACAATTTTAAGACATGTTCACATTTTTGATAAATATTCAACGATATGTTAATTGATTTTAAAGAAAATGTTTGAAACATCAAGGTATGTGTTCTTTTTTGTATACATTGTTGTTAAGACATGGGCTATTGAAAACTGTTTCCACAGGTGGAAGGACAACCCCCCAAAATCTTTGCGGAAGGAAATTTGCAATGAGATTTATAGTTGTATACGGGCTTGACATCCAATTGACTGCCAGCCTCTGTATGTTTTGTGTCTGCCAACTACAGAGGCTCATACTGGGCATCAAGTCGGTCAGGTAAAATTCCTCTAGCAAGATGAGTCTTAATTTTTAAATTGCATTTAGAGACTGAGTGCATATCAAATAAAAATGTTACTTAATTTGTGATTTTTTTTTTATTTTAGAAATATCATTTTTTTTCCCATATAAATTCAATGAGAGTTTCAAAAACTGCAAGAAGGGCACATTATGTTCCCCTTTCCACTTGAAAGAGACAGTTCATGAATACATTGTTTCATGAATAGCAGCATCATAATATCCCTCCCTATTAGGGAGCACATGCAAAACTGTAAAAATATCACTTGTAACCTATTTTACTATTTAGGACACATGTATTTAGCAGTTTTGAGGTCCTTCACAGAAACACAGATTATATTTATGAGTATTATTTTTACTCTATTTTTTTGCTTTTTAAGTTCACAGTTGCAATGTCCAGCAAATTTCAGCACCCATTTCCCAGTGAGCACTAATTTACCGAATGTGCACTTACAGTATAGGTGCTGTTGTCTTGAGGTGTTTTTCATTGACTGTTGATCTGACTGTTTGAGTTTGGCTCCAATGTTGGTGAAAGATTTTCACTTACTTTCTTGGCACAAAATGCTGGTCAAACCCAGGAATTTTGCTGACAGGAAAATAAGTATAAGTTGTACAACCATGTCCCTTACAATTTAAAATAGAGAAAATAGAGAAGTGTAAATGTTGAGTGTTTCCCGACATGAATAATCCAAATAGACCAGACGGGGCTTTTACCCACAGTGGTGAAGGGCTTACCTCAACTATAACCACTTTTTACGTAACCCTTCTTTCTCCTCATTGAAACAAACTAAATATTATCTGCCATCAAAGTCAATATTTAACCATTGTGTCAAACTGTTGTTGCTTTGCAATAATGTACTTACTTAATGTATTTACAAAATGTATTTAGACATATGTTCAGCTTATATAATTCATTTAGTGTGGAGCTCCAGAACCTGTTGATGGCAGAATTCCGGCCAAAGGAAAGGAGCTGAAAAGGTCAGGGGTGAAAACCATATCTGACATGAAGGTCCACAACCACATGCATAAGGCGCAAGATGTAAGGTCAGCTGAGGACCAGCAACATCTACAAGAAATGGAATTTAATTTTCTACTTGTATGAAAATATAAAGTAATTACACCTCCACAAATCTGAAAGCATACTGTATTTTTCCCATAAATATTTTTTTCTCTGTAAATTATGTAGTCAACCTACTTTGATATCATCACATTTCTTACCTGATCATCAGGGAGACTTTTATTTTGGATAACTTTGAATTTATCAATCCACAATATCCACATTTATCTGGAATAATTATCCTTTTTTTTTTATTTATGTTTAGTGCTAAGATAACCAATTGTAATTTGCTATAGGGCTTTGCTTTTTGAAATCTTGGCAGATACACCTTTTTTTCAGGCTGTGACAAAAGTAAATTTTCTCCAATCATCATACACCGATGTTTACACTGTGAGGGTGGTTTTAGTCACGTTCAGTGATACTTCTATTTCATTTTCAAAGGTTTGATTTAATGATCTACATACCTTCTGTTTGAATCATTTACAATTAAATGAAAGAGTTTTAATATGCACACTATAATTATGCTAAATCACATGTACTATATATACATTTTCTTTTGTTTGTTTGTTTGTTGGGTTTAACGTCCCACCGACAGTATTTCTGTCATTTGGAGACGATGTCTACTTGAGACAGATATAGTGCTGCCACACTGCAGTATCACGCCGCAGACATGTGGCATGATACCACACCCAGTCACATTATCCCGACACCGGGCCAACCAGTCCTGCAACTCATGCTTCCGCGGGTTCTAAATATAGAAATTAAGTCATCCCCCTTTAGCCAATCAGATAACGCCATTCCTGGAGGTGTGTCGGCGTTCTATCGTCCGCCATTTTTTCCCACAAACAAAGCTGTGTGGCCAAGCGGTAGCACGTCAGTTTTTTTTTTTTGACTTCTTGAAAATAATTATCAACATGGTACTTCGTTGTGCATGGGGGACATGTAACAGTGATGAACGCTATCCGGAAAGATTAGTTTTACCGGTTTCCCAACCCTAAAACCGACTTGGAGAAGTGTTTACGATGGATAAGGGCGTGTAGCAGACCGCATGAACAACTTAATGTCACAAGGTTGAACAAACATAAGGCTATTTGTTCCAAGGTTTGTTGTTAAAATATTATGCTGCTATTTATTTTTGTTCTACTGCATGTATCATCATGTGGGACTTTTTGAGAACTTGATCGTATTCGCTCCCATCCATTTCGCACCATTTACCTGTCCCGCGTACTATGTAGGCCCATACTGTATATTAGCACAACTGTTTATTTGAACAGACACTAATAGTATCACTATTCATTATTAATTGCTTCGTACTGATTCTTTTGGATTGTCAAGCTAGACAAGCCAAATTAAAGATGCTAATAGATACATTGTCTGCTGAATTATATATACATTTTTTTTTAATTTGCCATTATTCGTTTTGTCAGCCCTTTATTTCTTTCATTTTCAGCACTTCCGTAATGGCTTAGGGCCTACAAAAAACTATCCAGACCCGTTAAGTGCTGATGGCTCGCCATGCACACCAGCCAGGAAGCTACCCACTAAGCGGTCTGCACTGTCTGCTGCACCCAACCCAGTGAAGAAATCAAGAAAAGTCATGTAAGATTTTAAAATTTAATGGAATAAATAATTCTTTATAAAATTAACACAGACGTTTAATAACTATTCAAATAAAACATGGTAAAATCTACTTAAAACAATAAAATAGATTAATTTTGTTAATTGCTCTGCAATATAATTTTTCAATGAATGTGTACCAGAAAGGCCGAAACACCAAAAATGCCATTACTTTGAATGGGTATCAGTAAAGGTGGAATTTCATAAAGGGCAGTATTTTAAATCAAGTATAGTTAGACACACATACTTAAAAGTGTTTGTATTTGTTGTTATTAAATTTCAGTATTTAACATGAACGCAAGTAGAAGACAAGCTCTTTTATTGTAATTTGAGTGGTTGTCATTTACTTTGATTGACTGCATGCATGCACATGTATCAGTCTAAAGTTACAAGGATTTACTTTTCATTTGAAATTATTTAAACCATAAGAAAAAACATGAAAAATAACCATTTAGATGTTTAATATTAGATATACATACATTTGATTTGTGATCTTTTCGATACAGTTCTGAGCGCCCTTTTTAGTTTTTGGCCTCTCTGGATCACTACTCTTTAGTGCACATGTATCTTCTTGTATTTTGCATCAATACAAATGTATTCATAATTAAAAGATTTCGTTTCATAACATTTGACCATTTTTCTTATGTATGTATTTGCAAGGTCCTGTCATAGCCAATATGTTCAGTAAAACCTGTTAATAATTCTTTTTTTTTTACTATTTCATCAATACATTTCAATATTTCAGAGCCCCACTAAGCACAGACACAAACAGTTCACTCTACCCAGTTAAAGAGGAACCAGTCACTGGATTTGCAACACAGACAGATGGATTCTGTAAGTTTTCTTTTGACAAAAATGGCAAAGCAAAGTCTTTGTAGAAAACTGCTAATTGTCTCAGTAAATTTGTCATAAAAGGCAAGTCTGGAACAAACCTCTCAACAAACAAGTCACATTGTGTGAATACTATGAATTCGCAAAAGCTGTAGCCTGTGACTAAAAGTTGGCCTTGAATATGGGCATAGTATGGATGATTTTTGTTCATTTTTATGGTACCTGAAGCATCTTTTTGTAGATAAAATTCTTTGATTTTATCGCAAGCTTCTGGGATGGTAAAGTTCCTTGCTGAGAAGGGGCATTTAATTTCAACTATGCCACTTTCACCATTATCGCATATTTTAGCATCTGGTGTAGCACCTATGAATGAGTAATTATTGTTTACTACAAACCCACATTTATGAAAATGACGCATGGGGGAATTTTTTAAGATATTTATCTTTTGCATTTTCTTCATGGCGTTTTCCATACTCAAGAGATTGTGCAGAAACATTTTTGGGGTGGAAAATTGATCGTTAATTTTTCTGGAAGTCACTTTTCCGAAATTTGAAGCAGTAAGCCTAGATGCTCTAGCTGTAAACCATTCATCACAGTTACTCTGCTCTCTTGTATTCAGTTCCAGAGAAGATGGGTCTTGACAGTGTGTGGCTACATTTAAATCATTGTAGATTTCTGGCAGATTTACTGGCGATGAAGTGTGCAGTGACAGATCCCCACATCTTTGAGTGTATACATTGTTGGCTGTATCATGTTTTACATTTATGCTCTGAAAATAAATACAAGAATAAACTTTTTTTTATTTTCAGGGATGGAGCCTGAAGATGTACTGGCATTAGCAGCTGAAAATCAAAGCCTGAAGATGAGGGTAGAATGTCTGGAACAAGAGGTCATCCAGCTGAAGAAAGTTGTGAAAGAAAAAGACAAGCAAATAAGAGAAAAAGACAGAAATCTTCAGAAGCAAACTCAACAACTGAACAACTCCAAAACTTTGTCAGTCACCATTGTCCAGCAAAAGGAATCGAAACTTAAAAATCTTTTTCTATTTTATACCGGCATTACATATGTCAGATTTTTAGGTTTACTATCATTTCTTATACCAAATTCTGAGCAGATAGACTATGGATGTAAGCGTACAGATTTAAATAACTTTGCAAATGATAATGGCTTATTTTTGACTCTTTCTCGTTTGAGGCATGCTTTTGAACTAAAAGACATTGCTACTCGATTTGGGTTGTCACTTCAGTCAGCTGGTATTGTATTCAACACCTGGTTAGATTGTATGTTTTATAAATTAGGTCAGTTGAGTATTTGGCCACACAGACATATTATTATCAGTAAGATGCCAGAAGATTATAAGAAAGATTTTCCTACATCTTTAATTATAATTGATGGAACAGAAATAAAAGCTCATGTACCAAAGGCTATGCAGTTACAAAGTCAGTTATACAGTACCTATAAGTCATCTACAACTTTGAAATGTTTAATCGGGTGTGATCCCAGGGGTAATTTAATGTTTGTGTCAGAATTGTTTACAGGCTCTATATCTGATAAAGCATTGACAGAGAGGTCTGGATTTTATTTAACACTAAAAATACTTAAGTCACATGGTTTTGTCAAGGATGGTGATGCAATAATGGTTGATAAAGGATTTAACATTGAAAAAGAAATAAATGTGGCTTATTTTTAAATATTCCACCGTTTGCAGTCAGTGGAAGTCAAATGTCAGTTTCTGAAACAAGTGTAACACAGAAAATAGCAAAACATAGGGTTCATATTGAAAGGCTCATCAGGAAAGTAAAAACTTACAAACTTTTATCAAACTGTATTCCAACTGCACTTTTTCAGAGTGTAAATAAATTATGGTCTGTCTGTTGTCATTTAACTCTTTTTCAAGATGTGTTTGTTAGGGATAAGCCAAAACAGTTATCATCATTTATTGTCAATACTTGTATTTTAATCTGGCCTGACTTGCATAAAAATAGTAATCAAACATGGCTCATTTTTAAATATGTTTTAAAAATACTTGTATAATAATTTTTTTGAGACATTGTCAATTACCAACTGTGATACCAAAAGACTAAGAAAAAAACAATTTTGCTTCTGCTCAAGATTTTTTTATGCAAATTAGGCTAGTTCTTTCTAATATACCTGGTAAGATTACATTGAACCAATCTGTACTTGTCCAAAAAATTGTTGGAACAGTTGGTACGTCTTGGTCAATCCTGTCAACCAGTGGGGTTCCATCTAATGACTGTAGATGCTGAAGGTCTTCAGGGTTGATTTTTGGTAGCCTTGATGGGAAACAGTCACATAACTATTTTACAAGTTTTAAAACATTCTGTGCATATATTTCAGGTTATTCATCCATGATTTGCTTGGTTATTCCTGAACACGTTTTGTAATAGTATAGAATATATTCTGTTGTGTTTAATAGATAACAGATAAACACTGATGAATGAGTGTGTTTATGATTGGAGTTATTATTTTGCAAACGTGCATCATACGCGTGTATCACCTTGAGAATAATGTTATATGAAAATGAATAAAAATTTGAAATGTAAAATGTTTTCTTTGTTTCAATGTTGCACCATGTGTTATTTATACTAATTTGGAGACTGGTCTAGAGGTTTTAGGCATCATGCGACCCAGAATTACTCTAGATAAAAAACTAACCCAGGTTCTTAATATGGACATGATCACTTCTGGACTCAAACAGATTTAGTTGTCACAATATGCAAGCAGTGTCAGTTAATGTATTTACTATGTCCTAATATATTACCTTTTCTGAGTTTTGATTTGGCACAGTATGGGTTTTATTTTTCTGGGATTTTCACTGGGTTTGGCAACAATGACATGGTTTATAGGCACTGGTTCTATTGTTGTGCCTCTGGGGACATTCCACTGCTGTGGAATGCTTGTGCAACTTTGGCGGTCTGGGACCTGTGTGAAGTTATGCAACTTCAGGCCTTGAAGAGTTTTGATGAGACCTACGACATGAGAGCAGTGCCCACTCAGTCTGAAAAATAATTGAATCCTAAACTGATAATTCAGTGCTCCTGAATGATGTTCACTAATTTATTAATAAACCTTTCCCTCATAAAGACTCTGTGGTACCACATAAAGCCTAATTTTATTAAAACTAACCCAATTTAATTGTAAACTACACATTTCAAGACCACTGAGGAGAGGCGAAAAGCATAAAACCTGATCAGTCTGTGAGTTAATAAGAGATTATTAAAAAAACTCCATATAATGAATGTAATGGATTTAATCGGAAAATGGTTTATATACATGTACATTCATGTTTACATGACCACCAACTTGGTATCCTTAAAGCTTTAGATATCATGAATAACATTTTAAATACATGTACTGCCCTAGCTCGGCTATAAGTACCACCCACTGTGCCGGCCGCGGCTACCGTAACCGGAGAGGCTTATACTAAATGGAAGTAAATATACATGAATTGATTTTAAAAATTTCTGAATAATTTCTTTAAACTATCCCAACTCCTCTACCTGTCTTATTTCTTATTCATTTTTTGACCGTTAACACCCGTTGTGTAATAGTCAAGTGAAAGTTTAAAATGTTCCTCAAGCGGTATGATTTTAAAACAATCTCACCCTGCCTTGCACGAGCAATGTGCGTCTACAATTTTCTCTGCTACAATGTTTATTTTAACATTAATTTTGTGTGGAATTTTGTGTGGAGTTTGAGTTTTTTTCATTGATGGAAAACATTTACACGATACGTTTACTTCCTCGATTCCTTCGTAAATCTCAATATCATGTAAATAACCCTGAGTAAAAATATTGACCGCTTTTTCGAGACTCTTTTGGGACAAATTTTCTACGTTTGGTAAATACGAAACACTAATATTTTCTGGAATTTTAGATAGCGAGTCGGTAGAAACGCGCTTCTCAGCCATATTTGTTTGTGGCCGCGTAGCAACTATATCCAAGTGGGCGGAGCGTAAATTGCTATTTTTAGAACTCGCGGAAGCATGAACTACCCTAATATCCTGAGCGCCAAGCAAGGGAGCTATAACAGTACTATTTTTTACGACTTTGGTATGTCGCGGCCGGGGATCGAACCCACGACCTCCCGCTCCCGAGGCGGACGCTGTAACCACTCGGCCACCTGGGACGGTTTTCTTTTAATAAAGGATATTAAAGTTCATTCATATATGGATAGTTTGAACAATATCTTTCCCTAGATAACAAAATGGACACAGGATCATCCAGAGGATAGTGTTTATTATAAAACTAAAACAGACTGAGAATGTTGTCGTGAAGTGTTGTCGCAAGCTAAGACAACGATGTTGAATGAAATGGAAAGAAAAATATGTCTTCTTACTAGACATGCGTGTAATATCTATTTTAATGAGAATGTTTAATCATTTGTCAAGATAATGGTTGTTACAGATGTGTATTTGTTCTCTTTTTTTTTCTGAGCAAAAAAATTCATCTTTCAATAAGAAATGTATCTGTATGTTTCATCTTTTTTTTAACTGTGGCTAATATGTTTATGGTTTTTGACAGATGGCAGATGAAAATTTCCACTTTCAGGACATCTGATCCGTCTTAAAATAATCTTAAATAGTCTCAAACTCTCCATGTTAGTGAAATGTGCTTTGGACTACTATATATATATATATATATATATATATATATAATTATATATATATCTAGTAGCCTGAAAGTGCTAGTGGATTTAATTCTAAATTTCGTATCTTGTATATTCTGTCTTAAATCTCCCTCTAGTATATCAGCATAGAATTACCCAGTATATTTCTCAGATTATATGTGTTGACATAAGCAACAGCATTGGATGATATTACTCTTTGGTTTTATATATTTCTGTCTTGGACATTTTTTTTTCGCTATCTATAAGATGTTTATGTAGTCTTCTGTAGTACTTTGTTAGTGTATCCTTATTAGAAACATATGTCTATTTAACCCTTTCTCTCATATAGACTCATTCTGACACACTCAATATACCAAATAAAGCCTGATGTGCAAAAAGCCACACTTTAATCTCACCAACTTTAATAGAAAAATTTATATTACCATACCATTCAGAAGCAGCAAACAGCATAAAACCTGATCAGAATGAGAGTTACTTGCAGGCTGTTCTAGCTGGTTTTATGCTGTTTGCATAGGTCTTTTCATGGTATCTTCTATGGAAAGAGTTAAAATGATTTTTAATGTCCTTTTTGCGTGACATTGAATCTAAGAGTTAAATAGTGGAATCCATGAGGCCCCCCCCCCCCCCCCCCCCCCATTTATTCACCCACCAAGCATGTGCAGGCATCTGTTTTCTGATAAGCCAGGCTGCCACATTCTGTCACCGATATAGTTCAAGATACAAGTGTGCATATTTTTACTACATGGGATTGTATATTGCCATTCACAGTTAATAAAAAAATGTTACACAAGTTACAGTTATACAATTACATAATCCTAAATACCAGAAATGATTCTTAATGTTCTCAATTATTCTTAGCATAAATTTTCCTCATTTTTTTCTTTCTTTATTGTTTTATTTCTTACCTATTTTGTTCATTCTTTCTTTATATATCATTTATTTTGTTCGTTCATTTTTTCTGTCATTTATTTGATCTTATTTTATTTTTAATTGTAAAATTTATCATAAAAAGAAATGCAGAAAAAGTTTTGAATTAAAGAAATAAATTATGTATTACTAATTTCTTTCATTCTCCCATCTTCCCTCAACACATGTTAATGTCAGAAATCAACAAGAATTTTATTACTTGATAAATTCTGCTGAATAAATGTAACAAAACGTTTCTAACAAAAACAAATCATTCAATGTCAGAATTATGTCCTTCAGACTCTGTATCTCAGTATTTTCAATATCAGAACTTTAATTATGAAATAAATGCATAAATGTACAAAATATATAATCCTATAATATATTGACTCCAATTAATAAATTTCATAAAGAAAAACTAAACAACCCACATATTATGACTATCATTCAATAAAATATTTATGGCTTGTGTATAACTAGATTACTATCTCACTTCCGTACTAGCAGGTAATTTAGTTTTGCAGTAACCCTTCAGAGCTCTTACTGTGACAGATTAGTACTATACCTGCAGTGATGACCAGCAATTGACCCTTCCTCAGATATTTGATTGACAGGCCGATTGACCAATCAGATAACAGGATTTTGACTTATCACTGACAGTAAGCCACGTCGGCCATTACCTAAGACAACTGGACTAAGACCACAATTACCTGCCCTTGGTTACCCTGTATCCGGATGTGCCTACACAGAAAATAGTGACCCTATTTAATGCTGAATTAAGGTGAGTTTTTGACTGAAAGACATGCAATAAAGGATCAAATTCTATAGAACACAGTTAAAATAGTCATAAAATGCCCAATTTAGAGGCCTTATTGCACCACAACCTTAAAATTTGAGCATTACTGAGAGGGAATTTTTGAGAAAATTGGTGTGAAATGGCCGACCGGTGCACTAAATTCATACGTATGTTATTTAAGCTTAAATAGGTCAAAAAGTAGTCGGGTGACCCCATGTTTAAAATGTACAGAATTATTTCTCTTGAATAGATCTATCTAATGAGGGTAAGTTTGGAT
>CM037787.1:39163052-39185234 GCA_021229015.1 Solen grandis
ATAAATATAAAAAAACCCTTTAAAAAATGTTTAACGTAACGGAAAGCCTAATCAGTTTTAAAGGGACATTTGTTTTGTAGTTTTTAAAAATTTTGCAATGCACAAGAAAAAATTTATGGAGTAAATCCTATAGAAAGGGTGGACACGCAAGTTTTATACCCAATATATTTATAAGGGGAAGAAAGACAACATTTATTGTTGGTTTCAAATTAATTTTCCTTAAAAAATCAAGGCAACTTGATCCAGACAGATTTAAGTGCAAATACTGAGTAGTCCATACTAGAAGACATTAAACCCCTATTAAACTAAATTGCAATAAAACCAGAATTGAACAATGACAAGAATTGCAATTCTGGTTGACAGGGGTACGAGAATTGCAAAAAAATCAAGAAATGCAAAAAATTTAAATTTAAGAAAGAATAAAGTTTAACAACTGTTACAAAGTGTTTGAAAGGATAACGTGGCTTTTGGGTGGTCAGTGATCAAGGATACATTTTTTTTAATCCAAGTGGGGATCAAGTTTGCAGTAATATTGAATAACATTATTACAATTCTGGTTGACAGGGATACGAAAATTGCAAAAGACGACAATTGCAATAACTTTTAATACAAATTTTAACTTAAGAAAAAAGTTTAATACATTTTTCTTAGTGTTTAGAAATAGATAACTGTCATTTGGGGGTCAGTATCATAAATACTTTTTAAATCAAAATCTTGGGTCAAGTTTGCAATAATATTGTAATAAATTTAATGCAATTCTGTGCCCATGGGTATAGAATTGCTATAAATCGAGATTGCAATAAACTTTAAATTACACATTTAATTAAAAATAAATTATCAACACTTTACAAAGTTTTTAAAAATGATAACGTGGATTTTGGTGGCCAAGGCCATGGATAAATTTTAAAATCAAATCTGGGGCCGAGTTTTGCAATTTTAATTGCAATAACTGGTTGTACAGGGGTACGGAAATTGCTAAAAAAATCGAGAAATAAGAAATGCAATTAACTTGAACAATATTTAAACACATTTAACTTAATGATAATTTTAAGCCCATATAAAATAGTTTACGGTTCGTCTGGCTTTTTCACTGATCATGGGTTACTTTACTGATAAAAATTTTTAATGTTGCAGCCTTTTTCATTTCGGACATTTTATGAAGTTTTATTTATGTAGAATAAATATCTATGAAAAAAAAAAAGTGCAGGTCTTTTTTTAAAGCTGGACAATAAACTCTGGTATGGGGATTTAATTATCAAAAAGGGTAAAATAAAGATTAAGTATGAGACCAAGAGAAATGAAGATCCATTTATTATATATTCGCAACGTTTGTGATTTATTGCCCGTTTGGTTGGAAAGAATTTTACAAATAATTCAAAATATTTGGTTTCGTTTTCTGGGAGATTGCATTTAATTGTTTAAATGTTTTTCTTAAGTTCGGGTTTTTTTCTTAAATATGCACACATATAATACATAAAGGAGGAAATAATTCGATTGTGTTTTTGACAAAATAATATATTTAGGTTTTCGCCTCTGCTGGGCGAAAACCTATTGTTCTTCTTCTGTTGATTTGTTTTTTTTTTAGGTTTTCGCCTCTGCGGGGCGAAAATCTTTTGTTCTTCTTCTGTTGATTTTTTTTTTTTTTTTTTTTTATTTTTATTATTTTTCCAATTCCCCCCATTTTTGTGTCCGCCTAGGGGGCCGATGAAAAAAGCTACAGCTATGAAATTTTGGGCATGGAGTCATCTTTACTGAACATGTGCCTAATTGGTCAAATTTTTTCACATTTATTTCTGATTTAGCCACTAGGGGCGGCAATGCATGTAACACTGTTTTGCTAATAACTCAAAAATTTGAAACCTGATTTAGATGCGGTTTTTTACATAATGTTCCTTGTTGACAGCCAATCAAATATGATGAAATCTCATCATCGAGTACGGGAAAAAAATTGTTCTAGGAGAGGTTGAATGTTCGAACCTTGGAAAAAAGTGAAATAATGAGGGTAGGTCTACGAAAAACCTTCCCACTTTTGTTAGAGATCAGATAGAAGAAGTTCTGTTTGCTGCATACGATTTGCAAGACATATACGCACAAAATATATGGGTGGCAAATTTAGGAAATGCGTGGTTTGTCCTCTAGGAAAGGTCAAACTTCACTAAATTTTAGGAAAAATTAAAAATTTCAAAAACATGTTTTTGTCGCTCCTGACTTTATTTTCTGTTCATTCTTCATGAAATTTTCACACGATATGTATTGTTATGTTTGAAAGGGCCTCACAATTCAAAAAATAAAAAAGAATTGAAAAGGTCAAGGTCATATTACGATTATTGTGTTTTTATTCGGCCACAAATAGCTCCAAAACTAAAAATATTTAATTGAGAGTATATGAACAAAAGTTTTAGTTCTTAAAGAGCTCTTTCCAGTGATGTTTATTTTTTGAAGATCGGACTTGATTTGGTCATTATACGGCAGTCCAAAGTTTGATCCTTTTTTGGAATAATTGTAAATCAGGTTTTATGATTCAAATTCTGATACACAAGAATAAGAAGTTTGAATTGTGCGACTGGTATACTTGATTGAACTATTTGCTGCTTTGCTAGGTACCTAACAGTAAAATTTTAATCAATTTTCTTTCTCATTTTGCCGCTAGGGGGCGCTTTTCTTGAAATCATTCTTTTGCTTATAACTCAAAAAGTTGAAGTCCGATTCGAATGCGGTTTTTTGCATTCTGTTCCCTGTTGATAGCCTAATAACATATGATAGGATTCGAGGGTCCGTGTGGCTGAAAGCTTTTGAGCTACGGAAGGTTGAATGTTCGAACGTCGCCCAAAAAAAAAAAAAAATGTGCAAATGAGGATAGGTCTACGAAAAACCTATCCGTTTTTGTTAGAGATCAGATAGAAGAATTCCGTCTACGGCATACCATTTGAAAGACGTATACACACAAAATATATGGGGTGGAGAATTTAAGAAATGCGTGGTTTATCCACTAGAAACGGTCAAACTTCACTTAAATTTAGGAAAATTAAAATTCCCAAAACATG
Organism: Solen grandis; assembly: GCA_021229015.1. Taxonomy (NCBI): domain Eukaryota; kingdom Metazoa; phylum Mollusca; class Bivalvia; order Adapedonta; family Solenidae; genus Solen; species Solen grandis. Next base: position 39,166,097 of record CM037787.1, read on the forward strand.
TTTTTTGTCGCTCCTGACTTTATTTTTTGTTTATTCGTCAAGGAATTTTCACACGTTATGTTTTGTTAAGTTTGAAAGGACCTCACAATTAAAAATTTAAAAAAAACACATTGAACAGGTCAATGTCATATTACGATAAGTGTGTTTTTATTCGGCCACAAAGTGCTCCAATCTAAAAATATTTCATTGAGAGTATATGAACAAAGGTTTTAGTTCTTGAGAGCTCTTTCCAGTGATGTTTAGTTTTTGAAGATCGGACTTGATTTGTTCATTTTACGGCAGTCCAAAGTTTGATCCTTTTTTTTGGGATAACGTTAACAGTTTTTATGCTTCAAGTTGTGATATATAAGAAAAAGAATGTTCGACTAGTGCGACTTATAATACTTGTTTGAACTATTTGCTGTTTTTGCAATTTTATTTCTAATTTTGCCGCTAGAGGGCGTTTTGCTTAAAATCACTCTTTTGCTTATAACTCAAAATGTTAAAGTCTGATTGAAATGCGGTTTTCAGCATTTTGTTCCTTGTTGACAGCACCACAGAATGTGATGGATTTCAAGGGACAGGGTTATGGGAAAATATTTGCGCTAAGAAGAGTTTGAATGTTCTAACATTGCAAAAAAAAAACTGTGCAAATGAGAGTAGGTCTTCAAAAACCTTTTCGTTTTGTTTCATATTGAAAATTGTGGCTGAGTTGAAATAAAATGTTCACGTTGATTAGGTTAAAAGCGAAAACCGAGATACCGCTTGCGGTTCTAGTTTATTTTTATTATTTTTCCAATTCCACCCATTTTTGTGTCCAGCCTAGCGGCCAGATGAAAAAAGCTACAGCTATGAAATTTCGGGCATGGAGTCATCTTTATCTGAAACATGTGCCTAATTGGTCAAACTTTCACTTTTGTTTCTGATTTAGCCACTAGGGGCGCAATGCATGTAATCACTGTTTTGCAAATAACTCAAAAATTTGAAACCTGATTTAGATGCGGTTTTTTACATAATGTTCCTTGTTGACAGCCCAATCAGAAATGATGGAAATCTCATCATCGAGTACTGGAAAAAAATTGTTCTAGGAGAGGTTGAATGTTCGAACCTTGGAAAAAGTGGACTAATGAGGGTAGGTCTACGAAAAACCTTCCCACTTTTGTTAGAGATCAGATAGAAGAATTCTGTTTGCTGCATACGATTGCAAGAATATACGCACAAAATATATGGGGTGGCGAATTTAGGAAATGCGTGGTTTGTCCTCTACAAAAGGTCAAACTTCACTAAATTTAAGGAAAATTAAAATTTCAAAAACATGTTTTTGTCGCTCCTGACTTTATTTTCTGTTCATATCTTCATGAAATTTTCACAAGTTATGTATTGTTATGATTGAAAGGGCTCACAATAAAAAAATTAAAAGAAATTTGAAAAGGTCAAGGTCATATTACGATTAATGTGTTTTTATTCGGCCACAAATAGCTCCCAAAACTAAAAATATTTCATTGAGAGTATATGAACAAAAGTTTTAGTCCTTAAAGAGCTCTTTCCATGATGATAAGTTTTTGAAGATCGGACTTAATTTGGTCATTATACGGCAGTCCAAAGTTTGATCCTTTTTTGGAATAATTGTAAATCAGGTTTTATGCTTCAAATTCTGATACACAAGATAAAAAGTTTGACTTGTGCGACTAGTATACTTGATTGAACTATTTGCTGCTTTGCAGGTACCAAACAGTAAAATTTTAATCAATTTTCTATCTCATTTTGCCGCTAGGGGGCGCTTTCTTGAATCATTCTTTTGCTTATAACTCAAAAGGTTAAAAGCCTGATCAAATGCGGTTAATTGAATTATGTTCTTTGTTCATAGCCTAAATAAAATATGAAGTTTCTAGGTATGAGTGGCTGAAACTTTTTGAGCTAGTAACGGAAGGTTGAAAGTTCGAATCTCGTAAAAAAAAAAACTGCAAATGAGGGTAGGTCTACGAAAAACCTATCCATTTTTGTTAGAATTCAGATAGAAGAATTCTGTTTGCTGCAAATGATTTGCAAGACATATACGCACAAAAATATATGGGGTGGCGAATTTAAGAAATGCAGGTTTGTCCTCTAGAAAAAGGTCAAACTTCACTAAATTTTAGGAAAAAATTAAAATTTTAAAAACATGTTTTTTTGTCGCTCCTGACTTTATTTTCTGTTCATTCTTCATGAAATTTTCACAAGTTATGTATTGTTATGTTTGAAAGGGCCTCAAAATTAAAAAGTTAAAAAACATTGAAAAAGTCAAGGTCATATTACGATAATTGTTTTTTTATTCGGCCCCAAAGTGCTCCAAATCTAAAAATATTTCATTGAGAGTATATGAACAAAGTTTTAGTTCTAAATAGTTCTTCGTATAATGTTTAGTTTTTTGAAGATCGGACTTGATCTTTTCATTTTAGGCAATCTAAAGTTCGATCCTTTTTTTGGAATAATTGTTATTCAGTTTTTATGCTTAAAATTGTGATATATAAGAAAAAGAATGTTCGATTAGTGCGACTTATATACTTGTTTGAACTATTTGCTGCATTTCTAGGTACCTAATTGTAAAATTTTTATCATTTTTTTTTCTCATTTTGCCGCTAGAGGGCGCTTTGCTTAAAATCACTCTTTTGCCTATAACTCAAAATGTTAAAGTCTAATTGAAATGCGGTTTTCAGCATTTTGTTCCTTGTTGACAGCACCACAGAATGTGACGTGATGATAGGGTATGGGGAAATATTTGCGCTAGAGGAGTTTGAATGTTCTAACATTCAAAAAAACAAAAAAACAAACTGCAAATGAGAGTAGGTCTTCAAAAAACCTTTGCATTCTGTTTCATATTAAAAATTGTGGCTGAGTTGAAATAAAGTGTTCAAGTTGATTAGGTTAAAAGCGAAAACCAAGATACCGCTTGCGGTTCTAGTTTATTATTATACTGCAAAGAAAAATTATCTCTTCTGATTGGTTCATTAGCCGCGGACATAACGAGATATATGTACTTATCCGTTTAGTTGTATGTACATGTCTATATATAGATATATGTATTGAGGTATATGTAGACAGACTGGTAAATGTATACTTAAGATGAAGGAGAGTGCAAGTTCTCCAATCTCTTCCCGCCCTCCATCTCTATTTCTCTCTCCCTCTGGCTATGCCTTTCATGTCTGTTGTATTTTCGTAAAACTTTCTTATACCTTGTGAGTATTTAACACGTTCTTTTATAACATTCAAATATTCAATGTAATTTATCACCTCATCATTCCTTCATGCATTTATTCGCTAGATCGTATATATCTTAAATCAACAATCATTACATTAATGTTCGAAAACACTCTCACTGCTTATGACAATGTTTTAATGACAACTACCCATTTTATAAGCTATATAAATATTAAATCAGTATAATTATGCAACACGCATGCAACTGATTTTTTATGATGTGTGTATATATATGTGTAAGATGCTCAAATCTAACAATAACATTTTGTTCTGTTCAGTACGCTCAAATACGTCGCGTTATCAGTTTTTATAAACGCATGTACACATATTTATATTAATTAAAAGCATGATAAACTATCTGTTCATGGGCGGCTAAGGGTGCTCCAGTGATAACGTTTCCGATTACGGATCCGAAGGTTGTGGGTTCGGATCCCGTTGGAGGCAAGAACTCTTCACGACTTTTCCAGGCACAAAGTACGTTTCCAACCCAGGAATCGTCGAGAGGGATTGGTATAAGTGTAAGAATTTGTTTCCCAATCGACGTAAAATGAACAAGGCAGTCCAAAGGACAGCTATATCCCCCGCCGCTGGCCAAATATTAGAATTTGTTTGGTCATAGGATTATGTTCACCTTAACCTGGCATGGTTGTAGCAGACATAGAAGATCAGTTTAAGACAATTTAACTTTCCGGAGTTATGTATGAATCTCAGAATTTGGAGGCACATATATTAAAAGTTTACTGACAAGTTTTTACATGGGAAACAGTACAAAAAGTGAACATCAATGAAGTATAGGATGTGTTAGTAACACAAAGTACATTGTAACTCAATTAAAAAAACTTTATATATCATGAATAATTTGTATGATTGTGAACATGACATACTATTTTTACTGAGTACAATAAATCACCGTGGAAGTGCAATCCAGGTCAAGAAGTGGTCTGTGTAAGGCAAGGGAACTCTCCTGAATGAGATATGGAGCGGACACGAAAATAACATTTGACCTGCAAGTATGACCTTGACCTTGAGCCAGCATGACCGACTCATGCCTTCTGCACATCAGCTCAATGAGGTTACATTTTAGCCGAGTTTGAAGAAAATGTGTCCAAGCGTTCATGAGATATGGAGCGGACACGAAAATAACATTTGACCTTCAAGTATGACCTTGACCTTGAGCCAGCGTGACCGGCCTCATGCCTTCTGCACATCAAGCTCAATGAGTTAACATTTTAGCCGAGTTTGAAGAAAATGTTCCAAGCGTTCATGAGATATGGACGGACACGAAAATAACATTTGACCTTCAAGTATGACCCTTGACCCTTGAGCCAGCATGACTGCCTCATGCTTCTGCACATCAGCTCAATGAGGTTAACATTTTAGCCGAGTTTGAAGAAAATGTGTCCAAGCATTCATGAGATATGGAGCGGACAAGAAAATAACATTTGACCTTCAAGTATGACCTTGACCTTGAGCCAGCGTGAACACCTCATGCCTTCTGCACATCAGCTCAATGAGGTTAACATTTTAGCCGAGTTTGAAGAAAATGTGTCCAAGCGTTCATGAGATATGGAGCGGACACGAAAATAACATTTGACCTTCAAGTATGACCTTGACCTTGAGCCAGCGTGACCGCCTCATGCCTTCTGCACATCAGCTCAATGAGGTTAACACTTTAGCCGAGTTTGAAGAAAATGTGTCCAAGCGTTCATGAGATATGGAGCGGACACGAAAATAACATTTGACCTTCAAATATGACCTTGACCTTGAGCCAGCATGACCGCCACATGTCTTCTGCACATCAGCTCAATGAGGTTAACACTTTAGCCGAGTTTGAAGAAAATGTGTCCAAGCATTCATGAGATATGGAGCGGACACGAAAGTGTTTCGGACACACTGACGGACTGACGGACGGACGGACGAAGGGCATTCCTATAACCCCCCTCCCGCTTCGCGGCGGGGGATTAATAAGAAATATTGCTTTTTTGATGATGATGATATTTTTCTGTTAATGATGATGATGATAACTTATGTTCAAAAAGATAACGATGGTAATGTTTTCATGAATACGTAGATCTTGCATAACAAAAAGGTACAAACACTGCATGTGAAATAACGTGATTTGCTTGCTAATACTCCTGTCACGCTCTAGCGTATGTGAGGAACGTTTAAGTTGCGTAACAAAAAGGAAATTCGAACAATTCTGAACCCAAATTTTCGACGAATTTATTTGGTTAATGTATGTGTACCGTATAAATGGCATAAGAAACGTATGTCACTATCAGTGTGGCGTATGAGTACGTGTGAATAACAAATGAGTAGCATCGTGAGATTTCACGTCTTCTTGAATGTCAGACCTTTCCCTCCTGAGGTACAACTACAACGGATAAATGTGTGGAAATGAGACCATACAAATATATTTGTTTCACCTTCCACAAATTATTTGCGTTTTCATAGGTCGAATCACAGGTACGTGTTGACTCCCTATATTTCCGTGTAGGGTCGGTAGCAAACGCAATGTTTAATTTTATTTTTCATTATGCTGGCAACACGCCAGGGATAGGTTTTCCATAACTTTCACCGTTAGACATACGTAAAATACTTATTCGTCAAACATACGTTACAATGACGTTCTGCTGACATAGGCAGTGATGGACTATCCAGCGATGAAAGGATCAGTCAGACGATGAACACGATTCTAGATATATGGACAAGATGACGAAGTACACGGTAGTGTAATACGTAACCCAGACGCTCCTTACTTACCTGATATAGTTTTGGATAAGATTATTAGAGAAACAGTAAATCTTCAGCCAGTAATGCGTTACACCATTCAGCGTCTATGTAGGTTCTTTGAATCAGTTTGTTCAGTCAGTTGGCTATCTGACCTTATACTGTAGCCATCTCAAATTCCACATGTACCAAATCATACGAGTGTTAAAACATCTGGTTCGCAAATTGTGGTGCTCATAGTGGTGTCGCCCTGCGAATAAGAAGAATTCTGCGCGATACTGGTGGGCGCTGGTTCAGAGCTTAGCTGACACTACAATCACAAGAAAACAGTTGAATAAAGTTACAGATGTGACATGGAGGTAACTCAAATAACAATTTCAAATGATCACAAATGTTCCCTAAATAAAGAATGTTCCCCTAAAAAAAGTTGTTTTTTTATCGCCCAACAGAGATATTTGTTCAGAATATTCTCAATCTCTTCATATTATCTCCTACTACATATGGAAACGTTTTATTGTTGCTCGATAATGTTTACTTAACCATTGTTCATGACTGATATACATGAATACGCAGAATATGATATTTATCATAGGTAATCATAGGTAGGTAATCGTTTGACATCGGATTTTCTCGTAAGTCTCCGTTCTTCAACTTCTGTCATGCAAGAATTAAAAGTTCGAATCCTGTAGACCTCAATTAATTGATACTGATTATTTTTTATTCCTTTTTTGTATCAAATCAATCTAATATGTAAATGGTAGCGTTAGTTGAGAATTTGAAAAAATAACTGTCCAAATTTACCTACCGACAATTATGATATAACTCAATGCTCAATGCGAAATCCACGTAATTTTTTTGCTTTCATCGTTATGTAAAGCTTTTGTTTGAAAACGCATGAATATCTCGCATGTGGGATATTCATTTCAAATACGATTGACATAAAGAGCAAATGGCCACACACACACACACACACACACACACATCCCTGAGCTACTTCTCTATTGAACAACAATACCTTTTTGTTTACATGATAAATACCCACTTACAGACCGCCAAAAGCGATATATTATGAATAAAATATGTGTTCATTCATACTTGTAATATGTTACTAGAGGTCACGTAAATGTCAAATTTGACAAGAAATACAAGTTAGGTACGTGTAAATTTTTGCTCATAGTTGTTGCCATATTCGTATACGTATAATCAAATTCAGCTGATTATTTAAATAAACTAGCCAAACGGTTTTCGACCTTGAACGTGTTGCAGGCTTGTACCAACAGAAAACCATAGCTTGTCAATCGTAAATCTTAAAGAGCATCTCCACTGCTAAAATAATCAAATTCTAACCTAATAACATTCAATAACGTCCTAAATGAACTTATATCAAAATATTCATGTTCTTAATTCTAGGTTTACATGTGTATTTTTATTTATTGCAATTCTCGATTTATTGCAATTCTCGTACCCTATTCACCGGAATTTCAATAAAGTTTATTGCTATAATTTTTGCAAAACTCGGATCCCTGATTTTGATTTAAGAAAATAAAATGTTCCCATGATCACTGACCACCAAATGCGTACGTTATCATTTCTAACAATAAAGTTATTGCAAAATTCTGATCCCCAGATTTAATTAAAAATTGTATCTCAAGATCACTGACCACCAAAAATGGCACGTTATTATTTCTAAACACTTTGTAACATGTTGTTATTCTTTATTCTTAAGTTTAATTATGAATTTTTAGTTTATTGTAATTCTCGATTTTATTGCAATTTCGTACCCCTGTACAACCAAAAATTATTGCAATATATTGCAAAGTCAGACCCCCAGCTTAGATTAAAAAATGTAATCCACAGACCACCAAAAATGCCACGTTTACCATTTCTAAACACTTTGTAACATGTATAAACTTTAATCTTGAGTTTAAATGTGTATTTTTAAGTTTTTGCAATTCTCGATTTTGTTTTCAATTCTCACTCCCCTGTGCAACCAATTGCAATAAAGTTATTGCAATATTACTGCAATACTCGGACCCGCAGCTTTGATTAAAAAAATGTATCCAAAGATCACTGACCACCAAAAATACCAAGTTATCCATTTCTTAACACTTTGTAACATGTTGTTAAGTGTAAATGTAAATGTGTATTTTAAGTTTATTGCAATTCTCGATTTATTCAATTCTCGTACTCCTGTGCAACCATTATTGCAATTGTATAGCAATTCTCGGCGTTATTGCAATTCTGGTTGTAAAAAACCCCTCCAGATCTCATCAATTGTCTATGGTTGACAAAGCAGTCACTTCAGTCATACAGTGATGTTGATTGGAAATATGGTTAGAACAATGACATTTTCAGGTGAACAATGACCGAACTTTATTCAAGGGTTAAGTAGACATAATAAACCTTTGACGCTGAAAGTAATCTTGACTAAGTATAGTTTGTAATTTATACTCGTTGGAAGACAGAGCAGCAAGAAATCAAAAAAAAAAAAAAAATGATCCTGATCCTTATCCACAGGATTGGTAAGTTTAATCTGTGTTATGAATTTTAGCAACAAACTCAAGTCTGTATTAAATTGTTTGAAGAGTTCCATTCAAATCGAGGGGATCCAAAAGTATAATAGATGCCAGAACAGATAGGCTGACAAGGGAGATGGAAAGTCCCGATAAGAGGCAAATCAAAATTGATTATTCTCAACAAAACTTCACAGCAATGGAAAGCATTGAAAAAAGGACATCAAATTCTTGAGTTATAAGAAATTAAGCAGGGCGCTCCATAGAGGAAAACATGAAATCAATTTGAAAATATCTTGACGTTATGATTTTAAATACAGGTCATATAAATACAGATCATGTGGTAATATGTTTAAAAACCCCAAAGAATTCAGCGTTTCGCATCAATCCGCAATCATTGCCAATTGTTGTGAAGAGACGGAAGCCTAACAAAATGGGGTTCATGTAACTCATTTTGCACATAACTTTTTTATGAAAGCTTTAAAAGCTGTCTAGAAATTGAGGCTTTATCCTCTAGGAAACGGCATTTGTGTTTTTACGTATATATTATATTATAAAGAAAGCTGCTGGACTGTAAACATGTCATATAATAGTAAAGTTACTTTCATCTAATTACACGCGTATTAAGAGTCTCAGATTTACTGTTAGTCTTTAAAAATTCTAGTAATCCCATTAAACTGGCGACATCATCTCTCAATCTTTTTGTTTGCGATGTAACAAACACACCCGGAATCGAACCGATCCGCCGGCGTGATAGCCCAATGCTCTAACCACTGACCAAAGAGTCGACTCCCCTGACGCAGTTTGTCAGAGATTGTACTTAACCCGTGACGACGCATCGGTCACATTACTTCCCCCTCCGAGAAGTCTCGACCCGAGAATTGGCCTGGGAAGACTTGGGTAAGGCAACTCCGGAATGGCAGGTGACATTCCACTTCTGACACCAAAAGTAACAAACACGGCCCGGCATCGAACCCGATCGCGGCGTGATAGCCCAAGCTCTAACCACTGAGCAAAAGAGTCGACATCCCTGACGCAGTTGTCAGAGATTGTACTTATACCCGTGACGACGCATCGTCACACAGATATAAAATACTTGAACAAGTTAGCTCCAGTAAAATATTGTATAAATAGGTATGACATTGTCTTGTAGCCCTGCTGTTATGCTGTATCTAAGCTCTTGACTTGCAGTTTTGCTGAAGATTTTCAAAGATTGCATTTTAATATCTATTTTTAGCTCCTGTGACATACCTTTTAACCAATCAAAATAATTTGAACAATCCTGAATCATCAAAGGATGATTCCTGTGAAGTTTGGTCACATTCTTCGGTTTAAGGAGATGATCACATTAAGTTTGAAATATTTCCATTATAATGTCAAAAAAATCCTCTTGATGTTGACAAATAGGGACAAGACCACAATTACCTGCCCTTGGTTACCCTGTATCCGGATGTGCCTACACATAAAATAGTGACCCTATTAATGCTGAATTAAGGTGAGATTTTGACTGAAAGAACAGCAATAAAGGATCAAAATTACTATAGAAACACCAGTTAAAATAGTCAAAAATGCCCAATTTAGAGGCTTATTGCACCACAACCTTAAAAATTTGAGCATTACTGAGAGGGGAATTTTTGAGAAAATTGGTGTAAATGGCCGACCGGTGCACTAAATTCATACGTATGTTATTTAAGCTTAAATAGGTCAAAAGTAGTCGGGTGACCCCATGTTTTAAAATGTACAGAATTATTTCTCTTGAATAGATCTATCTAATGAGGGTAAGTTTGGATGTCAATTTCCCTTACAGAAATTGTCATTTGCTATATCTTATATAGAACCAATAGTAAAATTAATTGTGGTCTTAGTCCTGATATAGGCTGGTTTTTGAGAGGGGGGTGACCTACTTTTCATTAATAATTTTTTAATTATGCATGTTTTTTTACTTGAAATTTGGCACATTATTGCTTATAAAGATATAAATTGTTACTATGTTTGTTTAAAAATATATAATATTCTTTATATTATATAATATAATATATATAAAAAATATATAAATTTTTCCCAACTTACAAAAAAAATTCAGAATCTACTTTCGGTTTGAAAGATACATGTTTATAATAGCCATGACAACAGCAGGGTTCAAAATAAAATAAAAATCATGCCTCAGTTTGGTATGAAACAGCAGAATGGGACAAGTGGGAGTTAAATATTCCATTTTACTTGTAGAAAAAAAATGTCCAAAATGAGAAAACTGCCATGGTAAGTCAGGTTCCACAAACCAGAGACTCCTCAAGACCATTTTTCAGATGCAGTTTAGCATACTACCCAAGTTGACATATTGCGACACAGTATGAATCATAGAATTCTGCTTGAAAAGCATGATTGTGATGTTCCGCACTGTGCCATGAGTTACTCTGCATAAATGTGAACACTTTGACTGAGCCCCATGATATGAACATGAGACAGCAGATTTGTATTAATAAGGGAGATGCTAGCTCATGATGGCTATCATGAATGCCGTGACAGCTATTGTAAGTATTTGGCAAATTTTCTTTCTTCTTATTTATTTATTTATTATATTTTTTTTTGGTTATGTGATTCTTTGTTTAAGGGATTGTGCTGTCTTTGGGGGACCATGTGTTTGTAGTGTTTGCATGCTTATATGTATATACTCCCTCTCTCTCTCTTTCTCTCTCTCTCTCTCTCTCTCTTTAATCTCTCTCTCTCTCTCTCCCCCCCCCCCCAACACCCCTCTCTCCTTTCATCTCTCGAAAAAGAATCAAAACAAAAAAACTCAAATACACTATATTTTAAGACAGAAACAGTGTCGCTTTAATAAAAGTGGTTAGTTTTCATGGTGTAGACAAATGTGTACATAATTTTTCTTCATCATGTAATGGAGACTGCAATTAAAAGGCTCATTCACTGCCATAATGTAAAAACTCAGTGACACATTCCAGCATCTTATTTATAGGCACTTATGAAAACAATAATATTCAAATAAAGGACAAGCAAGAGCTTCCTTTATTAAAAAACATTAATTTTTGCTCTAGGAATGCAGTTCAACAGAATTTCATCCCTTTACTGTGTTGTTAAGAACTATATTTGCTCTTTTATATATCATTTAGCAAAAGGAGATAACTCATGAAATTATTTCTAGTACTAGAATGGTTATCTCCCCTTATTTGATGATTTTTGATCTTGTTTGCTTTTTATCTGTTGTCTCCTTAATGATTTATATTTTATGATACTCTGTGCATGGATTGGCAGCCGTTTCTCATTCAGGTCCTGGGTGGCCATGTCTATTCTATACAGCTGCTTTCTGCTTGCTGCTCTTAGCTGGAGGTCAAATTTTTCCATTTTAGCTAATATGTACCACACGCCAGTCACCCATTTATGCATCATTTGACCCTTTGCCAGTCCATGATCATGCTGGGGTGTTTGACACATGGTAAGGAGTTTGAACCTTATGATACAGCTTGTTTTGGGTGTGATTTAATGTAGATGTATTGCAGTTAGTGCATTTCAAGGCAGGAGATGCTTTTTTCTCCTTCCCACCCATAAAATTAGGCTGATCACAGCTGATTGACTCTTGATTATGACCTAACATACATCATCATATCCCATGGAAGCATCTCACCCTCCACAAGTCTTATGCCCAAAGTTAATGCTGCATTCTGCTGTTTCTGATGAGAGGCCTAGATGTGGGCTCAGGGTTTGCCAAGGCGCCTGTGCTGTTTTAGGAGTGGACTTTCTTGGCCTTACGGATTGACCCTCAGTCTCAAAGGCCTCTCTGCTGCAGTCAGTATGTATCATGTAGGTGTCCATAGATGAAGAGTCAGTCAGTTTCAAGCCTTTGCTATGTGGAATATGGCCAGTTTTTTTAAAAGTGCAGCCATGTCACCTCTCATTGTGTTGAGAAAGTTTTTTTGCTTAAATGTTGATATTTTTATTAGGATTTTGGTGAAAATCACCCTATATATACTGAGAATGGTCTCCAGAGAAAGCAGACATCTTCCAGGATGCTGACATGCACATGAAAGATACAATGACAACTGCATGTCACCCTTTGAAGTTTTGTATTACCCCGGTGAGATGGGGCCATCTGTATTTGGCCATTCAGACCCCCTGAAGTGCCTGCAATGGGCCTGTTTCATAACAAGATATCTCCACAGTCTTAGTACAATGGTCTACTATGTCTCATTTTAAAGACAAAAGTGCACTCTTTCAGATGAACTAAAATTTGACAGGGTGAGACTTTTAATTTGTTTTATATTGTTGTTGTTGTTGTTTTTTCAACAATTTAAAAATCCAAAAATGTTACTAAAAATAGTAACAAGTTTATTGAGTAAAGAATAAGTTTTTATTTTCAGTTGTTTTACATTTTCTAATGCAGATTAGTTTATGGAACACAATTTTTTTATTTCATTGAAAAATACCCATAAATAAAGAAGTTATAAAATTTTAGTGTTGACCATGTAAGCTAGACTGCATTTAACTGCAGTTATTTTGGGTATACACCTATCTTACATAAAATGCTGTATTTTGATAAAATGAAGGAATATTTTGCTACAAATTCATACAATGGCTCAGTATACATTGTGCATCACTTTTAGGCACTTTTTGATTTTTTTTTGTACTAAATAGGACTAAGACCACAATTACCTGCCCTTGGTTACCCTGTATCCGATGTGCCTACACAGAAAATAGTGACCCTATTTAAATGCTGAATTAAGGTGAGTTTTTGACTGAAAGACATGCAATAAAGGATCAAATTCTATAGAACACAGTTAAAATAGTCATAAAATGCCCAATTTAGAGGCCTTATTGCACCACAACCTTAAAATTTGAGCATTACTGAGAGGGGAAATTTTGAGAAAATTGGTGTGAAATGGCCCGACCGGTGCACTAAATTCATACGTATGTTATTTAAGCTTAAATAGGTCAAAAAGTAGTCGGGTGACCCCATGTTTAAAATGTACAGAATTATTTCTCTTGAATAGATCTATCTAATGAGGGTAAGTTTGGATGTCAATTTCCCTTACAGAAATTGTCATTTGTATATATGCATATATAGAACATATAGTAAAATTAATTGTGTTCTTAGTCCTGACATCAATTGATGTTGTCAATTGCACACCATCTTGCTGTGTAAATCAGTGTTATGTAAACTATACGGAATAGCCAAAAATAATTAGACGAAATAAATATAGCCGAATTAACGATGTTGAGTGAGGCAATTCCAACTCACTGATATATCATCATCATCATATCATTACTACAAAATAAAATGTTTCAAACATTGGAAATGTTTATTTTGGACTTTGAACATGATATAGTTTACAAGACAAGTTTCATCCGAATTCGTTTTTCCCAAGTTAACCATGACTGTATACATTTTATGCGGATCACTCTGTGTTGTTTGTAGGTAATGTAGGATATAAACGGAAAAAGGTAAGAGAAGTTTTTGATAAAGTATTTCACCCTCTTAATGTCAATGTATATCAATTTCCTTAACTAATATGGTAAATTATTATGTATGACATAGGTTTAATGTGTTTTAATGGGGAATTGACGATTTTGATGCCAATGATGAATGAAATTGTGAGCGTTAGAATTCACGCGGAGTTATCAACAACAATGTATACGGCGAGCCATAAGACATAGCGTATCAAGAAAATGTCAAAAAAGTAAAAAGATAAGCTATGGCTTATTCATAGGACTAGCTTTTCTCATGTTTGATATGTAAAATGCATCATCTGTATGGCGATAAACTATTGTTGTTTCTGCAAATAAAAGAAATGAATGGAAAAATTGAATTGATCAGTTACATCAGTTATTTTTTCTTACTTTGTGCATCTAAATTTCTTTCCGATATTAGCTTATTTATTACACTTCTTATAATATCTAAAATACTTGATGCAAACACCACTAACTAATTCACTAATCATCAGTTTAAAAATTGACCACTATCTAATTATTTAAACATTCGGCTGCACTTTTATCTATGTTTGACATAAAAAATCCACCACTGACTGGCAAACAATCGGAAAGTTTGCCGTAGATTTTAATTACCTTTCACAGGTTGTGATTCTAAGGCGTGTCAAAAAACAAAACGATCGCCGCTGGTTAGCAATAATATTTTGCCGCAGGGTTTACAACTTTATCTTTGAAACTTCTTTCATATTCCGGATTTTGGAAGTAAGATTGCACAAAAAAAAGACCAAATTTTTTGAAAATATTGTCCAGATTCTAGAATTTGGAAGTTCCGGAAGACGGACGGAGAGAGATCCGAACAGCTCACCTTGAGCACGTTGTACTCTGGTGAGCTAAAAATAACAACACGTGAACCAGTTCCGCGAGTAATGACCAAATGCTTTTAGGACCGACCATACGGGCCATACTTAAACACCTTAAATTATTCTCAGGGATTAGTTAAGTTTGACATCATAACTATTTGTTAGGAAGATGAGTTTTGATAAGAGTACTTCAGATGTGTTTGAAAGAGAAAATAGGAAACAAAGCTGACCAGCGGCGAAAAGACATGGGATCCAAAGTAAGGACTGTTAGGAGGTTGCTAAAGAAATTCAATAAGAATCTCCCAGCATTCACAACTTTTGAGTCATTTCTGGACGGAAGAGTGTTTGTTAAAGTTGTAGAAGCTGTAAAAATATCGGTTGAGGAACTTTGCTTTGACACTTGACCGCTATGTGAAACAGTTTACACTATTAAAAAGAAGCATGGGCATAAAGGGCGAAAACTTGAATAAAGAAGCTAATGAACTTTATGGAACTGTAAAGTATCGAATACACATTAAAAAATAATTAAAAAAAAAAGAAGCATGGGCATAAAGGGCGAAAACTTAATAGAAAGCCCAAAGCTGAGCATTTATTGAAATTGACTTAACTTTTTGACATGGATAATTCTGCTTCCGCTCACAAATCTCTCAATATTTCAAATAACGTCATCAAACGTAATTCTTTCAATTTAACAACTTAAGGAGTAACATAACTGCAGAAAAGCGAATACAACGATATCCCAGATTAAAACAAACACCGTCGATTTAAAAGTCTTGTACAGTCGCATTCAGGTCGAATGATATATTCCCAATCGCCTCGAAGAATCATTTTCAGAAATTATTTCACCACGAAAACGAATGCAAGAAAGATATCCTATCTGTGCTAAACGGAGTGAAATTGAAAACCACCATGAAGAACGTTTGAGTCACCGATAAAATGTGCCAACCGCGGAAACGGTAACTGATTTCGTCGATGATGGAGCTCATTAACGTCTTCGTTGGCAATGTATGCGTTTTGTAACAAAGACATTGTCGATTCTCCGTTGTTTTGGTTTCGAACAGGCAATTATTGACTACTTTCGTTTCTAGTCTTAAGAGTGTAAATAAGGGGAAGGTACTCCAGACTAGACAAACGATTACTACCATAAAGCAAATCGATAAATATTATATTTATCAAGCGCCTAGACGATGCAGGTGTAGTTGCAGATCAGTTTGGGTTTCTAAAATTAGCAGATGCTGAATTTGTTATTCAAGTAGCAACCGCAACGACTAATGCTTTGATTTTTAATTCCTTTCATAATCAAATAGGAGTGTGCGTAACAAACATATCAACATTATATCTTAATACGTTTCTAATTACTTTCGATGTGTAAATTACGCCAATACGCACGTTATCTGGAACTCTGAAGTATCAAATCAAACACCGTCTAGCTCTAATAAAGTCTGTTTAGAAACTTTGAAATTGTATTTTTTATCTGAAATTTATTCAAGGTGCAACTTGATTGTTTAATTATGCTGCCGATACTCTGGTGAGCGTTGTTTAATTAAGCTGCCGATACTCTAGTGAGCGTATTTACCAGACCTATTTAGGGCAACATCTACATAGAGTATAAAGGAAACAAGAAAACCGTGTGGGAGCCTAATGTTTTAAGGATCAACTTCATTTTAGCAACTATGGTAGAAAAAAATTAGATGACAAAGCCAAATGAAATAAAACTCCGACTATTGGTTTCAAAGATGATATTTGAAATTTTCGACATAGAGTATATAAGGAACTTAACAAAAACACGTGGGGGCCTACATTTTAGGTGAACAACTTCATTTTAGCAACTATGTTAAAGAGAAATTACATGACCATTTATGACATACCAAATGAAATGAAATTCCGATCACTGGTTTCAGATAAATGGATTTTTAAATTTGAATAATGCCAGACTTCAATTTGAGTACACTCTAAAATCTTCATTTCTTGAGCAATCTGTGGAATTATAATTATTTTGCTGTACCTCTGCATGGAATTTGTAATCAATATGACTTTATGTAAACAAGAGGGCTATGATGGCCCTGGGTCGCTCACCTGAGAACCAGGTATTAGTAAGCAAATATCTTATGATATTGTGGTTAATGGGCTCTGCCCTCTGCAAGTCATAAATCGAGCGAGTACTTTAGGACAAGAAGAATTTTCAAATTTGTACTATGTACATATAAGGAAAATGGGCTTAGCCCCCTGGCGGCCATGTTTTTCAACGGATCAAACTAAATTGAACAGTCTTGCTAGAGAGTTACCTAAGGAACATCTGTGACAAATAACTTTGAAATCCAATTAGTACTTTTGGCCAAGAAAGATTTTCAAATCATGGCGGCCACTTTTCAACGGATCAAAATGATTTGAACAATCGTGGTAGTGAGAAACCCAAGGAACATCTGTGCCAAATAACTTCGAAATCCAGCCAGAATTTTCAAATTTGTACTATATTCATATAAGGAAAACGGGCTTCGCTCCTGGTCAGAATTTGTTTAAACTTAGCAGGGATGATCCTTGGGTACCGCTAGACACAATTCGTCGTTTAAACTTAGGAGGGATGATCATTGGGTACACCTTCACTCAAGTGCTACAATAGCCTTGATCCAACGGAAAGAAAAAAAAAGAAAGAAAAGTTTAAATATCATCTTCAAAAACTACTGGCCAAAGTTTATTTCAGCAACATTTGTAGAGAATTACCCAAGGATCACCTGTGCCAATTTGGCCTGAGATTTGGAGAACAGGTCTCTAGTTTTCAATATATATATATAAGGCAAAATAGCCCCGCCCGTGGTTATTACGGTTCGGAATTATTTTAGAAGTATTTGTAGAGTTGACTTCTCCAGATATGGTGAAATGGTAAAATCTTTAAGAGTAAACTTCAGATAAGCTTATCTTGGTAGAGATGCTCAAGGAACATCTGTACTAAAACATTTTGAAATCTGGTCCGTGATTTTGAAGAAAATGATATTAATGTTTCATTTAAGCTTCCCTCAGCACAACGTGTTCATGGTGAGCTATTGTGATTGCATTTTATCCGGCGTCCGTGCATGCGTCCGGCGTCAACAATTTCTTTAAACGGTATCTTCTCTGAAGCCACTGGGCCAAATTTGATAACATTTGCATGTGATGTTCCTTGCATGAAGCTCTACCAAAGTTGTACAAATGGTTCAAGTCCATTGCATATCTGGGTCACAGTAGCTAAAAATAGTTTTTTAAAGTGAAATCTTTGACAATATTCTCCAAAACTGCAAGGCCTATAGCTTAGATATTTGGTGTGTGGCATTGCCTTACGGACTTCTACCAAGGTTGTTCAAATTATGACATTGATGTCAAAATTGGCCCCGCCCTAGGGGTCACTTGATTTCACATAAGACTTGTACAGGAAAAACTAGAAAACTCTTCTTGTCAAAAACCACAAGGCCTGGAGTTTAGATATTTTGTGTGTAACATGGCCTAGTGCATCCCTACCAAGTTCGTTCAAATCATGACCCAGGTGTCACTTGATTTTACATACGATTTACCAGGAAAATCTTGCATAGGCTTTACCAGGAAAATCTAGAAAAATCTTCTTGTCAGAAACCACAATGCCTGGCGTTTAGATACTTGGCGTGTAACATGGCCTTATAGACATCTACCAAATTCGAACAAATCATGACTCTGGGTCAAAAGTGGCTCCGCCCCAAGTGTCACTTTTTTTTTGTCAGAAACCACAAGGCCTGGAATTTAGATATTTGATATGTGGCATTGTTTTATGGACCCCTACCAAGGTTGTTCAAATTATTGCCCACGAGGTTTAAATTTAAACCACCCAAGGGTCACTTGATTTTACTTTAAAAGGAAAATCTAGAAAAATCTTCTTGTCAGAAATCACAAGGCCTGGAGTTTAGATATTTGGTGTGTATCATGGACTTATGGGCATCTACCAAGTTTGTTCACATCATGGACAGTGTGCCAAAATTGGCCCCGCCAAAGGGGTCAAACCCTTTTTTTTTGGCCTTAAATTTTTCCCTGCCCCAGGGGTCACTTGATTTAACACAGACTTATTAAATAGGGAAAACTAGATCAGAAACTAAAAGGCATTGAGTTTAGATATCTGGTGTGTAACATGGCCTAATGGACATCTATCAATAATGGAAATATTTTTCATGTGAGCGATTCAGGGCCATCTTGGCTCTCTTGTTTTTTTTTCTTTCCGTTACCATGGCAACCAGATGATGAGCTTATGTGAAGGTTCACCCAAGGATCATTCCAGCTAGGTGAAAACAACTTCTGTACAGCAGTTTCAGAGACGATGTTTAAAGTTTTCACTATATACATATAAGGCCCCTGGCGGCCATGTTCTTTTTCAGACGGAAT
>CM037787.1:39185334-39235334 GCA_021229015.1 Solen grandis
CAAACAAAAAACAGGCAAACAAACAGACAGACGAGCAGTCCAAAATGAATATGTCTCGATCTATCCATACGTCTATCCATACATATTTCAATGGGCGTTTTATAAAACACTTTTTAGGCTACTAAAATTGTTATGTTGGCGAAATGTATATATAGTGATAAGCTGAATGAGCTGAATGATTAGAAATTAGCTTGTTTTTTCCAATATTTTTTCTCTAGACCTGACTTACAGTGTTGGTTGTATGATCCCCCCCCCCCCCCCCCCCCCCCCAGCGCAACTTAATTGCGCATGTCCCTGTGGATTTGTGCCTATTTTTTCGCAAATTTTTCAAAAACTAGCTAAATGTTCAGATAAATTTGCGAATTTTCTACATATATCAATACATTTTAACTTTTTTTTACAACGTTAACATTAAAAAAAAATCTTGGTGTTTCATTTTGACTAAAAGAGTTTGGAAAACATAAGTTAATTTCCTAGAATGTTTCGAAATTGGTCCTGAATTTATACATGAATTCATGTGGGTTACATAAAATACACAATGAAAGCATTTGGGCTTAATGGATGGAAAGAAACAAGAATATGCAAGGGAAATCATATTTTCTAAAAACACACCGTTATAAATGCAATAATTTAATTTCAGATGGCAAAATATTACCTAATTCATGTATGTAAAAACATTTATCATGTCATTAGTTATTATTCTTGGGTTTAATATCGTAACAGTGTTTGGATCTTTTAAAATCTTAAATGAATATGTATTTGCTACGACAAAATGGAAGTTTATATGTACTACATTCAGCTCTTAACTTTATAATGGTACACTCGATAAATGAAAAAAAAATGAATGCATCTTTTAATGTATCATGATTTTTGTGAAATTCATAAAAATGTCTATTTTTATCGAAAAGAGGGATAGGTCATTTTTGATATTTCCGAATCAAGTATGGTGAGGTATATTTTTATTTCATTTTTCTTTAAAATACATATCAATGCAAAAAAAGATAAAATAATTCTTTCCACGATATATTTTTGGAATAGACAAAAACTAAACCGTCTTTTTAACATTTGAATTATTTCTTTTTCCATAACTTTACTTTTTTATATGCAAATATTTTTTTCCCACAAAAACTTGTGATATGGCAAAACTACAAAACTTTATACTTGTAATAGTGTTGTGGTATCTAGTAAATATGTAAACATACAGAATGTCAACGTTTTATGGTTATTTCTTTCCGATTTGATTGTTTAATGGCAACAATGACTTTATGGTAATTTCTTTGATGAAGGCTTATTACGACCCAAGTGCAAAAACAATCATGGTGACCCATACTTCTCAATACATAAATGTGTTTTTCATGCGATATTCAACAAGTCTACCAAATCTCCGTTAAACTTACTCAAGCATATGTCTTTAAGACCTAATGTGCATTTAAATGTATATTTTCATTCTGAAAATGCATATTTCATGCAAACAATACTGAATTAATGAATGTACATTTTCAATCTTGATATCCTCATAGATGTTAAAATCTTAAATGCATATAATGTATTATAATACTCTTACGCCTTTACCTAATATAAACTTGTTTCGTTTCTGTATGCCTTGGCAAACAGAGCAGACTCAATCCAGGAAGCTCCTGGAAGGAACCGTCTGATCAGTATCTTCACAGTTTGCTCAAACAATACTGTAGCTCAGTTTCTACAGTCTGCACGAAAAAGAAAGAACCCGTCTCTAATATTCACCATGCGATAATTTGTACATAAATGTTCATAAGGTAAATGGTTATTGATACAATATAAAAAGGAATAGTAAGAAACTGATGATTAAGTCTTTCTAAAACAGTTTGTGGTTGTCAATCAATCTGAAAGTCACTGTTTTCAAACATTCACTTAAATGGACCTGAAATAAGCACAGGCTTGTTCAATACTATTCAAGCTTGTTCTTTTTTTTTAATCTTATACAGACAAGCTTGTTCCAAATTTTATTAAACAATACAGAAATAACAAAAATGGTTGTTTTGATGTAAACTCATAATTCTACAGCTCTTTTACAGGATTACTCTTCATTTGTGACAATAGTTAACAAACAAACCCATTAATTACTTACCTTTAGTGTAAACCAAATCAATCATCGATCATGTGATATCACAGTGTAGTTATTGAATGATACAATTATTTAATTAGAATACTTCTGTATATATTGGTTAATCCCCATTTTCCAGAATTAAATACAGTTTGAATAAACAAACTTACAGCATGAACTTGATTTGTTGAAAAACAAAATTGCATAAATATATAATACTGAAGACAATTCGTTTTGTTTAAATTTAAGGATCATCCCTATTTCAACATTACGACTTATAAAACAAAACATTGAATAAAATTCGCAATTTTCAAGATGTAAAACATTGCTTTTAATCCCATAAATGCATCGTTGAACACCCACGATTAACTCATACCGTTATTCTCCATTCATTATTTGCAAGCCAGTCAAAACGGCATTTTCATTTTGGATACTCTCCACATAGAGGCAAGAACAGAAGTGTTGAGGGGATACATTATAGGATATTGGAAATTACGATATGAGCATTTAGATTCGTTAACACCGGACAGGACAATGTATCTCGCATCCCATCGGATTAATGTATCAGAAAAACAGTAGTGAAAAAATACACAAATAATCATCAAGAATAACAAAGTCAGCTGCTGTTTGTGATCCAACGATGCATAAAAGAAACAGCTTTTATAATGATGAAAAGTATAAGAATGAAATTGTTCATATTGAAAATATTGTCAAATATTTCAACCCTAAAATATATATCTAAATTACAGTTTGTCTAGTAAAAGATTAGTTGCACAAATCATGTATATTGTTTTGAGGTATAGCTTTCTTTGATGACAGTATTTCGGCTATATTGCAACATCAAGCTTATCACAATGACGAAAGAACATCCAAGTACATCAGAGTCACCTTGGTAGAAACACTGAGCTGACTGATCTTCTCACATGGAAAATACATTAGACCAGACTGGGACTCAAGCCAACAGTGGTCAGTGGGGAGATTCTTGTTGACTATGAAGACTTGACCAGAGAGGCCCTAATATCCTCAAATGATCAGAGAAATGAAAATCTGTTTAAAAAATAAATTTCCCTGGCCGCAACATACCAAAGTCGTAAAAATGGTACTGTTATAGCTCCTTTGCTTGGCGCTCAGCATATAAGGGTAGTTGCAGGACTGGTTGGCCCGGTGTCAGGATAACGTGACTGGGTGTGGTATCATGCCACGTGTCTACGGCGTGATCTGCAGTGTGGCAGCACTATATCTGTCTCAAGTAGACATCGTCACCAAATGACTGAAATACTGTCGGTGGGACGTTAAACCAACCAAACAAACAAACAAAATAAATAAATAAATAATTAAATAAATACCCTATACACATGGCCGGTAAAAGGAAATATAAGGACAAATATGTAAAACATATATCATTCTGCTGTTGTTTATTCCTCAACTCCCTATACTCAAAATGTCACTCCAAAGTTCAACGGCCTATAAATCTACAATGGCTTACAGGATTGACATTAAAAGTGTAATATTCTATATACTAAAGCCTTAAAAATTCATTTGCAGTATGTTAGCTGAGATTGTATTTTATTCATTTTAAGACAGATTTTTGATATCGTTCTTTATTTCATGTATTGCTAAAAGAAAGGCAACTATTTTATGCATACTTAAGTTTATAGAGTTACGTCCCTTGACACTTCATATCATATGGTGCATAGATTTGACCTTTAACTTTGTAAATTTTGATTGTAGGAATATTATTTCAACTAAGTGTTTGAAATAGTAATGAGAAAATAGTAAGAAGAAAGTATATTTTCTACAGAAAAAAATACTTGTGAAGAAGCAAAATATAACTATTATCTTGATTAATATTAATTTACAAAACTGTAAAGACATATGAAACAAAGAATTGTCGTATTGACTGTTAAGAATCTTAGCTATAAATATTGTTTAAGCAAAAAAACGAAAACCTGATCGAAGAGCCTCACGGTCTTAGTTTCAACTGTTTGTAAATGCGTCCGTCAAATATATCTTGATCTATACGAGAAAAGCGCAATTCATCAATTCCTGTTTAATGTATCTATAAAAGTGTGCTACATGACTGATTTGACATAACCTTTACTTTAATATTTGTCATTTTTAAGAAATTAAATATTTCGGTGGTATTTCTAAAATCAATCGTCACTATGAATTCAAATATTACTTAGCGCTATGAGTTGGTGAAATTGACATTGTTCGTGGCCGGTATGCATTTCTGGTATTCCAGTATTAACGTAAATTCTATTTTAAGAATAAACCATTTAAAGAGTTTAAGTGACGTTTCAACAGGTGGACATGCGCATTCGATCACTGATTTGGGCGTTCATAGCAACGGGACAGAGGACAACCATGATCGGCCGAACTTGTCGTGTTTTATTCCAGTTCTCCAAATCTATCCAGAGTTAAAGGTAAGCATTATTGTAGATATAAATACAATTGCATTAATTCTGTTGAAATGGGTTCCATATAAGCTTATAGTATTGAGATTCACTGGATATTTAGCGTCTCCTGAGATTAACTTTTATTATTACTAGTTTTATTCACAAGGATTTCATGGTTGTGTATTCACTGTTTGTGTGATCTCTATTATTCAATAGCCGAACATGCTTTTTTGTTAGCATAAATTGTCTTACATAATGAAATGTAAGGTTGTATGACCTTCCCCAGAAAAATAATTTCGTGCGGGAGGGGTGAGCACCTTCTTTGTCTTTTTGTTTTACATTATCCCTCCTAGGTGCTGAACTTCACAGGGTCTCTTTATATATTATATATACTGGACAAAAACTTACATAAAACCCCAACTGTTAGAATTTAGAACACAGATTTATCAGTTTAATGAATTTTGTGACCTCGAGTTTTCGAAGGAGTCCTGTTACTCCAGTTGTTACCTTTATTTTGTTAAATCTTATTGTAAATTAATGAATTTTGGAATAAAATTTATTAACATCACAAGTAATCATTTGTGAGTAATGCATAAGAATACTGTTCTTTACTGTATCGAATGATGCAGGTTCATGTCAGTGGAAAGAATACAGTGATCACCCAGCTTCTCAAAGCTATTTTTCTATGTGAATTTGCCGTCTAAAATAATACAATATTGTATTGCTAAATGTGATTTTTGCTATAAAAAATGTATACCAATGTGTGTGAAGTACATTTAAAATACAGGTCTACTAGTGACTGATTGGCATTATAACTCAAAAACACTTTTGTAGCGAGTATAATGTGTAAATGTAATAGAGATTGAATGAATGCAACATTTTTATAATATTATATAGTGCAGTCAATAAAGGTCAATTAATTTAAACAAAATTAACCCATTGTTAAATCTTATCCCTCTTATATAGTTTCGTTTTAAGAAAAAATGTAAAACCTTATTAACACAATTTACTCACTAATAAAAACTTAAGTCAAACATAAGTTTTCTTCTACTTCCTTGAACTCTTTTACTTGCATTTAATAAGTAAATTATACTGAGCCATAATGGCACAATTTTTAATAGTAACGTACTGTCACAATACATTTGTTCGAAATACAAGAAAATCCACCACTTTTCTTCATGGACCTAACTTCCTGCTTCTGTTTCCTCAGACATTTCTGGAGCAGTGTTTGGTTCTATATCATTATTGTATAAATCTTGTTTATCTGTCTTGTCTATACTATGTGAAACTTTAACTTCGAAAGCATTTTCTATAACTACATCTACAGTTATTTCACCATTACAGGACTTTTGATCTGTGAAAACTGCAATATTGGATTCGCTACAAACTTATGCAAGTCATCAACCAATATTTTTCTCAAACTCTGTCATACATAATTCACTACCAGAAAATTGTGTCGGCAAGACAAATGTTTTTTTTTGTTTTTTTTTTTGTAGTACATCTTAATTATCGAGGAGTAAAACATGGCAACAGAAAACTCAAAACATATCAACACCTGGAATTTTGAACAAAACAACAGTGTTACTTGTACTTTTCACTTGTATACTGATTCACGTTATCAATGTGATACCAGACTAGGCTATTATCGATGAACAAAAATACGTCAAAATAAGAATAGATATATTTTATGTTCGGGTTAATAACATGCGTGGGAGACCTCTAATTACATGTCGGCCAATGATTTTATACACGATTTCAACAGAAATACAAAGAAAATGCAAAATCACCACAGCAGGTAGACGCCAATGCAAGTTAATGGGAATATCGAATACGAAGGTACACAAAAGATTCTTTATACCCGTAACAAATAAACCTGTTTATGGTTTGACATAGACAGTAGAAAACGATAAACTTATACCAAACTTATTCGGCTTTCAAAAGGATAAGTCAAGTTTAGACGCAGTTTCCTTATTGCACGATAAAGTCACAAAACACTATTACTTTAAGCAGTTAAGTTTTTTCTCTGTTCGCTATAATTTGTTAGTTAAAAGGCAATAGCCCTAAAAATATGATGTGCATAGTTAAAGTTTTTGTATTATAAATTTCAATAAATTGGAAATAAAGTAATAACGGAGGTATCATTTACTTTAACGTTCAAAACTTAAACTAATCCCTCTCAACAGTTCCTTAGTTGGACCAGTACTTTGTACTTGGTAACGTCATGAAAATCTTTGCCAAATGGGATTCAAACCCGCAACCTTCAGATCCACATTGTGAACGTTACCACTGGACCACTGCGTCAACTTTCCAATGGAACAAAAATAAACATGAAAATAAAAGTTTTAAATGACTGGATATTTTTATTTGTTTAATATAGAAGCAACATCATAAAAACAACGACGGGAAACAATACAATACATTATTTTTACAGATAGATTTTACAAAGGAACTGGATTAAAGCCTTTGTAAGGTTTGGTCATCAAATCTACCTTTATTTGGCAGTGAAGCAATAGAACATATTGAAAAACCCGACAAGTATAATCATTCAGGTACTATGGATTTTGTTTTCAAAACCTTTTCAAGTTTGGTCTCGCGTCAATCGTCAGGTCAAGGTAAAATCTAAGAAATGACAAACTATGTGTCTAAAGAAAATTCTCCTCTGTGTGCATAGCTTTGAATGCAATTCTATTCAGCCCTTTATCAATCGTTATTATTAGGTGTACCTGCATGCTTTTACCTGTCTGAATCAGAAGATTCGAACAGACGATTCATTACATATTTGTGCTTGTAAAATTATTCGGCCCAATATAATGAATTAAATAGGTGTTATCTTTAGAACATGGGCCATTATTCCATGCTTTAAGAAAACCTTTATTAATCATATATGAATGAATTGTAAACATATAGAGTAAAATAAAGAAATTATCTGAACCGCCAGGAGCCTTATTATTCAGAGGATTAAAATGTTTAAGCAAATTTAGAATTGGACTGTGAGGTTTCCCTTAGTGCAAAACAAGATTAATTAGCTCTTTCTGCCTCCAGCAGAAAAATCTATTGGGTTTGTTATGTTTTTTATTCTATTTGTTTCCTTCTTTTTGAAGTTCAAATTAAAACAGGTTGCCGATGAGCCAGTTGCATGAAATTTTAACAGTAATCAGAGTGACTTTGACGCTTTGATTGCCGCAATGTTTCTTCATGTGACGTCACGTAACGTCAGGGTTGAAAAAAAGCTACCAAATATTGTCCGCACTGTACATCCGTCATTTCTGGACGGAATAGCCTGCAATTTTCAAAGAATGTATATATTACGTTCTAGATGTGCGCCTCCGTATACGTTTTCCCAAAATCGGAAAGACCAAGGTTCTATGGTGAAACCAAGTTTCGAACTTTCGACCTGAAATTGTATTTGAGTATTACGAAGCTTACAAATACGCCATGAACTGGAAATTTGGACAGAACATGTGCCTTTTCCTTTTAGCTCTAAAAAGACTGACGTAATATGACGCAAAATGACGTCATGACGCGTTAACAAACTTTTAATCCAAAAATTACTGGTCCTTAATGCCTCAGTTTTTGATCGAGTTGCATAACATTTTCATTGAAGGTGCAACCGTGCATCTCATTGTCATTTTCCCCCTGATTTTTGCCGTTTTCTCAAGGTTTAACCGCCCATATCTGAAAAGTTGTCAAAGATACATACATTTATAAAGTGTGTGAATTGTGGGGAATTCAAAGACCTTTCCAACGGTACCTAGCTTTTTATGATTGGACATCATATAAGGAATCTCATGAAAAATAATCATTCATTTAAACTGTTCTTTCATGCACCTCTGCATTTAGTCCCAATCACTTGATTGTTATTTTTCTCTAAGAAACTATTAATTTCTCAAAATAATAAAAAGAATAATATTTTTAGCGTGATGCAATGCGGTTCTAATGGTATGCAGATCTGAATGATCGGACCAGTAATTATTGAGTTATTTGTCGAAGGGTAGTAATTGTAATGAACATCTTTTTGCCGATATTTGCGCTTGTTTTGAGGAATAACTTGGTTATCTCAAAAACCGAAATATATAGGTTTAAACATGAAGTAAGTAAATGTTGGAATTCAGGAGATCTTTCTAACGGTACCTAGATTTTTAAAATCGGACATCATATAAGGAAGTAACATGAAAAAAAGAATTTCTGAAAAACCGCTTTTCTTGTTCTTCTGCAGTTGATCCATATATTATTCCAAATTTTATTTCTGTTTTATTAAAGGTATAATGTGATACGGTAATTTATTTTGATTCCTACAGTAATGAGGGACTTAAGCAAAGTAAGTCAACAACTATGACTACTTGGCCTTAAACTCCGACGTCGTCCTCACACACACACACACACACACACACACTCAGAGCTAAAGTACAAATCTGTTGCAGGCTTTTGGGCCACCATGTGGCCATAGTGGTAGATGTGTGCTGCCTACGGACCAGAAGGATGTGGGTTTGAATTGTCCCTAAATACAGCACTGTGAGTAAGTGAGATATTTTTTATCTTTTTTTTTTTCGTGCTTAGCTTACTGGTCTTTGTTATTAATTGTGTGCCATTAACAATTGTTTGTAAACAGTATAGACTTATTTTGTTCAATCTTCATTTTATATGAATCAAATTTTTTCTGCGGAAAATCACGGTAAACTTTTAAACTTGGTCATGTGTTTAAGTCTTAAAAAAAGAACCTTGTGATCAATCTAATGAATTTTGTTCAATTCTCATGAAAATTGTTAGAATGATTGTCATCTGATTTCAACATTTGTTTACTTGGATTCAAAAAGTAGGTCACTCGGGCAAATTTTAAAAAGCCTTCTAAACAGTCTAAAAGCCACACATTTGTTTGATTCCTTTCTCTGCAACCAATTCAACTAAGCATGGGACTTGATTATATTATTTATTGGGGTAATATATCTAAAATGAGTTTGATTGTAAGCAAAATCAAACAGAACGAGAATTGGATAAGCCTTAAGTTGTCCAATCTCTGAAAAAAATAAAAATAATAATCATGCCTAAATGAAGTATATGAAGACAATACAGTGGTGTGTCACTATATAGCAATTCTGTAAATTGCCCTTCCATTGCAATGCATCGTACTAGATTTAATGCCCACATTGGTGGGTTTAAGCAATCTGAAACAGAAGAAAATAAGTATTATAATGCTTTATCCTTGAATAGCCCAATTTCCATACAATTGTTTCCATAATGTTCTGACCTAAATGCAGGAGTGGAACTGCGAGGTAAGTTGTGATAGCCTATAATCTGTACTTTTTTTTTTAAAATGTATACCTGTGCTTAATCTCATGGTACTGTAATGTTCTAACTTTGTCCAAGCTGAATTATTTCCAGAGTTTACATAGAGTACATAAGAACTTATGAAGCAATCAATACCTAATGTCTGTTGTTGTTTTTTTACTGAACCTAAATAATAGGGGTTCATACTGATATAACTTGACATTTTTATAATTAAGGTAATCCATCCATCATTAAATCATAATCATGGTCCTTCAAATGCTTAAAAAGACTTCAGTACAGATGCAAGCATCCACTGACTTTGAGTTATAGGCTCTTTTGCTTAATGTCTGTTAAACCTTGCATTTACTATAAAAATCCCACGATCAGTTACTGGACTATACTCACAATTTAAGGATGAATGTATTACCTTAATCTATATAAAGATGTGCATTTTAATGTCTGTAACAGTATATGAATGATAGAGTATATGAATGCACAACTATTTTTGAGGAATTTGTATGAAAAATATGTACTTTACTAGAAATTGTAGGATTGTTATTTTACAATAATTATTGTAAACAAAATATACTGTAATATGAAGATAAATGTTTAAGCATACATTTCATCGGGTTTTCTCTTATCTTTTAAAATGTTTTTCATTTGATATATCTCAGAGATATATCATAAACCAGTTTATTAGAAAAGAATCCGAAAAATGAATTACATGTATACCCCTACAAACGTCTTGTAGGCATTTCAATACAGGGTTAGATAGACTGAAAATAGTGGCTTGGCTCAGCTTAAAATCTCTTGTCTTCGACTATGACTGATATCTGTCTATACGGTCTGGAGTTATGGCCCTTGAATTATTGAAAAATGCCGGATTTCACATTTTGTACACTTAAGCATATTCATTTCTTAGGCAATCTTTTTCAAACTTTATGGCAATATTTATAAACATACATTCCCGGCTTAGTTTAATTATGGCTGCTATCCGCCAATAAGGTCTGGAGGTATGTCCCTTGAATTATCTAAAATGCCAGAATTCATTATGTGTTAACTCTAGCATCTTCATTTCATTTGCAATCATCTTCAAACTTCATGACAATATTTTAAGCTATATTCATTCGGCTAAGTTCGATTATGGCTTATATCGGCCGGATCAGTCAGGAGTTACGGCCCATGTATAGACTTAGGCAGGAAAATACTTAAACATTTTTTTGTCAGAAACCACAATGCCTGGTTAAGATATTTGGTGTATAACATGACCTGATGAACCTCTTCCAAGTTTGTTCAATTTAGGGCACAGGGATGAAAATTGACCCCGCCAAAGGAAACATTTGATTTTATATAGACTAATATATAGGAAAATAAAAAAAATGAAACAACAAGGCCAAGAGCTTAGATATTTGGTGTGTGTGTGTGTCATTGTCAAGTAGTCCTTTACCAAGTTTGTTAAAATCATATGGCCTTGGGGGTCAAAATTGGCGACGCCCACTGTTCATTTGTTTTTGTTTTTAACATAATCTTATTATAAGGGTGATTGCTTTTGAGCACAGGTACAATTTTGATTGTGAAATTTATCTTTGACCATGGATGATCTTGATCATAACCCATTGATTGTTTTATATTTTAAGGTACGGCTTTCAAATTTGGGCAGCTGGTACAGTTTTACGTGCTACATTGAATTTTGACATTTAATGATCTTGACCATGACCCAATGACCTACTTTTGTATTTTTAGGCTATTATTTCAATTTGGCCGAAATGTACTGTTTAATGTGTGTATGTATGTATATATGTATTGATGATATATTCAGAATGACTATGTTACACTGTAGTAACTTGTACAGGCAATCAAGGTTATTTTCTCATGTGAGCGTCTTCAGGGTCCTAATTGCCTTGTTCAAATTGCTGCAAAAATATCTGACAATTTCTTCAAATGCTTTTATCTATATGCAGTAGACTCATAATCTTGGTGTCTATATATATATTGTATACATATGTAAGGCAAAAGCACAAAGAAATTTTGCTATATAACGTAGTATTTTTTTAAATAACATTTATATCATTAGAATGGCCATTTATTATCTACCTTATCATCACCGGCTTTTAAATGACCAGAATCCTTGTATCTAGAATGTCTTAAAAGTTAATTAATTAACTCAAAGTAAATAATATGTGCATGGTCTTTATTTCATTAAAAGATTATGATTTGTTTATTTTAAATAATATAGGTTTAAACTGGTATGTTTCCAAACTAACATGTAATAATCATTGCACGAATTCTAGACCCTATAATACGCCCCATTACCGAAGAAACATCAATGGATTTGTAAATCATGAGGTAATGAGGTTTAAAACTACTACTCGGAGATATAAATGTTTATGACAATTTTCCTTCATTGAAAAATAGTATTTTCTTCTATTTACAAAAAAAAAAATCCTATATATATTGTGATAAATACGTGCAAAGAGCAAAAAACATTCACATGATTCACATTTAGCTACCTTGCAAGAATGAATATTTAAAGTGATTGCAAGAGGTTAACTCAGAGCTGATATTGCTTAAGACAAAGACCAATTCTGGTAAGGTAACTTAACAAAAACCAACTCAAAACACTTTCCTGTTCCAGATATTTGGTATACACATTGGATACTATGGAAGCTTCATGCATACACTGAGCACTCACATAGGAAGGTTACGTTGTTATGAAACCGGCAGTTTTGTAGACAATGACATCGACGACAGGGTATGATGATCGGTACAAAAATCAAACCTATATGACCTTGTTAATAACCAGAATGAGTCTAAGGCTGAAAATTAGAATGCCAAACGTAAATTTGACTATGGGCAATAATAGTAGCTAGTATTTTTCATAAGAAAATGGACACAATTCCTTTACAGTGACAAAGCATTACTGATCAGACATTCACGTTCTTGAAACAACGAATGAACATTCAAATGAAAAATAAGTAAATCTAATGACCAATAAACGATACTGAAGACGTTGTCACTAAAGAATTAATAGATATACAGGAGGTACTAGCGGTATAAATAAGTAAAATGAATTTAGCTATTTGACATGGACATACGAGTAGTAACAATATTCATTATAAATTCTTATTATTTTATTATATATTTTAAAAGCATTTATTCAACAAACATATTAGCTTTGATAAAATAAATATATAAAATACTTGACATCATCTTATTCTTGGAATAATCAAAATTACTGATAATCAGTTGAACTGATACACTCTTACTTCCACAAGGGATATAGGCGTTTGTACAAATGTAGCGTGGTTACTCTTCTGTTCACGGCCCTATATATCCGTGAAAGAAGTAACTTGTTCCCAAGAGTGACTATAAACCTGTAGATTCGATAGTGATATGTAACTCAGTCCATAACACTTATGTGTGATGTACAATAAGCAATGAATTCCCTTTAAATGCTTTTTTACAATAACTTGTAATGTGGCTCGTATTGGACATATTATAATGATACAAAACTGCAGTATGCAGATCCTTAAAAAGTATATATTTTATTTTATAACATATGCTTATGTGGGCTGATTGGCATATTTCAAACAGTTGTATCTATAATTACTACTGGTTGTATATAAATGGCTATTTTGAATGATATAGATGTATTTTTTTTCAGCAATACTTCATATATCAACCTAATTGTAAACCGAATGGCTTTGCCCAAAGTGTGTATATATAGACACCAAGATTGTGAGTCTTACTACATATAGTTACAAAGATAAAAGCATTTGAAGAAATTAGCGACCATTTTGGCCCCCACGCAACCAAGGAATGCTGTGGACTTGGGTAATTATCTACAAATGATTAGTAGGAGGTATTTTATATGTATGCTAAGTTTCATGCATTTAACCCAAAGTGCACGAATCTATCAAAATATGGTCCTTAACAGTTCCACTATAAAAAAAATTCTATTATCAAATAAAATATTTATTTCAAATGTATAGAATAGTGTAAAAAATATAAAAATCAAATTTTTACAAAACATGAAGTCATGCATGCTGTTCTTATATATGTTCTAGTTCAAGTGAGTACACGCGCCACATGCAGGGATTTTGATAGTGGCGAATTCTACCTCATAGGAAACAAGAAATGGCTGCATCTCACTCAGATCAGATTCAAAACCAGAACTACCGTAACTGGGTCAAGGCTGGGCTGGGACTCAAATATACAAAAGAAGAGATAGAATCCTTCATTGGTGATGAGACAAGAGAGTTCCACTCATCCCTGCTGAAGCAACTTGGTCAACAGTCACAGAATTGTGGCCAGTGTACCATAGACAACTTGCTGCCTCACAAGTCATCTGCATGTCCAGGACAGAGACATACGTGTATTTGTTCAAACCAAGTTAACAAACGCCGTGAATGTCCAAATAATATATGTGGGACACTTTTCACTGCTATAATATCAGCACACAGGTTTAAGGGACCTGCATGGAAGAATTCTCACATGTCCCAGTGGGTCACAGACTATTGGGAAGTAGGGAAAAACTATCTTCCCAACACAGGAGGGTACTTAAATATAACATCAGCCAAGGACACAGACTTAAGTGGACTGGTGAACATTGGGATAAACCTGGTGAATATAACAAACAGACAGAAGTTTACAAGAGTTGCTCCAGATGATTTTTGTCAAGTAATTTAGAGGTTTATTTGATCAGTATCAGGGATAATCAAGTTTTCGTGCTTGATTGTAGTTCAACTTTGCGTACAATGCAAACTGTCCATAACAACACCTGTTCATAACGACACCAGTTCATAACGACATCTGTTCATAACAACACCTGTTCATAACGACACCTGTTCATAACGACACTGTTCATAACGACACCTGTTCATAACGACACTGTTCATAACGACACTGTTCATAACGACACCTGTTCATAACGATACCTGTTCATAATGACACATGTTCATAACGACACCTGTTCATAACGACACCTGTTCATAACGACACCTGTTCATAACGACACTGTTCATAACGACACCGGTTCATAACGACATCTGTTCATAACAACACCTGTTCATAACGACACCTGTTCATAACGACACTGTTCATAACGACACCTGTTCATAACGACACCTGTTCATAACAACAACCTTTTTTATCTGACACCTTTATTGGTCCAATCGTTTTTCCTATTTAGTGACAGTTTAAATCACCTGATTCTTACGACACCTGTCTAACCTTTTAACCGAAATACCATTTATAGGTCCCATTAAGCATTCATGTACTTTAAAATAATATACTATATGCTTTATCCGACACATCTAAGATGCCGCCTTTGTAAACTGTTACTTTCGGTGTAAAAGCAATTACAATTAAATGAATGGATTTTTATTCTTTACCAGTTCCAGAAATAGATTAAAAAAACAACTTTTTGCATGTTTGTCATTACGGACTTCATTTAGTATATCAGAATCAGAAGTTCCATTTACAGAAAGTAAAACTTCAATAGTTGTAACTTTTGTACATACATGTATATATTACTCGTATTATGTTTTAATAACATCACAAATAAACATGATTCGATTGTGTAGCAAATACTATAAATTCTAAAGATATGTTCTATAAAGACCTCCACTAGTCTTATTTAACATTGTCAGTTGGTCCCAGTGGGTGTCGGATAAGACATGTTTTACTGTATAATGATCGTCAGCTCAGTAAAAGTAGAGATACATCCCAAGTGAATGATGTAAATTATATTTTGGCACGAAGAACACCGAGGTAGAACCACCGTCCTTCTGCAAGCCAGCTGGAAGTCTTCCTTACTTGAAAAAGCCAATGTAACTAGACTGGTATTTGAACCCATATTGTTGAGAGAATAAATAATTTTAAGTCAGGTTTCCTCTTCAAATGGCCAGTGAGGCCCCCCTGGCAAATTAAGGTTCAGAACGAAAAGATGGTTGCCATTTCCTATTTTGTTATATCCCCGCAAACGAATGTTTATGGGTTTACAGGAATCACCCTGTCGGCTGGACGGTCGGGTGAGCGTTCTGTCCATCTTTCCCCCAAAACGAATTTCGTTTATAACTTTTGTCATTACTGAGATGTTTTGACATACTTTGGTCATGTTTACCTTGGTCTGTAAAATGGAATTTTCTTGATAACTTTTGTCAGGAATAAGATATTATAATTAATGTTGGTACTTGATAACTTTTGTCAGGAATGAGATATTATAATTAATGTTGGTACTTGTACACCTTGTTTAAAGAGCAAGCTTCGACGAACTGTATTGGTCTTATAGGTCAAGGTCACTGATGCTAAGAAAATGTCCTTAAAAAGGAATTTCTTAAATAACCTTTTTTCATAAGTGGCATATCTTGACCAAATTTGGGACATGTATACCTTTGTGAGAAGATAAAGCTTTTATGTTCGTTTTGTTATAAATGGGTAATGGTCAAGGTCACAGTTACTAAAATAGACTTTTGTTACTGCTTACTGTCTGCAAAATGGATTTTTAGCTCACCTGAGCTCTTGTGCTCAGGATGAGCTTTTGTGACCGACTTTTGTCAGTTGTGCGTCGTCCGTAGTCAACAATTGCTTGTAAACACTCTAGAAGCCACAGTTTTGGTCCAATCATCGTGAAATTTGGCCAGGGTGTTTTTCTAAATAATATCTTGAATGACTTTGATGTTGGTTCATGGTAGATCAAACACTAGGTCACCAGGCCAAATCTTAGAAAAGGCTTACGAACACGCTAGAGGCCACATATTTAGCCCAATCTTCATAACACTTGGTTAGGATGTTTGTCTTCATAATATATCAGATAAGTTTAAATTGGGTTATGTTGAGTCAAAAACTAAGTCACAAGATAAAATCTTAGAAAATCTTATAATAACCTTGTGAATACACAAAAGACCACATGTTTGGTCCAGCCTTCATAGAACTTGGTCAGAATTTTTATCTACATGAAATCTCGGATTAATTCGATAATGGGTCACATATTTAAAAGGGTAGGTCAAAAGATCAAATCATAGAAAAACCTTGTGAACACTGTAGAGGCTACATTTTTGTCCCAGTCTTCATAGTGCTTGATAAAAATGTTGTCTGCATGAAACCCCAAACTCTAGGTCACTTAGACAAAAGTTAAAAAAAAACATTGCAAACAGTTAGATGCAACATTTTGGTTATCATGCCTAACACAGCAACCATACTCTGGTGACCGACAGGGCCATCTTGCCCTCTTGTTCTTAATAACATTTGTCAGAAGTGAGATATTATAATCAAATTTGGTACTTGCATTTTTTGCGTAGAGAGCAATCTTCGATGAGCAGTGAGGACCTAAAAGATCAAGCTCACTGATACTAAAAATAGATTGTCCCCAAAACTGAATTTAGTGCCAGGTACTAAATTTTTATCAGGTTTGTGATATCATGATTAAGTTTGGAACATAATAATATAGCTTGTGTGGAGATAAAGTTTTGATAGGCTGTTGGGGTGTGATGGGTAAAGGCCAAGGTCATTGTTACTAAAAGTTAGGGCTCTGTACCATATATTGGATCGAATATTGATATATCGATCAAAATATTGATCATTAAATAGAAATTAAGTGTCGTAAAAACTCAGATGATTTGTTGTTTTTTTTCCTCTATTTTACAATCCGATTCATTCACAGACTTTCATTTTCAACTTGCCATGAAACTTTCGGATACACTTTGGCTGATTCTAATCCTCTTTAATGTCCACTGTTTGGAGTGTTCGATTAAAAAATCGCAATCGATAAGGTCAATTTGAATGAATTTCTCAACAGTTCTGTTATTATTTACTGATTGCATGTAGTTGAGCAATTATAAAAAGGGAAAATAGACTTTGAGTGATGTTATACCATGAACAATTTATGTTTTATGCTTTACTTTTATTTAAGATATGCGTGCAGAAAGATCCTAACTATGACTGTATGTATCTGATTTAAATCGGGCATAACCGTGTTTGCTTTGTCTACAAACATACCGCCTCCTAAAAGTGACAGTCTAGAGATCAAAGTGCAAACTTTGCAGAGAAAGGGTTTTCAGCAAAGGGGGCAATACACAAAATATTGTTGTTTACTTGCGCAGGGTAAACAGGATTGAATGCACGTCTTTTACCTCAGTATTCATTCAGTTTTGCATGTTATTGAAGGCAATAGATCACCGTGATAATAACTTGGTCATATAAACACTCAAAGAATTTCAAAACGTCCACCTAGATTTTTCATAATCCCATCGAACAACATGAACAACAATCAAACGCGTATGTATTTTAGTTAAATGCATAACACATTTCTATAGAATTATAAAAAAAACAACTCTAGGTGGACGTTTAGAAATTCCTTTGCGTTTATATATTTATATATACAGGAACTTCAAGCTATTTAAACTATCATATCGAATTTCGGTCATTTTATATCGGTACAAAAAATAATCGTAAAGTTGATTCTGATTGATATGGAGCCCTACCAAATATAGACTTTTGTTACTGCTTGCTGCTTGCTTCCAACATTTAGAACATACTTCCATTCTATGATAAAGCAGTATACAGGTGTATAAGTCACCTCTGTGGCATTGTTTAACTTAGCTTAGTATTTATAAATGCTGTGAAGTTAAATCAAAATCTGAATAAAGGTAGCAGAAAAACAGATGCACATTTTTGTGCGTAGTTGTTTTAGCGTTAACTAACGTAATATTTAGTTTGTATATTAAATTTAAGCAGTTTTTATTTTTTATTCATAAGTGAGCCCATGTAGCTTTAGAAAGAAAAAAAAACGAAAAAAAGATTAATATTTGGTTTGCAAAGCATAGCAACAGATGTGTATAATTGAAAACAGATAATGTGACATGTTTTACTTTTGGATTGTTAGTCTTGTTGTCTGGTTACAGTGTAGAACTGCAAGAAATGAGATACTGCATAGTGCAAGTTACTCCCTGACTGATGATGAGCTGAGGGACTATCTCGAAATTATGAGGGCAACACTGCAGTGTACAGTTGCCCTGAGTAGAGACCCTTTAGTACAGCAATCTTTCATCAAACTGTCACAGGTAAGATGGGATTGTACTCTTGGTAACTTCTTCACATTTGTCCCATTAGCTATGTGTGCACCCACATATCATTGAAAATATATTTGGTTGTGTCTCGTATTATCCCCATAACTTTGAGTAATATGACACTTCTTTTGTTACAAAGGCTGGTGTTGAAACAACTGTGTTATATAGACACATTTCTAGTGTTAAAACTGCACTGTGTTTGACAGTAACATGAGTATAACATTTACTATATTCCACATCTTTCTGAAGGCATATTGTTGTCTTGGAAAGTCATACTTTAATACTATTTAAACTACGAAAGCGTATTAGTGACACATTGACGTTTATCATTTTCTTTTTTTTTTTTTTTTTTTTTTTTTTTTTTTTTTTTTTTTTCAACACTTTAATCTGTTTCAATCGGTTTTAAACAGTTTAATCGGTAAAATGTACAGTTTTAACTGTAAAATTCATTTTTTTTCTGTAAATTTTACAGTTAAATCTATGAATTTTACAGATGAAACTGTAAAAATCAAACTATTTTCTGTAAAATTCGCACTTTTTTCAGTAATTTTTTAATCTGTATGTTTTACAACTTGATCTGTTTAGATAATAGCCGTGTATATTGGTACGACGGTCATACGGATAAGCAACCTTATCGGCATGACCGTCGTGCGTAAATTTTCCTTATTCGCACAACCGTCGTGCTGAAAAGGTTGTTATCGAGACAACGGAAATACAAAATATAAAAATTGCACAAACAGAGACGAAAATGTCTAGACCTTATTCTTTCTTTCTGTCTGTCTTTTCGTGTGCCTGGATAGCGTAGTGTTTACACGCTACGCTTCTCACCAAAGCGTCCCGGGTTCCTGGTCACGCGCGTGAGAGGGTACAGTGGTCGCCCGTAGGACACGTGGGTTTTCTCCGGATACTCCGGTTTCCTCCCACATTGTGATTAATATGTGAGAACTTGTTTCGTAATAAAATTTTAACATGTGTTTCTTATGTTCATTGATAAAAAGATCATTAATAAGTTTGCTCAGTTTTGCCAGGGGTGGTGTTTAATGACGAGGGCATTCTCAAATTAACTTTTTTGCAGTTATCTTCAATGGGTAGGTAGAGAGATATGTGTCGAGGAAGTCATGTAATGAAAGCAGCAAACACCACAGACTTAGTACAAGAAAGAGTGTGGATTACATCGGTTTTGACCTGTTATATGTCTTAAACATGAGGTGAAAATAAAATAAAAACTTTAACTTTCAGAATATCTGTAAAACATATACTTACAACATACACCGATACCATTATATACTGAATAGTACAATATATACCTTCAATCTATACCTGTAACATATACCTACAACGTATACATACCGGTACAAACAACATTAACCTACAAATTATACCGGAATATACAACATATGCCTACAACATATACCTATTACATATACCTACAATATATACCTATTACATATACCTACAACATATACATAAAGATAAATTATTCTATAAACGAAATGTAATAGAAATGACAATGGCAGGTTGAATTGAGATCATGCAGGTACATACAATATCTACCTACAACAAATACATTCAACATATACCTACAACATATACCGGTCATGTCGGGATCCAGAAGGGGGAGGGGACCAAAGGTATTGACTCCACCTGAGATTTGTGTAAAATTATGAAATCCCGGGCAGATTATGCTTTTGTTTAGCATATTTATTCTTGTTTTCATATTTTGATTAATTTTGTTTTCAGTTAGAAAGCTCATCATTTGAGATAACCGTTGAGAATATCACAGAGATCAAGCAGATGGCTATATCAGCAATACAGAATGAGGGCAGAAAGCAAGCTGAGGCATTGACAAATGTGGGAGAAAACCAGAAACAAATTGTGAATACTGAAGGTGCGAAACAAAAACAGTCTGTAGTGCAAACAGGGAAAAGAACTCGTGATTGTATTGATACTGAGGGTGATAGACAAAGGAAAATGATAAGAACTGAGGGTGCAGAGGCCAAGAGAGATGCTGTTGAGGCCATAGAAAGTAAAGGAAAAAGGCATGTTGACGCATTGAAGAGAGAGCGAGGAAATCAGATACAGAAGATAAAACAAGCTAATATAACGCAAGCAGATGCCAGATACGAGGAGAAGAAAAATAGTAATTTGTCATTGTATTATTCTTTAGATATAATCTAGACCCCCACCTGTTTTCAGTTTCCAATACGGTAAAGGGGAGGGGGTGAGTGGGATGGATTTAAAATAGAGACAGGGGGTTACAAATTCTCACTCCAGATATTGTCATTGCACTGATGGAAATGATAATTGAACCAGTTGGTGCCTTATAATGAATACAGAATATTCAGAGCACTGAGTTTGATATTTGCAACAAGCAGAAATACACTTTATTTGTTTAAATATTGTTGGTATGTGTACCTTAGGCAGTTCCAATAATGTTTGTAGTGGGGGGATACAAATTTCCCCCCTCATTAAACTTTTCTGGAATACAATTAGTTGAAGTTAATCTGATTTATTAATAATCAAAAATGGATGAAAGAGAGGTCATGCAGATTTCAAAGATAGGTTAATTAAGGTTAATGACAAATATAGAGGACTGGAAATGTTGTTGCTAATTCCCGAAGTATATTTTAACTCAGTAAGCAATTCAGTTTTAACCTTGGCATTAATTATATCCCCCACATTTACATAAGGGAGACATATTGATTTTGGAAAGAGTTGTCTGTCTGTCACTCATTTCGTCCGGAAGATAGCTCCTCTTCTACTTATAATATTGAAGTGAAATTTCATTTATGGAACCTTTATTAGAGGGAGTATAATGCACAAGGTTCATAACTCTGGCTTCAGTATTTATGGATTTATTCCCCTTTTTTCACAATTCATTCTTGCCTTTATCATATTTCTCAAATATATTTTGTCCACTCTATTTCTCAGCTACCTTTAGTCAGATTTTGTTTTATTTTCACAGTATTGATAAATACCAATTCTAATTGTGCATATCGTTGGAACATCATGATTCGCTTGATTTTAAATGAGTTATGGTCCTTTGTTATATTTCTTAAATATATTTTGTCCACGATATTTCTTGGCTACTTTGGTCGGATTTTGATTTAACTTCACACATTAATATGTACCAAGTCTAGTTGCGCATATCTTGGTTGGTTTTAAATGTTAGAATATTGTTTTTTTGATATTAAGTCCATTCTATCACTCTGCTACTTTTCATATATCTTCACAAAAATCATTAAAATTAAAACTAATTGTAAGAAAATCAATGTTATAATTGTATGTGAGACATTGAAATTTAATCACTGATATTTTACATTGCCCAAAAAAATCCCGAGATATTGCATTTTTCGCAGTTTTTCAAACTCAGATATTTATGCGTTACTAACGCTATATATTTTAAAAATAGATTTTTAAAAAATCATGTGACATCGTAAGTACCCGTTCCCACATGCGCATGTAAAGTTCTGACTACAGCAGCTTAATACTTTGAAACGACAGCTAAGAGATTTTACTTTTATGTAGACTTTGATCAGAACAGATGTCACTATGAATCCAAACGTACTGTAGCCGGGTAAAGGTATTTGGTGATAAATCAATAGACAAGAAGACGTGTGGCTTGGTAGCTCAGTTGGTAGAGTGCAGGAACAGTATTCCTGAAGCCCTGGGTTCGAGTCCCTGTCGAACCAGGATTTTTTTCACAACCCATTACAGTATTATAACGGTGAAATAACATAACTACTTTACCTCTTTGTTATATTGACGTTGAGGACTCTGACATTGTTTACATCGCCTTTATTAATCACGTGATCTATGAGAAGTGTCCGTATATCGAAATCCAAGCTTATTGGGTAAGGTCGAAAACGATTTTATTTGCTTATAATTCGAAAATAAGTACCTTTCAGGCTGTTGGTAGACTTAATAAAAAAAATAATAACATGTCCGAAATCGAGTTTATTTTTTTCGGTCATTTCGAGTGCAAATGGGAGGCTGTCCTTTTAAATCAGAATTTAATTTTAATTCCGGGCAATAACTTTTGACAAAATGCATGTTTTAAATTCATATTTAGTTTACTAGTATATGATATCAAAATCCAACTTTATTATAGAGTTATTCCAAATAACTTTTGAAATACTTCATGTTTTATATTTAGTATACAAGTATATATCAAAGTACAGGTCACGTTTATTTTTGGTTACAATCCACTGATTAATGATGAAGTTAATGATAAGTTCATTTATCTTCTACAACTAAGAATAGAATAAGTTATTATTGAGATCAAGCTCAGGCTCTTGTTAGAATCGTATACTTAACAAAACATATAAGTACTCCGATTTCAAACTTGCAGGACAAATCTATTTTTCAAAACATATGCCCATTCAATAAAGGAAATAAGTATTGGCTAAATATGTCGTCTGCTTAAATGATTTTGATGCATAATCAACCATGTGAAACCAATTTTCGCGGACAACTCCTAAAAACCGAAAAAAAATCTTTTAAATCTGACACTAGATATAAACACAATACTTTAGTCGGAGTACTTATAAGTTTTGTCTAGTATAGTTCTTACCTTTGGAACCTGTGCCAAATTTGAATACCCAGATAATAGTTTACATTTTCTTTAAAAAAAAGTAAATCATGAATATATAATGAACCATAATAATTTGTGTTAAAAGTATGATATGTTTCTTATGCAACTTCACACGTCTCACTTTTAAGGTAGGCATTTTGGATTGCTAAAAATAATAATAACTATTCATTTACTTAGTCCAAATTCAAAGGTGAGTCACAATCGGCAATCCTTATGATTAGACACAGTTCTGCACGATTCTCTCTATCTCTTACTCACCTCGACCCCAGCTGTGATTCCCAAGATTTCTTTATTTCTTCATCTTATATAGTCTAGGTGTACATTTGTAACTCATAAATCATATCTTAGTTCCCAGCTTCGTGATATGATTATGACCTCAGTGTACCTAAATACGATTTTCCTGCGATGACAGATGCAACGTGATAAACACGTGCATGTTTAGGCCAGATATGCTGACTAATTGACCTTTATATCATGAGTAACTTGACAGGTATACGGCAGAGTACTTTTGACCGCATATTACCGCATATCCTAAACTTTTCTCGAATATGTCATAA
The DNA here is from genome assembly GCA_021229015.1 of Solen grandis. Classification (NCBI taxonomy): domain Eukaryota; kingdom Metazoa; phylum Mollusca; class Bivalvia; order Adapedonta; family Solenidae; genus Solen; species Solen grandis. The sequence goes on from CM037787.1 coordinate 39,209,301, forward strand.
AATATATTCAACAGTCAGACATACCTAATTACACGGTTAGTCGTTGAATGAAACTGTCAGAACATTGAACTTGGCAAATTTCTTAGCATTTGATCTTGCAAAAGAAGCTGTACCCCGTCTTTTATCTCCAAATAGTAAGTCAGTCCTCCCTCTTATATCATTAACTATTTTCATGTTCGTTAGGTTTAATATCTACTGTAATTTACTGAGTTGGGTTGAATTGGCTGACTGATAACGATGACAAATATCAGATACAGAACGCTGACTTTCTATTTGATTTTCTTTTATACTTTTACTGAACGTTGTTCTTCAAAAATCAAACTTAACCATTTCGTAAGTCCGCCTTTTGAGTAAATGAACAGAAAAGTAGTAGTATCTTATTTATCAGAACATAGACATATGGAAAAAATCTGTTTTGACTGGATATCCGTTATTTTTCAAAAGTTTGTAATGGTGCACTGGAAACAAGATTTAAAGGGACTAAAGTGTGATGAATGTACATAGTTGTTGTACGTCTTTCTGCAAATATTCCGGTTATGAGAGGAATGGTTCACTTATTTATGCCTTCAGTTTTATGACCAAGTGGAACGGTTTACTTGGTTATGTCATCGATTCTAAAAACAAGTGGAATGGTTCACTCAGTTATGCCTTTAGTGCTAAGAACAAGTGGAATGGTTTACTGGTCATGCCTTCAGTTTTTGGACAAGTGGAATGGTTCACTTGGTTTTACCTTGAGTTCTTTAACAGGTGCAACTGTTTACTTGTTTTTGACTTCGGTCATCTCTAGGTCTTCTACCACTGTGACTAGGATCTGTTTCTTTCCTTTATCAATTTCTTTCTTCAATTACATAACGCGAACCTTGCCATACTCACCTTCAACTGACTTTCTTTTGTCTGACCAATCAAACTTCCACATATTGGCCCATTCCTAAAAATTATCACCGAAACATCAATCTGTATTTGTAATTATGCTGCGTTTACACATAGCCACGATGTCCCCGGCTTTGAGAGAAGCATGGTGATGGAATCGTGGTGATTTTGAGGGAACTTGGTAGAATCGTGATGATCGTAAAGATCGTGACAACCATTTTGACCAAGAAAAAAATGCCACGAGTATCCCGATGTATTGTTTAAATCTTGAGGGATTGCGATAGAACATGAAAATCGTAGCAGAGCGTAGTACAGATTAACAGACTTTAACGTAGCGAACTTGATGCTCCAACGTAGGGATCTTTGTGAACTTTGTGAAAAATGAATCCTTAAGTTCCACTTCGATTCCGCAATGTTTCTCTCACGCTCTATCACTCTGTACGAAGATTCGTCAAGATATATTGAATAGCATCAGTAATTCCATCACACTAAGCACGTTCCTTTACGATCAACCCGATTAGTTCCACGCTCTGTGACTTTCCTTAAGTTCCTTTAATTTCTAGGGTGGTTTCCAAGTTGCGGCTACACGCCCTGTATGATTAGAGATATTTTCAACACCCTACAAATATGTCAGTCCCAAATGGTGCCTTCGGTTCACATTTAACAATGGTCTCACCCAGCTGGTCTTATGCCATCCTTCTATTTCTTCTTCTCCATCCTCTCTCTTCTATCCTGCCCTGCTCCGCCCCTTGTTGCTGCTGCAGACGAGTAACTATATAGACATACAAAAGAAATGCCAGCTCAATATATTCTCCATCTCTTGGATGCATAGCTCATCCCTCCTTGGAATACCTGGAGAAAATAAGAGGATGGATGACAAATGCCACCTATTTATACTCCTATCATGCTCAAAACATGATGTCACAGTCTTGATCAAATCGTGGCCATATATCGAAGCAGAATTTAACAGAAATTGATAGTGTTAGGGGTCTAAACATCGTGGCAGATCTAGTACATGTAATACAAAATTCATGCAATAAGACGTGGGTCTCCGCGTTTTTTTTGTTTTTGTTTTTTTGTTTTCTTTTGTTTGTTTTTTTAATCGTGGACATCGTGTCTAAGCTAAAAGCAGCATGAGCCCAGAATATTTTTTATGCAGATACAAAACTTTCTTTATGATCACTCTATATTTCCCTGCTTCAGTATGTTGTACTGGCTCTGCAGTGTGACTAGCCTAGTTTAATTTCCTGCATAGATCCATTGATCTCTGTGCTCAATGTTTGTAATAAAATAATGATTTCCATACAGTGGTCAACATTCTTAAGCTAATAAAGCGTTTAATAAACTATATTCAAAATAACATAGTGACACTATGAGATCATGGAACTATGCTAAATTATAGTCACTTGTACAGGCAGTGAAGGCAATATCTCACATGTCAGCAAAAGGCCATCTTGGCTCTCTTTTTAGCTCGACTCTTCGAAAAATAAGGAAAGCTATTTACTTACCCGAGCGTCGGCGTCGCCGTAACGGTTACGTTTGTACCATCTCACTTAATTACTAACCCCTTGAGGTATTGTTTTGAAACTTGGAATATGTGTATATGACCACCACTCCAACCTGTAGGCAAGAGGGGATAACTGTTATGGAATTTGACAAAATTATGCCTTTTTTTACTTAGAATCATGGTTAAGTTTTTCGTACCACCTCAAGTTTCACTGAAACCCTAAAGGTTTTCTTCTTAAACTGGGAATATTTACATATGACCACCTTTGCTGCCTGTGGCCAAGAGGGGATAAATCTGTCATGTATTTTGACCAAATTATGCCCCTTTTTGACTAAGAATCTCGGTTAAAATTTTTGTATGACATTTTTTTTCACTGAATCCATTGATGTTTTTCTTTGTAACTTGGTATACTTGTGTATAACTACGAGTATCACCCCTGCCTTTGGTCAAGAGGTGATTACTCTGTCATGGATTAGCCAAATTTATGCCCCTTTTCAACATAAAATCTTGATCAGATTGTTTGTACCACCTGAGTTTTCCACTGAAGGAGTTGTTTTGCAACTTTGAATGCTTGTTTCTGACCTCTTCCTGCCACGTGTAGGGGAAAGTACATAACTCTTCAATGGGTTTTGATTAAACAATGCCCAATTTTTTACTTAGAATCTCAGTTGCATAATTGTTATACTTGCTCACTTTTTCGCTGAACCCTTCAAGATATTGTCTTAAACTTGGAATGCATGTTTATATCAATTGTTTAATTTTTGTAATACGACGATTCTTTTTTTTGCATTTTACTGAACTATTTTTTTATATTGACAAGAACTGGGATGGTCTAACACGCTGTCTTACGGTAAGCTCTTGTTTAAATTGTGATATAAAGGGTTAACATCCTTGTTATAGGTCATACATGTTATTTAAAGATGTAATGGTTCTTGAAAAGTAATAACTATTAGTAAGCTATTTAACTTTTGCTTCTTGAAACTGTTTAAGTCGATATGATATAAACCTTAAAATGTCATAAGTAGCTTGACCCACACATAGACTCAGCAGAAAATGCTGTATTCTGAGGAAGGAGAAAAATACTCAAGAAAAATCTATGTAATATCATTGTATTAATCTTTGTCCCTACTACTGTCATTATAATCCCATTGAAAAAAATGTGGTTGGTAGGTTTGTCGGTTTTGTCAGATCAATACCTCATTAATATATAAACAGGTATTTTTTCGTAGAGATGCTTATCTTAATAAAATGAAATGTCCGACTATGTTTATTGATAAAATGAAGGTCAAGTCGGACTTTGGGCAAAATTCTTAACCTTTATAAACAGTTATGGCCCCTGTTTATGCCCCAGAGATCTGTGATCGGGGGGGGGGCATATTGTTATTGTTTTTATCATTTCTGTTTGTTTGTTTGTTGGTTTGTCAGCAATTTTAACATTAGCCATAACTTAGAAACTGTAAAAGGAAGTGAGTTGAAACTTCAAAAATGAATACAATGCGACTAGGAGAAGTGCAGTGACAAAGAACCATTACCCTACCTGGCCTACCTTTTGAATAATCTCCCTTTTTCAACTTTTGGGAGCATATCGCATAAACTATACAAGGTATTGACTTGAAACTCAAAGCATAAGTAGATGGTGAGATTGTGAAGTGCTGTAACCAAGAATCGTAAAACTGCATGAATGATTTTCTGTCCAGAGAATAACTTATTTACAATATACTTGAAAACTACACAAGGTATTTACTTGAAACTTCATACATAAGTAGATGACAACTGGGAATAGTGCATGACTAAAACTTTACCAAGTCTTGATTTTTATTATCTCCCTTTATTTATTTTTTTATATTTTTTTTTTTTTGGATAAATTTTTGGAGGAAAAAATCAAAAGACCATAAGGACTTGAAAACATAATATGATAGCAAGTGGGAGCAGTGTAGTAACCAAGAAACATAACTCTGCCTGGTCTTATTTTCTGATTATCTCTTGAGCATTACAATATGTATACATAAGTATATATATTTACCATACTTATTCCATTCATGAGTGGCTTTTAGTAATTTTCAAATATATCAATAATTTGACATCTGACCTGCTCAATTGGGGGCATAATGTTTTTCGAGCACATCTTGTTGAATTAGAATTTTCCCAAATACTTTGTCCAATTAATAACTCATCATAGGTTCAACAGATTTAGATAGATGTTGGTATACATGTTAATAGAAATAAAGTAAAGCCTAAGTTTGATTTTGGGCAAAAATCATTAAATATTTTAACAGTTTTGGCCTTAAATTTGCCAAAAATACCTTGACCGATTGATAATCATTCACATTCAGTGATACTTCTTGTATAGACATTTTAAATCTAATTTCAGAACTGGGGCACAATCTTATAGTAAACTACCTAGCTCAGTTGCAACCAGCCACACTGCCAGAGATTGATAGGCTGTATCTAGAGCCCAGTATCCAACTGGTGACAGATGGCACTGAAGGCACGGATGATACATACACGGATGATACATACAGTATTAAAGATGTTTTCTTTCAAGGTCAGACAACATTTAAACGGATCTTCGTCTCGGGGGATGCAGGACACGGAAAGACTGCTCTGTGTAAAATGCTGGTTTTGGCCTGGTGTCAGGTGCATTCAGGTAAACATATCAATGAACATATCCCTGCTGATTTCTTGACAGTCATGGAGAATTTTGACTTTCTATTCTACATCACACTAAGGAATAACTGTAAGGAATGGATTATCAGTAAAATGATACAAAGGCAGTATTTTAAGGATAAAGATTTTTATAATATGTTTATTCAAAACGAATGTGACAACAGCTCATGTCTTTTAATACTGGACGGTTTAGATGAATGGGTGCCACCAACCGAACATGAAACACCCATGCACACCAAACACGGCCTTCCAGACTTGTGCCATATTCAGAATTTCACTGTCCTCACTACCACTCGGCCATGGAAACTGGAAGTTGTAAGATTGGAGCCACCTGAGATAGACAGACAAGTTCGACTATCAGGTTTAAGTTGGATAGCATCATATAAATATATAAGCATGACTGATTTGCTAAATCAGAAGAAAAATGTCAGTAAGTGCTACCTTGACTTTGATCAACAGCTTAGGACAAACAGCTTGAACATTTCCGTAAAATCCCAATCCTGCTGAAACAGTGATAACATTGTGGCACCAAGATGATAAGGCAATAGCTGGGCGATCACAAGTTCATCTATACAGTGCTATGGTAAACCACCTTCTGAGGGCTGCATGGGAAAAAAATAAGAGGAAGGTATTACTAGGGGGAACTAACCAAGAGTCTGAACTTCCCTTGTTTCTAAAAGAAAAACCGGAGCTTCCTGAATGTCTAGAAGAAAAACAGTACTGTAGGATTCATAAGGATCTACTTCTCTCTCTAGCACGTCTTGCTTTTACAGCAGCATCTAAAGGGTGTCTTATATTTGACCATGCGGAAGCAACACTTCAAAATTTGACTGAAGATGACATACAATCCTGCTTAATAGCAGGTTTGTTGTGCCAAGAAATTTATACAAGTCCTCAGGATGATGAGAAGACAGAACTTTCATTTCTACACAAATCATTTCAGGACTTCTTTGCAGCAGTTTACCTGGTCATGAATCCTGAGAAAGCACAGCTGCCCCAAACATGCGACACAATTGTTCATATTCTTGACATGCGTTCACTGTTTATTTTTATATGCGGCATGGACTCTGCAGTCATGAATCCACTATCCAAACAAATACAGAACATTGTGGAGAATGATGGGAACTATAGTTCCCCCGGATTTAAACTAATACAGAAAGACATGTGGAGAGAAAATGTTGAGAGAGACGTAATACAAGACTTGATGTTGGATTGTGTTGGGGAGAGTATGGAAAATGGACAGCCACTGCCACATGTGACAAGCGTTGTTATTAAAACTGTTAAGTGGAGAAACTGGACTAATCTACAACATCTAATCAGTACAAATAAGGCCCGTATAAAGTATGTTTATATAAGATATACACATGAATATCAAAAGAGCTTTTACGCCTGTGTAAGACTTCTGTCAGAGTGCAGTGCAGTACAACATCTGTATCTGGAGTTAAAATCGAGTCTTTCCAATGACACCGAGGCCCTACTGGAGAAGGCATTGTGTGACCACTGGTCCCTGTCATCACTGGGACTTGAAGGGGGTGGCTGTTCGCCATACTTAAGATATATGTACAGTGACAAAGTGACCACACTGGTCAAGTTACACATCAGTCGTGTGACTGTCTCAAGTCCTGCAGAGTATCAGAGGATTGTTGAAAGTGTAGGGAAGGCAACACAGCTGAAGACACTGGAGTTATTATTTTTGTATGATAATTACCAAGGTTATAGGGATCAACATCTGGACCTGTCTAACTGTTCACAGCTACAGACATTAACTCTAACTGATTTTGATATGATTACTATCAACACAGCAACACTCACACATTGTAAAGTCAGTTGTAGTGCTCTACATTTTGTTCCTATACCAAATGTTGGGACCACCATGGAGTCACTGCACTTAAGTTGTATAACAAATCCATGTTCTATGGATGAGATTGTCACATTTTTGTTTCATCTTACTCAGTTATCTCACCTGAAGCTGGAGCAATTAGATTTTGGTGATAAAATTATTTGCCTGTCTCCTGCGGCAACACATCTCAAAAAAGTAGAATTGGTGAAATGTCATGATGGAAAAAAAAGCACTGAAGCTGGAGCAAGATATGTGTTAGAGATTTAGGTTTAATGTGAAATTATATTTGATGATAATAATTATCATAGATGATGATCTACCATTAGATAGATAGTGGAGTGATGAAATGATCTTGTTCTGGATAGGATTGTGGACATTCTGGCTATGATAGTTATCACCTGAAGTCTAAGTTTAAGACTTGGGTGATTATGAGAGTTTGTTTCTGATCAGATGTGGAATTCTGACGACTAGACCACTATGAAGAGTACTCGAAGTTATCTCATGTTGAATGGGATTACAAATGATCACGTCGATGATTAGTTTATGAACTCACTGAACAGTAAAGTGGACTGTAATAAATGTGCTTGAGTGAAGTTTGTTAGAATGACTTCGTCCAACTTGAAAAGATTTGAGAGGAGTAAGTTAAACAATGTTGATATGGCTGATATACAAATGATCCAGTTCATTGACTTTATTTATGACACTAACCATAAGGTGGACTGTAGTATGGTGTGAGTGACTTTGTTGAAGACTACATCAACTTCTCAAAAAAATTTGAAGGGATACGGAAAATCAGAAAGTCCCTACACTTCCACACCCAGCCAGCAGTTCCCTGATTATCCAAAACAGGAAGTCCACACACAAAACAGACGATTATTTTAGACTTACATTTTAGTAACCATAGAAACGTGTTCCTCTGATATGTAGCTGTGGACTTGTGTGCATGTCATTTTATTATTTGTTTACCACACCTGACATTGTAATCTACATTAAATGTGTTATGTTGAGTTTCAAATTGAAATTGAACATTTACAGAATTAAGGGAAATTGAGAGGAATTGAACATTGAATGTACATTTACACCTTAACTAGGTTACTGGGCTGAAATTGCATACTTATAAAGCTTTTAAACTTCTGATATATATATATATATATATATATATATATATATATATATATATACCATACGAAAGTTTTCTTTCAGCATAATAATTAAATTCTTATATTCATTGTGTGTGATGCAACAGGTCCTGGTAGCTCATTGGTTAGTTAAAATATCAGTTCTGTAATCTGAAGGTATTTGGCTTGATCCTCGGCTACAATTTATAAAAACTTCAAATGGTACTGGTGTAACTCTAGGCAGTATGAGTAGTTCCAGGACTGTTTGACCAGGTGAAATGATAATGTAATTGATCATGTAATTTGGACAGAAAAAATAAGCAAACAGGCAATTACATACGTGTGTGTGTAGAGGTGTGGATTTTGTTAGGGTTGTTATGATGTAAGATATGCATGTTAATGGAAAATAATCATGCATCTCTGCCACCTAGTCTACTTGACAATTGTATTTTTTTTTTTTTTTTTTAAATGCATTATGTAAATGGTTTTGCAAATTGTTTTATATTGCAATAAAATGAAATAGGATGTTCCTTAACTTAAGTGAAAGTCACAGTATGCATATGTATTTGAAAGTGTAAAGGATAAATGTAAAGATAAAACTGGACCATACTGATTGTCTTGCACTCTGATTAAAATTTATACTGTGTTTGTGCATGTGTGCATCGGTATATAGTTTATTGTTAAAAGTCTTGATGGAGACAATATCCAGTTAGTGATCAATTTTTATGGGATTCCTTGAAGGTATTGAATTAGTGTTTTGTGTTTGTTGTAAATAATTTTGATGTGATTGGTAAATTTTGTAAGAAATTAGTCATTAGATGTTTCTATTTCAGTGATGTTTATACATGTTGTTTGTGACCTACTTAACTCCAGACTTGTTGGTCTGGGCACTAGACATTATGTTTATGCCTAGTAAACTATACATGTATTTGATAATACATGATTTTTTTAATTATATGAAGTGAAAAAAAACGGCTGTTAGTTTATACTTAAATTATAATAATCTGGCCGCATCTTTTTAAACAGGGGCCCTGTGTTTAAGTCCAGCTCAGTCCATTTTTGTTGCTTCCTTTTTTTTTCTTTTTTTTTATTATTATTATCATTATCATTCAGGTAACCCAACCTAACAGTGTCTAAATATAAGTTCTAGTTGTATTGCCAATATTGCGTTATATTTATTCCATTTGAATGACCCATCAGAGATTAAAGTTTATTGAAAGTTTTAACTCTTCACATTATCTATTTTTTTTTAAATCAACCATGTCTTACATATTTTCCTAACAAGCCTTGTGTATATATTATATTGCTGTTAAGTGTTATTAAGTCATCAGAATATAATAATATGTCCAATTTAAATAATCAACATCTCCATGACAAAAACCTGACAGTGTATAGCCTTATCAGACTAAACAGTGTCTCCATTGAAGGATTCTAAAATCCTAGACTGGTACCAAGTCAGTTAGGATACTAGATTGGTACCCACTATATAATTTATAGAAATGCATGTTTAGCACTTTTTATGTACGAAATGTTTCTATGTATTTTGCAATTGATCTGTAAAATGTGAAGGTATGACTTGAATTTTATTCTGTTTTGTTCTTGATGCCTATTGTCAATAGGCATATTTACGTGTATATAAGAAATTGCTTTCGACATCTGTATGTTTTTTTTATATTGATTTATCTAATTTAAACATTTTTATGTAGATTGGGGAACATCTTTTACTTCAACAGTTCTTGTCTTAGACCAGTATTAAGTGCAAAGAAATTTCCACCTCTATTGGTGATTAAACTCATAACTTTCAGATCCATAATAAATGGACAATGTCACTGGCCAATACTATGCACTGCTTAAAGATAATTGATGATCAATACATAGGGTCGCTGGACAACACCAAGCATTGCTTTAAAATAAGTGATAGTTTGAACAATTTCACTGAGCAATACAAAGCATTGGTTTAAGATAACTGACAAGTATTTCAATGTATTTAGGACCTAAAATAATATGTGCTGAGACATATGTAACCACTGTCTGTCTGTATGGACAATGCTTTTCATGTAAATCTGATATGACTATCTTGGCCCTCTTATTCAGCAGTTGCAAATATTATGATATCAGAGCCACTGCTATTGTTTTATCATCTGAACAATTGTAGTCCCAATAAATGCTGTTTTCCACCCGCCATCCACAATTAGTTTAAAGCATTAGCTTCTTTATTTCTTGAGCAATCTTAATGAAACTTATTTTTCTTCTGTTATGGCTGATATTAATATCATTAGGTTTGGAGTTTGTTTTCATTTTAGCATCCGCATTTTTAAAGCAATAACAATCAAACTTTGCCATAAGATTTATTACCACTGTCGCTAAACCAATATTAATTTTAGGGATATCGTACCAGTAGATGGAGAGTTATCCATGAGTCCCACGTTTCACTTTGTTTACATTCAAATTAACATATGCAGCATTGATCAAGCAACCTTTAAATAACTTGAACACAATGTTTATATCCATATTTTCTATTGTTGGCAAGTTAGATAATGCCCCTGAAACTCCCAAGTTCCACTTTGATTTCATAAACATCTGCACTGATCAAACTTAGAGACACTGTATATGCCCAAAATATCCTAGCTGAGTTTGATTATGGCTGTTCCTGCATTAGTACATCAGGAGAATGGCCCTTGAATTGTTAAATAAAAGTAGGATTCCACATTGTTTGCACTGTAGCATCCGTATTTATTAACAATCTTAAAGGCCTGGACAATGTTTATAGCCATATATTTTGGTCAAGTCCATTGTGCATTATCTCTGACCTGTTAATTAAGGGTGACAACTCTCTAACAGCAGCGGTAGCCAGGGGGACGAAAAAGGTATTTTGTTTACTTTTTCTTTTCACAAAAGAGGAATGCTAGACAACTAATTCTACTTTTTCAGCAACGATAAATATCAATATATTTAACTTTGAAGACAGACGTGGTTTGACATGTTCACTGTCTGAACTTTTATTCCGTTCATAATTATATGATTTAAAACATAAAACAACTTGTTATCTAAAACAAAACAGTAAAGGTAACGATTATTTGATGATAATCACAGTAGATGATAACTGCATTAAGTAATGTTACCTCCTGATCCTATACGTTTTTGGCACAAATGATACTTATGAACCTTATGACAGAGTGTGTGTCATGACCATGACTCAGTGACATTAACTCAAGATCAATGTGAGTCAAGGTTAAATAAAGTCTTAGTTCATGTCTGCACAAAACTTTGTAACCCAAGCATAGATGCACAAAAGCGGCGCAAAGTTTATTTTTTCCAAAAGTGTGTGTTATGAATTTATTTATTGTAGGTCATTTGTTCAATATCATGGTCATAGGCTGAATGTTATGTTTCTTTCTGCCCCGTGAGTCACTCTTCTCTCTTGAAGTTATGCTGTACCAAGACTAACAGTTTTATATACTGTCAATCCTTCCATATGTTGACACATTCCATCCCCATCACAATAAGGGGGTTGTTGAAGTTGAAAGTCTCGAATGTCCTTTTCCCTGTATTGATTTATCTTTGATTTTCCATGTAAATTTTAAGATGTGAAAAAATTACTCCAAAAAGTGAAGTGTAATCTGTTTAGAAATCATGGGCATAGGCCTATGGCATTGTCCGCCCAGTTTTTCAAAAGGCTCAGTTTATTTCATCGTGCTAATTTACGTCAAGATGGCATTGGCAGGTATTAATCATCTTTAGTAAAAATAATGGTTGTAATATTCATTACTGTAAATGTAATTCCTTAGATTTATTTCTTTTACAGTTGAACTATCTTAAATTACAAGTGCTTTTATAGAAACTTTATTAGTCATTAGACTATATGTAACATAATGATATGTATTTATGAAATGTGTTACATAAACATTTTAATATTAAAGTTCTAAAAAGCGTGAAATGATATCATAATAATATGTAGTATGATATTTGTTTAATTCTTTTTGACATGTATTTAATGTTAAACAGTTGTCTTGTTAATAGTGTGAATTGATGATGACTTAAATAGAGAAAGCTTAGTATTTTATACAATGTATGCATGTAATTATATTGAACACATGCATAAATGAAAACATCTTATTCATTGTATGCAAGCATTTGTCTCAGATTAATATTATCATCTTTATAAAATGTTTGAAAGCACAAATATACACATTAAGAGGTTAGTTCCAGACAGGGCAGTGATGGGGCTCAATGTGTATGAAATGCGGTACCATTTTCTCACAAGATGTTTATGTAAGTGTAATTGAATTTAAGACTATTTCTTCAGTTTCATTCCATTCAAAATGTTTTAGGATTTATATTTGGAAATTGATTATAGAAATGTTTGATATTTTTCTTTCTGAAAAAAAATTCTTGAACTTCTACTCAGTCCCTCTTGATGATCTTTCCTAGGATGGTGGTGAGAGAATCTTGTTTCAGTCGGGATCTGAACCAACAAACTTAAGATCCTAAGTTTTCATTGATAGTTCTTTTGTTGGACCAGTTCTATTCCTAGGAAGGTTAAAAAAGAGAATTTTGCCTAAGCCGGGATTCGAACCAACAACCTACAGATCCTATGTCCTTCTTTGTGGTTCTTCTGTTGGACCAGTACTATTCTTAGAAAGGTTATGAGAGAATCTTGCCCTGGCTGGGATTCGAACCAACAACCTACAGATCCTATGTCCTTCTTTGTGGTTCTTCTGTTGGACCAGTACTATTTGTAGGAAGGTTATGGGGAATCTTTCTCTATTAGGGATTCGAATTAACAACCTTCATAGTCTACTATAATGGACTGTGAGGTTCGTTGTTGATTGATTGAAAGTTTTTGTTTTACCTGCACCTTGATCTTGTCATGTTGGCGAGTGTGGTTTAAAAGGTGATTATATTGTGTTATTGATGTTTGTATAAAAAATGATGATTATGTGTTTAAAAACAGGAGTTTATAATGTGTCAATGATATGTTTCATATAAAGGGAGATTACATTCACGATGCAGTGTTATTGTAATTACTTTTTGTTGTCTGTTTGGTTTGTTGTGGATTTTTTTTACTATTTAATATTTACGTAAAATTTATATGAGAATATGTTACTGAAATTATTAATTGATGAATAATTGTTGATTATGTAATTTCCAACTTGTACTAGTATATTGTAATTTATCCCGTATTCATTCAGATAAATTACCCTAATGCCCCAAGTAATTTTAAAATTAAAGGGGAATTGTGTTTATATAGAGGTGTGATTATGAAGTATGTACTTCTATATAAACTTAGTACCTCACCCCCCGTACCTGTACATACATGTAACCCGTATGCTGTTTCACACTATAAGTAGTGTGTAAAGACGGGGTGGGAGGGGCTATGTTAATTATCCTGAGTGGGCTATGCTCAAACAGGAATATGAATGTAAAAGTTGAATGATGGTATATATAGTGTTCTTTGTGTCGGTCTTAACCAACACATTAGCAAGCATGGTTTACAAAACACTTATATGGATATTGTTATAAAACATAAAATAATTAATACTTGTTGTAATTGTCCCCCCCCCCCCCCCACCCCACCCTCTAGAAAGAGAAATAAAGACAATGGGTGGGGGTCGGAGTCTGTGGCTATGATGATCAATACATCCCATCTTTATTTAAGATTATTTAGTTAAAATTTGACACCACTCAGTCAATCGATCCGTAGGACAACTATGTTGCTGAAGAGCTTAAAAATAAATTAAGATAACTGTTTAATTAATCCTTGACACATGTAAAGACGCCCCTGGAGGACAATTGAATCCTGAAGAGGCTATATAAAAATTTACTAAAATATCAGTTATCAACCCAGATCAGATCTGGAGTGAACTGATTGATATGAGGTGTCAAGGGGAGGTAATTCCTATTAAAAGATAAGACTTGTATATTATGTCAAAATGTGATGCATTTTGGTAAATGGGATGTAGAACACTCATACCTGGGCACTAGACCTATAAATTAAGATAATTCAGTTAAAAATACATATACACTTCTGGACAAACAAAACGGCCCTATAGGGTATAAAAACTATGTAAGGATGCAGATTTAAGATTTCATTATATATACAAAAAGGTATAATATATACAATAAAATATTAGTCTTGGTGCTGGATAAGATGGGTTCCCATATGAATTATCGTTGTTGGGTTAATGAAGCAGTTTTTATACGCACCGGCCCCGGGAGATGGGCAACAGGTATCGGCTATTTGTCAACCTTCCACAGCAAGCAGTTTTCTCATTATCCCTTGACAGCAAGTCCATACACAGAACAGAGGTTTAGTATGACATACATCTTAGTAACCATAGAAACGTATCCCTCTGATGTGTACTGGTGGGATTGTATGTGTGTTTTATTACAACAATTGTATGTCACACTTGGCATTGCATTTTTTCAAATGTTGCGTTTTTAAAATCAAATTTGAACATTTTCAGAATTAAGGGCTGAAAACGTGAGGAATAAAAATGTATATTACATATTTACAAAACTGTGCATACTTATAAAGCCTTTAGACTTCTGATATATTTGTTCAGTAAGAAATGGGTAAGCAATTGCATGTAGTATATAAATAAAAGCTTCAAAATTATCTCCATGTTCATTGGCATTTAATTTCATTAATTATATATTTCAGTTGTGTGTGTTTATTGCAACAGGTCTTGGTAGCTGATTCATTAAAGTGTCAGTCCCACAACCAGGTTATGGGTTTAATTCCCGATTGCAACAGATAAAGTCCTTAAAATAAAACTGGTGTATATGTATTTCCTTAGCTCTGCACCAAACATATAAGAAAAGCTCCAGGACTGGTTGACATGGTATCATGATTATGTGACTACATGATGTGGCAGTGATGCAGCTTTTTATCTGTCAGATATTGGCAATGTTCCCAAATGACTGAATATTGTTGGTGGGGCATAAAACATACACAGAAATTAATTATCTTGCAATTTAATTGTACGACCTGTGTGTGTGTAGAAGTGGGGATGTTTGGGTTGTTATGATGTACAATATGCATTTTGATGAAAAACAAATATGCATCTCTGTCATCTAGTCTACATGACGAATGGTTTATTAGACACATTGGTTGCAGTAAATCTTTAAATTTCAATAATCAATGTAGATATGACTGAAACTTGAGAAAGTTGTAAATATTTATTTCAAAGTGTAAATGATAAAGATGAGGATAACAGACCAGTCTGGTGGTCTTGTGCTCTGATTAGGATGTATACTGTGTGCTGACAACAATGTAACAGTGATGGGCTGAAAAATATTTTGCAGTTAATCTTCAAAATGCAAGAAAGTTGATGTGTCAGACTGAAAATTATTTGACAGTTATAAATAGTTATTTAAAAGAGTAAATGATACAGATGAGGATAGAACCAGACCAGTCTGATTGGTTTACACTCTGAATGGGATTTATACTGCTGTTCATCAACTTATCCATGACAACAATTTGAAAGCTTAGTGTAGAGCCTGATCAGACTGAACGTTGAAGGATACATATAAACCAGACTTGTACCCACTAAGTTACAAATATTTGAAACTATAGACTGGTACCTAATGAGTTAGGAATACTTGAAAACTAGACTGGTATCCAGTGATTTACAAATACTTAAAACTAGACTGCTTTCCAATTATTGAGGATAAACTATACTGGTACCCAGTAAGTCAGAAATACTTGAAAACTAGACTGGTACCCAGTGAGTTAAGGATACTTGAAAACCAGTAAGATACAGATGCCTGAAAACTATAGTGGTGCCTTGGAGTTATGTGTACTGTTATAGAAATGCATGTTTAGCCCTTTTTATGTACAAAATCTTTTCAAATAGTTTTGCAATTTTGTAATATATAATTATTATGTTATCTTAAGTTTTTTGTGTGAAAATTTTAAAGACATTTATAATTAAATGTGTTTTTACATTTTACTCAAGTTTTATTCTTAATGTTTAATGACATGTATATAATTTACATGAATATCAGATATTGATTTGAATCTTTGTATGTCATTGTTATTGATGTGTTAAAAATTTAAATTTTTCTTAATGAAGATTTTCCTACTTTAACTTATCTCTTCTAGCAACAGCTCTTGATTTGGAAGTACTTACTGCAAAGAAATGTATTCTCCATTGGGTTTGAACTCACAATCCTCTTATCGCCAATGACAATGAAACTGGACATCACTAAGCATTTCTTTCATTTCTGTTTCAGAGCCTTAAAAATTATAAAAAAAATGTTTACCAAAAATATTATGTTACCACTGTGTCTTTACTTTTAAAAGAAATACATAAACATGGTAGATATGAATTGTTTAAAATAAGATTTACCAATGCCCTCAACAGAATTAGAAACTAGGTCATGTGGAGTCAAAAAGTAGATCACAAGGTCAAATCCTAGTAAAACTGGAAACTCTCTAGAAGCATATTTTGAATTCTTATATCTGTTCAGACTTATCTTGAGTCATCAATTTTTTTCTTATAAAGATATCTCCTTTGAAACCACCGAGTAAAAATTGATGAATCTTAGCGCGAATTATCCTTGCATGGCCTTTCTGCCCTTTCACAATAGTTGTTAAAATAAACCTGATCTATGCAGATGGGAACCCTGGTTGCCTTGGCGTTGGGAGAAATAGAAACTGAGTTTCATTTTGCTTGTTTTTAGAAGTTTTCTGATATCACAGAAACAGAATTTTGAATAACATATGCGACCAGAAGTTTGTCCTCTTAATAGTTTTCTTTTCTTGTTTTCTTTTCTTTAATGATGTTTACTTTTCTTGTTTTATGTTGTTGTTTTTTTCTCTTTTTTTTATTTCATTTTCTCCATTTATGTTTTAGTATCACTTTTTTTGTTATTTTTGTAGTGATATATCAATATATACACATGTTAGAGATGCATATTGATACAATATTTTTATAATTTGACATTCATGTATTTATTTTACAATACATACTCAATTATTACATCCATCAAGTAAATAGAAATATATCAGTACAGCTGTACTGATACAGTTCATGTATTGATTTTGACGATGTAACATTTACAAGTGGATAAAAGTTGTTTGTGACTAATTATGTCGGTCAGTACAGATGTTTGTATCATTTTGAAAGATCATGGGTCATTTTGTCCTATTTCATTGTATTTGATATGTATTTTGTAAGAAATAAAATCATCTTCTTCTGTAATAACTAATCAGGTAGAGAATAATATACAATAGCAAAAACAAGTTCCAGTTTATTTTTATTCTATCACCTTGCAAATCAAATCCATAATTGTCATGGCTGAAGAAAATACATGATGCATCTAGTATTGTCCTTTCCCTCATATAGGCCCGTTTTGACAAAACAATGGCAAACAAAGCAGTCCCAGCTTATTCCAGGAGCTGATCAGGGTCTAATCTGATTGCTCATACCGTATTTAGCTAAGTTCTACCCAGTCTGCATGGCAAAGAAAAATGTGTTTCATATACAATTTAAAGGTTGTTTAATTAACATCTATCCAGTCATAAATGTGTACAAAAATGTTCTTGAGATAAAGGGTTATTCTAAGAGTATCAAGTTTAAACAGACACAATGCAGCCTTATTCAAGACCACTGGTTAATCCAATATAGTAATTACTTTTACACATACTGTACAGAAAAATACCTATAGATTCACCAGGTTACTCAGACCTAAATAACTAGATTTTGATTTGTGTTTTTGTATAAAATGGTTTCATCATTAAAAACTTACAAAAGCAAAATACAAAGAAAAATGACTAGCATAAAATATCAATTCAATGTACTATATATATAAACATATATACTACAGTAGAACCTCGCCAAACCAAACAGTGTAAAATACTATATACAGGGCGCCGTGGTCCAGTGGTAACATATCCGATTACGGATCCGAAGGTCGTGGGTTCGAACCCCGTTGGAGGCAAGAATTACTCATGACCTTCCAAGGCGCAAAGTACTGGTCCAACCCAGGAACCGTCGAGAGGGATTAGTATAAGTTGTAAAAACTTGTTTCCAAATCGACGTAAAATAAATAAGTTTAAACTAACAGTGTAAAAAAAACAAAGTCCTTGCCATTTCAAGGTTTATTTTTGGTCTTGATTTCTTCTCTTCTTATTTTAAATAAAAATAAAATGTTTAATCCAAATTTCGTTATTTTGATTTTTAGCCTATTTTGAAGAAAAAATCTTGGTCCCGAGAACGTAATTGATGCATAGTTTTCAATGCTTATTTTGAAGTTAACTTTCATAAATTTTCATCATCTAATTATTGTCCTTATTATCAATCGTACCTAGGTCAGAAACCAAATGTATTAGTGGCAGAACCTGAAGTGATGGCTTTTTCACACCTCTTGGGTCAATGTGTGTCTGACCGGAAATGTTGATTATCACTAATTTATGTATGACAGGTTGCATAATATTCACATGTCAAGAGATGAAAACAGGTGTCAGGTCTTGAGTATATTCCATATCATCGCATTAGTCACCGGCATGCGACGCCACCTGAAGCAGCAGATCGACGGTAAAAACATGTATCACTATGTTGACATGTTTTAACGATTATGTTAATCAGAAGCACCTCTGTAGAGCTTGTAATATCTAATTTGTTTTTGATTGCTTACAAATAGTATATACATAAATGACAAAATAAAAATCTAGTTTTTAATCTGAATAATCATGGTTTCCATTTTTTCAGCTCAGTCTACAGGACTTTAGTCTAACAAGGTTCTACAGTATATGAACATCAAAATAAAAGTTTTAGGGCTTAAATTAAATTTTGGTCCCTAAAAAATCTATAATATATAACTAAACATTTTCATACATTTTCATTTTAAACATGTTGAGTAAATAGAGCACAATATTTTTAAATCAGTGTAATATGAAATATTATATCAGGAAATGATACCTATCAACCTGACCCTTAAGCATGTGAAGCTTACCATACAAAACAAGATGTGTTCATAAAACACAATGTCCCCATCAAAGCCAACCCCTAATTCTACTGTTTCTTGCCCCTCCCAAAATAATTGACTTGAGGGCATAAAAATCATGAAACAAACTGAGGTAATATAAACTTTTTTGTACAATTAACAAATCAATACTGCAAAATTTTGACATTATATCAATCGAATACTTTTCTGTTTATTCTAGAAAAGGTAACCAACACTTAAAGCCGATATTCTCATATCGGATCTATTCCTGCTAAAAAAAAAAAAAATCTATAATGATAAAACAGGAATTTACAGATTACCGGTTGAAAGTGACAGCAGCTGCCTCCCTTTTAAGCAGTGAATAGATATTACTTGGTAAATTTTGACTTGCAAAACTCCCTGAACATTACCCAGTTTCCCTTGAAAATTCATACAAAATATAGAAATATCCTTAATTATATATCTGCCGATTTTCACCAGTCTCTCCAACGCTGTAAATAAGATCTAGCAAAATTTATGTTACACCTCTTTTTACGTTCTCATCCAGTTTAATTTTATGTAGACTGGGAAATGAGTTTTTTCAGCTTATATCAGTACTTCTCAATGGTCCCTGGGTTGGATCAGTACTTTACGCTGGGAAGGTCATGAAAGATTCTTGCCCCCTCCTCCCATTGAGTTTGAGCCTACAACCTTCCATTCTGCAGTTATGTATGCTACCATTGGATCCCAGCTCCACTAAATGACAGAAACATACAATATATGTTCCATGGATTAAAAACATCATACTGAGTTGCATGACCTTTTACGGTTTGTTACATGAAATGACCGAATGTCAGCAGTAAAGATCACATGATTCTTGGACGGAAGTCATATTATCTATAATCACGACTGTATATCAATACAAATTTGTATATAAATCAACAACTTTTGTAAACATATAGTTAAAAACACAACCGGCAGTAAGTTTCCTATCACAATCCAATATCACAATATACAATACTTGTAAGATACATACAACAGTTTGGCTCTGAATTACAAAATTTATACAATAAAATAACTGTTAATAAAATTACACTACAATGTCATGATATTGTGATATTACTAACAAACTACAATACAGAGTAATGAGAGAGATCTTTTAAGGTATACCCTATCTGTCATACAATGTCATGGTTAAGATAGATGGTGTGATTGAGAATGAGAGAGAGAGAGAGAGATTGTCAGACAGAAAGAGTATTTGAGAGGAAGAGAGGTGTTTGAGAAAGTTTATATAGAGAGAGAGTGTGTGTGTGTGTGTGTGCGTGCGTGCGTGCGTGTGTGTGTGTGTGTGTGATTTCCAAATTTCTTTTTATCTGTTTGACAGTATACTTAGTAACACTTCTTTTCTTTTTTAAATCCTAGAGAAATTCACAAACAGGCACATAAGGGGTTAAGCTTGCTGGCACGAAAGTGTTATATAGGTAATAATATTATATATTATAGTGTTATATGACCCATCTGTTGTGCCAGGCCCTTTGTACAGGCTATTTTTTGTGCCACAAAATATATACATCATTCCAATATGAACAAGAGCACTGCATGCAGATGCTAATGCTTGTCTGTGTTGTTTTTTTTTAGTTGAATTTGTTCAAAATAGACGAAAGAGTAATGGCACTTGTTGGGAATGTAGCCCTTTTATAACAGAAGCTTGAATAGTTTAAAAGTTATGGTCAGGGTTTAGGTTTTTCCTGATGACAACAAAACCAGAATGATGACAATTTCTCCTTTTTTTCTCTGAAAAAAAACAGACAAGCTTAAAATAAAAAAAAAACACACAAAAAGAAACATGTAAAGCATAACACTATGTGTCTTTCTATCTTAATTTAGCACAGCATAAAACCTCTTAGCACTATCACAAAGAAACAACAATAACTTGCTTGCCAGTGACTACTCTGACAATACAATATGTAATAATGAATTACATCACGTCTGGAATGCCTTAAACTTAGCAACAATAGTTTTCAAATCATACACAGTCATGTCAGTTTGATTTCAGTTTCGCTAGATTTCACAAGCTCTACATGACAACACTTACAGACACAATAACAGGGTATCTAGAGGTGGAAAGGTTGCTACTACATCCTCAAAATCTCCAACAGACATTGTGAACACACCCAGCATGGCTTCAGCCGGGTTTTGGAAAACACATGGGTCTTCTTTAGGGTCGCAAGTACTACCAATAAATCCTATAAAAAAGGCTGTAACAAAAAAAGCACAGCACATCTAACAAATAAACGCAAATGAAAAGAACTAAACAAAATAAGGAAGAACAGAAATAAAGAGAACATACTACATGTATGGTTACAGTGCTACAATAATGTCTGTTTGATTAAACATAGCAGCACTGTCAGTAAGGAGTCTCCTAAAACATAATCACGGCAAATTTTCAAAAAATTTAAAACGGTAACTAATGATTATAATTACCAGTTTGTTACATGTATGTTTTAGAATAAACAGTGGAAATCAAAATATATGCATGTTTTAAGAGAAAGAGATGCTCATTTGTTGATGATATCTGAATAATTTGAAAAATGAAACTTTAGAAAGAAAGGATATCATCATATCTGCAAAAAGTGTACTTGTGATTTTCATAGCTAGCATGATAATCACAGAATGGTTGTGTCCTGGAAGATTGTTAGTCAATCTTTACATTTAGTTTGCATTAACAGTGGCTATGGAAAAGATTCAAGAATAGTCCCCGATCATGACTAATTCTTTTAAATGTCTGTATAAAACTATACTACCTGCATGCAAACACGGATAATCCGTTATTGGAATATTAAACATAATTGGAAAGAAAAATAAACATAATTAATTCAATGTGTACAATAAAAAATACATAACTGAAAGATGTAGTGAGAGTCTCGATGGCTATAACCACTTGGCAGAATTGAGAAAACAAAATCCAGTTTATATAATCAAGATACATAGTCAGCATGAGGAGATATAAATATCTTACCAGAAGCCATTGATGAAGACTAGATAAATGCTGAAGAAACGAAGCAGATCGAACTTTATCATCTTGTAGATCATAAAAACAAATGATCAAACAAATCGGAATCATCTGTTTAGAAGTACACATAAAAACATGCAGATATGTTAGAACTAGAGTTACCACTAAACGCTATGAATACCCCTTTCTCCACTGCCTTGACTCAACAATATGAAATGATATTGATATGGTATGCAACGAGATAACTTATGTAAATCCTATATGAAAAGCCTCCCCATTGCTCTTTGATTAAGAATACAGGCTACCGGCGTGGGACCCCGTTGCCGTTGAAAAGCACAACGACTGTGATATGCATTGCTTTGGTCACATCGTGTCCGAGTACAGTTTCCATTGAGTTTCGTGACTCGTATTGTCTTTGTAGTTTATCTAATATAGAAAATCGACTCGGCAACGAAAAGGCCTGTTGTTTCTGCGTATTGTTTCTGCGTATTCAAGCCCGGCATATTTAAAATCGGCTGAAAATTGTGTTAGATACGACGTTCAGAATACGACCATGTCAGTTTACCTATAGATTTTGAACGAAGAGTTACATACCTTTTCTTATTTTATGTTATCAATATTTTTTTTCTTGAATTGTGAATTTTTGTTATAAAATGTGTTTTGAATTGTTACTTAGTATCATTGGGGGGTCCCACGCTGGTGGCCTGTGATTAAGAATGAACAAACTTGTCAATATACATTAATCTTTCATTAAATTATCTAGATGAGAACAGTTTTAGTTCGGCCTCTTATATCAGGTATAAATACTTAGGCTTTCTTAGTACACAAGTCTCCTCAATGGGATTCGAATCCACAGCAGTTAGAGGCACTGGAGACCCCCGTGAAGAGTTATCAATCGGTTGTTGTTGTTTTTTCTCAACTCACTAAAATCAAAATATCAGTGGACTTTGCCTAATGTCTAGGGCCTATAAATCTGCATTGGCTTTTACAGGATTGACAAGAAGTGTAATTCTCTTTTGTAGTTTCTTTACAATTTTCAAAACTTTGTCAGGAATTGTATGCACAAGAGTTTGGAACAGGCAACAAGCTCCATAAAATCATAGATTGAAGGTCCATGGTTTGCACATTAGTACAGTGGACCCCACAGCTTCGGGTCACTAACGCAATAAACGATACACGCGTCATTTACAAAGAAAGATAAAAGAAACTTAACTGCATGAAAAGTTCAACATTCGATTGTAGTTTACGGTCATATCAAGTATCATTATTTACGCATTTTTACATAGTTTGTTTGAGTTTTCTATCAAAGACCCCAGATCAAACATTTTCGGATCAAACTCGTCATTTTCGGGTCACGGGAAAAACTGCTTATATTTCACCTGAAGGGCATCTCAAAACTGTTAAATATGCAGCAAAAAGATACCAGATTCAAATTAATAAAATATTTATTTAAATAGAAAAAAAAACAATTAATGAAAAACAAAATATATAATGTGCAATTACTGTAACTACTGCATTGCCAAAAAATAATATATATAGCAGATGACTGATGTTCACTTCTGAATTATTACGTTGTGCTGTTCAAGACGATGAGCTAAGTAAGGTAGTGGAGAAATTAAGAAATGATAGGAAAGATAGAAGAAGAATACGAAAGATAATTTATGCGTGTATTTCTAAAAGAATAAAAAGGAGAGAGTTTATCTGGAGATGACCCCATTTAAGAAGTTAAGAAGGTGTTCATACGCCAATGAGCATCAAAATCACATTCATTTAAATATACTGTATTGACCTACATTTTAGACCTATAACCAGTTTACTAGATCTGTAATATAGATCTATAGATAATAATATTTGTAAGAATATAAATGTATAATTGTTATTAATTATTTGATGTGTCATATATATATATATATATATATATCTAGAGAGAGAGGGGGGAATTCCTTCCATCTCTTTTATCTATTTTATAGATCAACAAACCTTTTTAAATATAGAAATCTCAAAGTATTATGTTTTTGAAAAGCAGGCATGTTCCCCACTGGGATGTAACGATACAATACATATTGTGATAATGAGTCATGAATTATTCAAAATGAATACAATGAAAGCATGTTGTAAAGATAAATACTTCAAAAACATGACGGTACTAAACCTAGGCATCATAATGCAGTTGAAAGTTACCCGACTGTGGATCGGAAGGTTATGGGTTCGAGCCTAGATCTAATGAAGGTTCATGAAAAAGAAGGTTTGGTTTTATGTTGAGACACATAAACAGAGCACACAAAACATTCAGAATGTGATATCTAGTTTGCTATGTTTTTTGCATTAACGATTTTTTCTTAGGTAATATCTACATGGATATCTACTTTAAAATAACTTCCATCATCATCTTATACTTGGAAAAAATTCAACTGGCAACTGTCATCTTAAAGGGTGTTTTCCTTTGCTCTTTTTAATCTAGTTTTTGGATGAAATCCATAAACTCACAGGATCTGCATTTATGTTCTGCATAAAACTGTTTAAGAGATTAATTTCTTTAGAGGATTTTCTTTATATTTATTTTTATTATTCAAAAAATACAATGCTAATTTCCAGGAGAACATAAGTTCCACTGTATATATGGGTTCATACACACCCTGTAACTGCATATCCCACGATTTGTTCTTATGGTATTAGAGTATACAAACCCATACCTTAAAATCTCAAAAAGCGAAACTTTTTTATCTCACTGACTTTCATAAGCAATTTTAAATTCACACAAATTGAACGACTATATATGAAAACACTTTTATTTGAACACTCAACAACATGGAAGAACAAAAATCATTTTTTTAATCTACTGCAATTGTAAAAGAGTATATTTTTTCTAACTCCTTTGAAAAACAATTCTATACTTAGTCTAGGCTCGAGTTACATTAAACCTTTATTTTTTAATGGACAAATCTTCTTATCAAAATAAGAAGGAGAAGAAAATGAAGTTAGCATGCGTGATATACAATTATACAAATGTTGAAAAATACACTGAACTTTTAAACTGATCATAGTCCTATTAAACATTATTAAATAGGTGTATAAACTGATTTACTCGTACATCAGTTACAGTAGATCTGTGATGGTAATTGAACATATTTTCAAGGAAAAATAAGTCGTTAACATTTTAAATTTACAATGATTGGTATACAGGTTGACATACATCTTATTTGAGCATACAGATCTACATTTTATTAAATTTTTTAATTTTAATTGTTGTCTGGAAACTTATTAAATATTCAATATGCTAACTGGATCTGACCACATCGCATAGAGGGTCGTCTTAGACTGACCTTTGTATAAGCTAATCAAATCGGCGGCTACAGAATCGTTCGGTATATCAGGTGGAAGTAACCGCACCAATCTCACAATAGGGTAGAAAGATGTCTAAGCGGCCGAGTGGCTAATTCGGTAGAGCGGTAGTTCATTCGGTAGAGCATTCGCCCTGTAAGCAAATGGCCCTGGGTTCGAGGCCCGGTCATGATGCACAATTTTTCTTACCCTGATAGTGAACATTGACAAATGTTTTACCAAAGTCAGTTAGAATCGCGCTATTTAATTGGTTTAAAATCGAGCACTTGTTTATGCATATAAATTACTTAAAAGGTCAATCTGACGTGACCCCTAATGCGATGTTGTCAGATCCTAATCGCGGATGGTAGAGGAGTGCAAATAAGAATATGATTTTAATGAGATTGGACCTCTGCATGTTTAATTTAGCGACTGCATTCTAGATATATAAATAATGATATAAATGCAATAAATCATTTAAAATATTAAACATAGTGATAAAATTAATATCAATTAATTAGTTATTATTTGCGTATCATATTATGCAATTACCTACCTAGTTTAATTTACAATATAGAGTACGAATTACCAGGAGTTATTCTATAAACATAAAGTTCCTGGTATTACTTGTAGAATTTTGAAACGGTCCCTGATAGTGACCCGAAACTGTCGCACGTTACTAGGTCACATCACATGTGGTTTATTACAGAGTGAGCTAAGCTCGGTATAATCTGCCTATATTTTAAAAATAAGTGGTAATTCTACT
>CM037787.1:39235434-39285434 GCA_021229015.1 Solen grandis
ATGGCCCTGGATCGCCCACCTGAGTATAGGGTTACCCAAAGTAACATCGGTCTGTATTATAACATTTTGAATCTGGCCAGAAGTTTTGAAGGAGATGATCCCTTGCAAAGTTTTAGCAGTTTCAGAGGAGAGGTCATTTTAAGTGTTCAATATATTCATTTAAGTCAAATAAGTCCTGCTCCTTGCAGCCATATTCTTTTATGGATCGGAATCATTTTAGCAACTTTTGTGAAGCTTCATTCAAGGATCATCCCTGCCAAATTAAATCAAAATCTTCCAGCGGTTTCAGGGGAGATGTCATTTCGAGATTTCACTATACAAATATAAGGCAATTTAGCCCCGCTCACGGCTTCCATATCTTTTTACGGGTCGAAATAATTTTAGCAACTTTTGTGAAGCTTTACTAAATGATGTTCTCTGCCAAATTTAATCAAATTTTGTCCAGCGGTTTCAGAGGAGATGTCGTTTAAAAGTTTTCACTATATATACAAAAAAGGCAAATTAGCCCCGCCCTTTGCGGCCATGTTTCTTATGGATCAGAATTATTTCAGCAACTTTTGTGAAGCTTCACCCAAGGATCATCCCTACCAAATTTAATCAAATTCTGTCTGGCGGTTTCAGAGAAGATGTCGTTTAAAGATTCCCCTGTATAAATATAAAGCAAATTAGCCCAGCCTCTGGCGGCCATGTTTTTTTTTCCCGATCGGAATAATTTTAGTAATCATGGTAAAGATTTACCCAAGGAACATCTGTACCAAATTATTTTGAAATCTGACCATAGTTTAAAAGGAGATGATTTTCAAAGTTTTCATATTTTTTTCTTTCTGTTGCCATGACAACCAGAGTTCCACATGGAACAAGTTTTTTTAGCAACTTTTCTGAAGATTTACCCAAGGAACATCCCTGTCAAATTTAATCAAATTCTACATAGCGGTTTCAGAGGAGATGTCGTTTAAAGTAAATTGTTGACGACGGACAACGACGGACGCAGGGTGATCACAAAAGCTCACCTTGAACACTTCGTGCTCAGGTGAGCTAAAATGGGGCCAGGGCATTAACTCTGCCATCCTTGAGACAACTCAAGTTAAATTTATGATATATGTCTTTCCCACCTGATTATCAATGCACACACAAAATTTGAATTGAATTGGTTAAGAAATGTAGACGAAGTTCGCGTCACAGGATAACTAGAGTCGAATCAGGGGCAATAACTCTGTAATCCTTGAGATAACAAGATGTGCCAATACTTAAGAACTGATCATAAAGCTAAAATTCTAAAGTAAGAAGTGTCATAATTCTTGGATAACTTTAAAAAGAGAGATGAGGCTTTCGCTGGTTCTTCTTTATAGTTTCATTGCTGTTGCTCAAATGCTCTAAGAAAGACTAGTTTTTGAGAAATGAAATGTAAGTAATATTCCTATATAGCCCCCATAAAAATAGAAGATCTGCAAAAAAATAAAGAGCTGTCCGTAAGACCATTTGCTGCTGAGGTGAGTAGAATAGCTCTCCGTATTCTCTGAATGAAAATGGTATGACAATCACACGTGACCCATTCCCTTCATTTTTTTCGAATTTTTGCACAAAGATGTTAGAAATTGGGAAAAAAAAGTCAAGAAACTAGAAATTTGTTTTTGTAGAAAACTCATGTCTCCCCCACCCCAATCTCCTCACACACACATGTACACTAAGACAAACATATGACATAGGCTGCCTTTATTGATCAAGCTCCGTCCAGAGTTATGGACCTTGAGTGTGAGAGTTTCTCTCGCCAATTCTTTCCAGAAATGAAGTTTTGTTCAATAGCATAAGTAGAACAAGAATAATCTTGCAGTCAAGAATTTGTAGAAAGAGGGAGTAACTCAAAAATACTGAGGCCAGTGTTAGGAACATTGTGCACGACACTTTCTGTCATTAATTTCTATCTATAAATGACTTTTAATTGTAATAGCATGAGTGGAACGGGAGTTATCTTAGGACACGAAATTGTATAAAAGAGGAAAAACTTCAACAAGAAACTCAGAAACGGATTATACTCATGTGTTCTGCAATTCTCGTCCATAAAGTCTACCTACCATGAAGCTTCAAGGTTATATGTCTCATAGTGCAGGAGTTATGCTCCGGACAAACTTTAATTGAAAATGAAATTAAACAAAGGGCAATAACTCCAAAAATATGATTTGCAAATTTAAGGTTCTTGTGCCCTGCAATTCTCCTTTGTAAGTCTATTCACCAATGAAGTTTCAAGGTTTTATGTCTCAAAGTGCATGAGTAATGCCTTTAAAAATAAGTATAAATTTTACAAAGGGCAATTATCCAAAGATATGATTTGCAGAGTTACCTTTTTGTTCATTGACACTTTTCACCAATGAGACCTATCCACCTGTAAAGTTACAAGTTAATAGCGTTGATACCTTTTGAGTTATGCTCCGGACAAAATTTAGGCATTAAATTTAACAAAGGGCAGTAACTGAAAAAATATGATGCGCAGAGTAACGGTTCCTTGCACTGCACTTCTCATCCATGAGATCTATCACATCAGTCTGAATGCAGGGAGAAACTTGTACATGCAAGAAATAATCCAAAGTCGTTTTGGTCTTTAGTAAAGTATCAGACATCAATGTCATGGTTGAATTATTTTGAGCAACTGTTGTATAAACCTAATCAGAATCCATTATCAGAACTAAATATGAATAATTATCAGACTGATGAAACCGCAGATCAAATTCTTAACTGCTATATTTCGGACGATGAAATTACCAAATCTATTCTAAGTCTAAAATCAGGTAAAGCTCATGGAAAAGACGGTATTAGTGCCGAGTTTTATATAAATACCTGTCACAGCATAATACCTATTTTAAGCATTTTGTTTAATCGAATACTTTTAACCGGAGAGTTTCCGGATGCATGGGGTCAAAGCATAATTGTCCCATTGCATAAATCTGGTAACAGGAACGACCCTTCAAATTACAGAGGAATCTCACTTATGGACGTCATATATAAAATATTCTCAAAGATAGTCACGGATAGATTAAATAAGTGGGCAACTGATTGTAATAAAGTCAATGAAGCACAAGCAGGTTTTAGATCAGGGTACTCGGGAGTTGATAATATGTTTTCACTTCAAGCTATGATTCAAAAGTATATCTCAAGACCCAACGGGAGATTTTATGTGTTGTATATTGATTTTAAGAAAGCATTTGATTCACTTGTACATTATGAAATTTTCGAAAATATTTTAAGTAAAGGCGCAAACGGAAAACTAACAAATGTGTTGATATCAATGTATTCTAAATTAGAAAATTACATCAAAATGCCAAGACATTCTTTAAACGACCAACCTTATGAAAATAGGCGGGAAAATACATCACGTGACCATATCATTGGGCCAATCAACTGTAACATTGGCACAAGGCAAGGTGACGTCAGTTCCTCAATAATCTTTACACTTTACATAAATGACTTGATTGCACGATTACGACAAACTTGTAGCGGTATTTTTATCACTTCTGATATACCAGATATTTTATGCCTACTTTTTGCAGACGATGTCGCCTCCGTAGCCGATACAGTTAATAACTTACAGCAACAATTAAATGCATTGTCAGAATTTTGCAATTGTTCAGAAATGTCTGTTAACATAAATAAAACAGAAATAATCGTATTTAGAAATGGAGGCCCCTTACGAAACTCGGAGCACTGGACATTCAATGGCAAGACCGTAAACGTAACATCTATATACAAGTACATGGGGCTCTTATTTACGTCAAAACTAACATGGACTGCTGCTAAATGCAGGTTAGCATCACAAGCTAGGAAAGCTATTTTCGCTATTAGACGTTATCAATTGCCATTTGGTCAATTTTCACACCAAGATATGTTTAAATTGTTTGATTCAATGGTTGTACCTATATTGACGTACGGGGCGGAAATATGGGGTCATTCATATTCATTAGAGATTGAAAAAGTACAAATTGAATTTTGTAGATATTTTCTGGGAGTTAACACTTCAGTGAATAATTGCATGGTACTTGGTGAATGTGGGCGGCTGCCCTTATGTACTACGTATTACACTAAATGTATTAAATATTGGGGTAAACTTTTGCAAATGCCAAATACTAGATATCCTAGATGTTGTTATGTTATGCTTAATTTACAGGATAATATTGGTAGAAAAAACTGGGTTACAAATGTGCGCGAGCTTTTATTTAAATATGGTTATGGTTATGTCTGGATTTGTCAAGATGTTGGTGATTTGAACATGTTTTGCTCATCGTTCAAGCAGCGAATATGCGATTGTATGAAACAAACCTGGTCTGAGGATATCCGAGCTTCATCTAGATGTGATACATACAGTACATTTAAAACTTTACTTAATGTTGAACGATATTTAACCATTGATCTTCCCTTTTTTGTACGAAAATCATTAGCGCGCTTTAGATGTTCGAATCATAGGTTAAACATTGAACTGGGGAGACGCTATAATATTGAGAGACATGATAGAATATGTTTGTATTGTTTTATTCACAGTAACCGTTTAATTATAGAAAACGAATACCATGCGTGTTTTGTTTGCCCAAAATTTTCAAATATAAGACAGCAATATTTATTTAACTGGTACACTGGGGGATTGGACGTAATGCATTTTGCGAATCTAATGAAAACTGACCACTATATTACTGTAAAGCGAATAGCATTGTATGTCACACAACTTATGAGAAATATTGATAATGTTATGTAGTCTTCATGTATTTCAGCATTGGTAAATTGTTTACGACACAACTAGTTGTTTATTATTATGTTACAAAATTTGTATTTTGGGCCTTGGGCCTTGTATTACGTGAAAATAAACTTGTATCTTGTATCCACCGGTGAAGTTTCAAGTTAATAGCTTAGATACATTTTGAGTTATGCTCTGGTTAACAAGTGTGACAGACTGAAGGACAGATAGACATTTCCGACAAAAACAATATGTCTTGAGCCATAATAATTACAGCAATTAGTTAATCAGTAATTGCTATTTTATTTATTAACTGTATGTGTTGAAACGTTTCCTAAACATTGTCAGTTTTTGACTAATTTAAATCATTTTTATTCTTGAATTTGCGCATTCAAATAGGGAAAATATATTCTCTCTGGCATTGGGAACATGCTGAAGAAAGATTTTAGTCACACTCACATGTTATAGTTTGTGGTTTAGTGTGTTTACATTGCATCAACAGTAAATTAGGGTTTTTGAAATTTTGTTTTCAATGTGATAGATATTGTGCAATCTCCATGCCTTTTACAGTCATAGACATGTGACACAAAAATTAAGACTGGGTCAACCCGTTTTGGAACTTCCTTTTACTATACCAATACGGTTTTAACACCTTTGGTAAGTAACATCCAAAGATCTCACGCCCTTATCCCAGGGTAGAGTGTCATCCATGCTACAATGACCAAAACTAGTATTACCTGTGGTAAAGCGACCTGTGAAGCCCCCTCCTCTGTCTTCTGCGCCAGGTACGTGCCCATGATCTGGTTGAAGGCTGTATTGGAGTGGGTATGGTGACACTCATCGAAGATCATCAGGGAGAAAATGTGGATCCCCTCGATCTCCCTGTTCACAAGGGCATCTTGTAGAACCCCTGCAGTCACAATGAGGATATCCCACCTGCAAGACATTGGAGGATGGGTTACCGACAGAGGGCATGTAAGTTTTAACATGTATATACCATGCATCTAATAAAAGTCATCTCAATAATTACATTAGTTTATATAAATAACAAATACAGACTTAATGAACAGGTTAACAGGATTTGTTGTTGTTGTTGTTGTTCTTCTTCTTCTTCTTCATCATCGTATTCTTCTTCTTCTATGATAATGGCAAACATTCAATACTGAAACATTACTGCGATGGGGGGTTAAAAAACTACCAAGCTTCCCAAGCTACTGAAGTCTACTTTAGTACCTCCTGATATTTTCTTATATTCAAAAACAGGAAGCAAATCCAAGCAAAATGGCTAGACTTACCACATTAAACACATTTGTTTTGAAAATGGTGATCAATATCTTGGGGTTTGACTAGATGGTATGAATGGTGACTTCCAGTTTTCTGGTTTATTTAACATCTATTTAACTTATCAAGTCTAGACCCCATCCAGGTATTGCAACAGAAAACAAATTAAAACATCACTGGATTTGCTGGTAACAGTTAACTGGCAATATAGCTATATTAAATTTGCAAAATTAATGCAATTTATTCTTGATAAATAGATCATATTATTATTATTATCAAATAAATTGTAAAAGCATAATTAGGATCAAATAATATAGCATCAACCAATACTAAAAACATTAATCATTTACAAGCTTAACCCCAACTTCAAAGGGGTCTTTTTATTAAAGAAGATATACTGCCAATTATACAATTTCAACATGCAGGCGCTTCCTTCTATACTGAGACATAAGTCATTCCTGAAAATTACACCAAAATCATGTTATTACTTGTCTACAAAATCCTTTATATATTCATGTTTTGATCGCTGCGACTCCCCACTGATCAATTTACAGGTGTATTTGGGCAGCAGGGTGCGACACGCTTCTCCCTTTTGATTGGCTAGCGCCACCTGGTTCACAAGGAAAATGACCCTGGCAATGCCACGTCCTTTCATTCTGCGGATATGTTCCTAAAAAAATAAAATTAAGTTAAATCAAATTTTCTGTTCTAGGGGAAAGTATCTGTATTGTATAATACCTGTAATATACAATTCCTTTTGGTTGAAGTAGCTGTTGATAAGTTTGACGAAATGGACTTAGGAAAAAGTGGTATATTAACATCAATAATACTTCCAAAATTCCTCTCTAAACTTTCTTATAGTTAAAACGGACAGAAATTCCAATGAGAGGTAGCTCAATACCTGGATGATCCTGCAAGCGACCCTCGTTTTTCCTGAACTAGTGGGTGCCACTATTATGACGTTCCGCCCAGCCAGGGCTGGCTCCGCCAATTCTTTCTGGTATTCGCGCAACGATATCTCTTTATCTTCCATGCCATCTTCTTCGTATGGCGGGAAAAAGTCTGAGAACACAATGTATATATATATATATATATAGTAATGTGTGGGTTAGGCTTGCCTTTTTCATGAAACGTCCTGAATTGCGATTTTCCTTATCTCAAAAATCGCAAACTTTGTTTGACTATGTATTTTCGTTCCTGGATAGTGTAGAGGTTACACGTTTCGGTTCTCACCAATGCGCCCTGGGTTCCATTTCTGATCATGTACGTGAGGAGGTTCTCCGGTTTCCTCCCACAATAATGACCATATATGCTGCCACCATAGCCGTCGAGAGGGACTAATGTAAGTTGTGAGAACTTGTTTCGTAATGGATGTAAAATTAAATTAAACATCAGTAGCTTAGTACCAAATAGTTTAGCAGAACACATCTTCATGGAGGTAATGTTCAAGCAAATTTTCTTCCCTGAAATACTAAATATGATGTAGTACGAGTCGTGTGATATGTCTAAAAATAGACATTGGTAGTTCACATATAAAATTATAAAATTAAGGTAAGTACAATAAATAATATATATACATGGTAATTGTATCATATAAATGTAAAATTGTTTAAAACACTTTTATATTAATCAACTATTATTTTGAAATTATGAAGAAATCAATTAACATTTTCTGTACAGATATGCCTGATATAACTTGTATATAATATTATGCAGTCATAAAATGAAATATGTAAACTAATGTTTTTATAACCATAGAAGTAGATGAAACAATCATATCCAAGAGAATCTGAAACTGCATCAATAAAATACTGCATATTAAATACTGGCATCAAGTTATATATAATATATTCAATTGAACAGGTGCTATGATACAAGACGGTGAAATCAAAGTGATCAATGCACTGAGAGATTTCCGATGAGTTATTAAGGGCTAAAACTCATCAACATACAAAATTCGTGTTCACTACTCTGGCTAAATTTCATATACTGGTTTGTCTAATGCAAAGCACTACTCTTTTTTGCAGGAGTTGATCTTTACATATGTAAAATGGGGTTTTGGTTTGTTTCATAAATGGCTCAAATATCTTGTTCAAACTCAAGATGGAAGTTTCCAGCACAAAATTACTGTAAAAGAATAATATAAGACATAAAAACATTAATTTACAAGATTTGTAACATATTCCACTTGTATTTGTTAGCACAGGATCGCAATGTATGGATACGATTGAAGCAGAGTGATACATGTCGATTTTGATTCCTACATTTGGATTGTAGCTGTATAAGACTGTGGCTTACACCGAAAACCTAAATACCACATCATACAACAATGTTTGACACTAAAGATGCAACCCTACCTGATGAATCTTTTTCGCTGCCGAGAGAGAATGGATGTTCAGCTGAACCCTGGGTTGACGTTGTGTGGCGTGTAAACCCTGATTCTGAAACACATCAGAACTTTATAAGTGCAGTGTTTGACAAACAGCACTTGACAAATACACATAGATAGATAGATAGATAGATAGATACCAAGGTTTTTTTTCTGGCTATCGCCATAGTTTACTCTAACATTGTACATTACTTACTTGACTTAATGATATTCATAAATGACCATTTTATACATAATCACTAGAGTCAAATGATACCGGCAAAAATGCTTTGATGGAGAGTCTGGGGTTCAAATTTCAGCCAGGGCACTTTCATCTGGTGACCATCATGTGAAACCAAAGACGTATAAAACGGATACCAGATGCACCCTTGGCACTTGGCAAACCACTGTCTCTTCTGCATGCGTTCAGGTGACCCTTCTCATGACTTATAATTGTTTGTTTGTTTGTTTGTTTATTGAATTTAACGCCCCATCGACAGTATTTCAGGCATTTGATATCTACTTCAGTATCTACTGCAGTTGCCGTTGACATGTGGCATAATACCACACCAAGTCACATTATCCTAACACCAGGCCAACCAGTCATAGAACTACCCTTATAGGTTGAGCGCCAAGCAAGGGAACTATACAAGTACCATTTTTACGACTTTGTATGTCGCGGCCAGGGATCGAACCCATGACCTCCCGATTCCAGTGCGAACGCTCTACCCACTCGGCCACCGGGACCCGTATCCTTGAACGCAAGGTCTAAATATGGCCAGAATTATCAGTAAATGATTTCTAGCCATTACTTTAAAAGATTGCAGATAACCTGTAATTGTCCAGACAACAGACAATATAGCTGTATGTGACTCTCTACAAGACTGACATATTGCATTTTTCTGCTTGAATGATACCATTAGCATGTTATTCTATTGTTTCAGGCAAGAGTTTCTAACATCTAATATTCTCTACCTGTTCGCAATAAATAAGTCAAACATCCCGCTAACATGTCTGTATTTTTATGTATCTGGGTACTTCAAATTTACTATAAGCGTTGTTTCACACCTTTATCAATACATATACCAAGGAATGTAAACCCATCATGCAGTAAATAATCTAGAAATTCCCTGTTTTCCGATCTAAAATAAGAACCTAATACAGTATAAGCTCTTGGGGTCCAACCTAGCAACCTGTCTTATATCCACTGAGTGTTACAGAATTCATTCCCCCACTTTGCCAATATTGGTTATGCACTATCGCTCTTTTCTAGTGGATTCTATTTTACCTTAAGGCCGATCGTTCAAAACATTAATATTTTGTAATTCAATGTTATGATTTTTCTATAATCAATCATTGTAAATATACACCACTGCAAATGTGTGCATTTTAGATGTGTATACACATGATAATGGAACCCACCTGAAAATTCTACACCTCCAGTAAATAGAACTTCTGTAATTTGGGACTTATTAAAAAATGGTGTGACAAGTCAACATATGTAAATCCTATTTGACCTTGGCGAAAGTTATATTGTCTTTCCCAAGCAGAAAATGCCTGTGTTAGACTAAAATCGGACATAAAAACCAAAAATACCGGGTCCAAAATTTGACCCAAACTACAACATTATAATGAAATGTATTCACTTTTAGTTTCCTGCACACTGAACGTTGCATCTATCTGCAGATTATTAACATGTAGAATTTTCTCTAACTTCTCGGCCATTTTACGGAAGCTTCGGCTCAGTTTTCCAGATGTACTGAATTCCTTCATATGCTCAAGTTGTTCATTTGATTGGGGTCGTAGAACCATTTCAATACTCGTTCCGCCATCAGAAAGAGTCCGCTTGACCTTTATTACATTTTCCGCAAGACACGAATTCTTCCGTGGTGATGGTTCATCCTCAGAAACATCAGTGATACTTGACAGTTTTGCTCCTTGTGGTGCGACAACGTCCATTTTGCCGCAAGGCTCTGACCAGCTTACTTCCATTACATCATCAGCAATACCAAGGTTATCTTTGGGTTCTGTTAGTTTCACAGTGGTTTCCTCGGGTAGTTCTTTTTGTAAGTCTTTAACTGAAAGAAAATAGAGACATGTGCCATGAAAGGTTCTACAAAAACACCAGGTTTCTAATTTAATCATAACTTCTCATCTTGGGATTATCTTGCTTCATTAAAATCCAAAACATTTTAAACTACTGAAATAGAGAGTAGTATGTTTGTATATTTTTTATAAATAGCATGTTTTTACAGAAAACGACCTCTATAGTTTCTTAATCTTAAAACTAGAAATGGACATTGATGGCCCAAATGGAGAAAAGTGATCACCAAGCAAATTACATTATCATTTTAAGCAACAGCAAAATATTTATATTATATTATATTGCGGTATATAGTTATAGTAATAATTGCCTTTTTGTCCTCCTTTATTTCTTTCTAGTGTCGCCCTAGTATTTCATTTAAATGATCAGAACTTCATATCACACTTCTCTCCGATACAGTATTATCATAATCGTTGTCGATGCCTTAGACTAGAAACCTATTTATTTCAACTTTCTCAGGCGGTGAGTATTGGTTATTGATAATTGGCTTCATACTTCTTACTGTAAGATTTTTTTCTCACCTCACCGGATGGGTCTTGTCCCGTTTGGTAGAATGTTTTTTTCTGTGTTTCCTGATATAAAAGCTTCCACAACCCTTTACTAAAATGCTATCAAAAAGACCTCATAAAAGAAAAGATTTTAAATTGTTCCTTATAGAGTATATAAGGAAAGACAAATCCTCTATAGGGTACCATTTTTCAAGAGATCAACTCTACTTTAGTAATTATGGTATGGTAGAGAGCCATGAGGTTGCCATTTGTGACAAATAGAATACATTCTGGCATCGGCGTCACAGAAGAATGATTGACAATTTCAATATTAGGTTTAAAATCGGTTACGCCCACTAGGGACTATTTTCTAAAACAAATCAAACTAATCTGAACAATATTTATTGAGCTGTTAGGCACATATATGCCAGTAGATTTCGAGTATACATTGTACTTATATATAATAAGAAGATAGGTAACTTCTTCCACTGAAAACGTATCTCATGCCGTTTCAAATGCCGTAACTCCTTGGTGGAATTTTATAAAATTGGTTTTATTTTGCGTGGAAGGGATGAATAAAGACAATCAGATAAAAAAAAAACTTTGCAAATGGATTGTGCTACAACAGTTTGCGAAGTCGAAAACGCGTTTGGTCGGAAGTGATCTGACCGACAGAATCTCCCCAATCTCTCCCGTGTAAAACTAAAGAAGAACTAAAACTATTGTTATATCATTTTATCATCATATGCAGCCATTTTATTTTGTTTGTTTTTTGTTTGTTTGCCTTTTTAAAAAAATCGTCTGACTCGACCTTGACCGATGATCAGCTACGTTTAAATTGCTGATTCTCTACAGTTTCCATCGAGCTTCTCGGTGACATTGCTGATGTAGTTTCGTTTTCGATTTAGCCACTTCTTCGCAAAACAATAGATTTTAAGTCAGCACATTTATTCATTTCAGGCATATTTGTTTCTTTCATCAGTATCTGTCAATACAATCGAAAACTGATATTATATTAATTATATTTTAAACACGAGAAATTGGCGAGGATCTGTCGGTCACCTCTCTTCCGACCAAACGTGTTTTTGGAATTCGCGAACATTCGCGGCAATTTTTCGGTCAAATTAGTGTACCGGATACTTTTGCTGTGATCCGACTTGTCCGTCGTCCGTCGTCCGACGTGCGTCGTCAACTTTCGCTTTAAATGACATCTCCTCCTAAACCGCAGAGCAGATTTTGATGAAATCTTACAGGAATGATCCAGGTGGTACTGGGTAAAAAAAAAAGCTAAAACCGTTCCGGTCTGCCAACCAAGATGGCCGCCAGAGCTAAACAAGAAAAATCTTTAAACGACATCTCCTCCTAACCCGCGGAGCAGATTTTGATGAAAGTTTACTGGAATGATCCTTAGGTGGTTCTGAGGAAAAATAGCTAAAGTCATTCTGGTCCGCCAACCAAGATAGCCGCCAGAGTTAAAAATATAATAATCTTTACGCGACATCTCCTCCTACACCGATGAGCAGATGTTGATGAAATTTTCTTGAAATGATCCTTAGGTGGTACTGTGCAAAAATTACTAAAAAATTAAACAACATTTCCTCATTAACCGCTCAGCAGTTTTTTTTATGAATTTTTACAGAGATGATCCTGGGTAAAATAGCTAAAATCATTCCAGCCTGCCAACCAAGATGGCTACCAGAGCTAAAAATAAGAAAATCATTAAATTACTTCTCCTTCTGACCCGCTTAGCTGATTTTGATATAACACTTCCCAGGAATGATCTTTTGGTGCTACTGAGCAAAAACAGCTAAATACTTCTGGTCTGCATACCAAGATGGCTACCAGAGCTAAAAAGAAAACAAATTTAAATACTACTTATTATGTTTATTTTTTTCCTTACTTAAGCTTTTTGTCTAGCAGTTGAATTCAGGTGAACGATTTAGGGCCATCATGACCCTCTCGTTTGGGTCCCTTGTCCTTTTGATAAAGAAAAAGTTATCCAGTCCTGAAGTGAATATCTTGCGCGGTTCTCGAAAGCAAAAGCAACGCTTTTTTCATATAAAGGAAGATGAATTGATCCAAAGTGTTATGGACCTTGCTCAGGAAGTATGTGGAATTCGATGATAGATGTATAATAGTCTAGACGTTATGGCATTTTATTTTCATTACGCCAACGATAACGATGACACCAGAGTGATGACAATACCTCAACGTTTTTCTTTGACAAACAGCGGAGCTAAATTTGTTCGGAAGTAAAACTTAACAAACGCCGACACTAAGTATAGGGCCGTGGCAATAGCTTCAATTTTCTCCTTCAGGAAGGAAGAAACAAAATAGCTAACATACCAATTTTGTTGATGGTCTCAAAGAATTCGACTTCTGGCAGCATGAGCTCGATTTCCATATTGTTCTGGTAAGTATTCTGCAGGAAGGACTGTAATTTTGTGAAGGCTTTCGTCAATTCTCCATTCACACACTTTGACCACAGGCGCTCCAGATTTACAAAAGTCATGGATTTTACAGTTAGGATTACACATCCATATTCGGCTTCTACGATGATTTGATCCGCGCCAAGAAACTCACGAAAAGTTTCCTCAACTATCTCGCTAAATGCCTGGTGATGTGCATCATTTAGCAATTGTAGTTCTGGATTCTGCCTACTTTTTTTGTTTATGACATCTACTATTTGCCTGCATATTTTATTCTCTTCTTCCTTGGTACAGTTTTTAACACTAAGGAAAAGCCGTGTATCTGAAAGGTTTACGCATATATTACATGTTATGTTATGAAGTTTTGTTGGTTTGATTTTTTTATATTTATAAAGGAACCGTGATCTCAGGAAAACAAACACGTTATTTAAATTCAACTCACAATTTACAAGTTTCTCTTCATATGCGAGTGCTCAATTTGAACCTTAAGTTAGGAAGCAAAAATCTCCTATCAAATTATTATTTAAGCATGATTTTCTTCCCGATGATCGGAAAGGGGACATTTTTTTAGAAGCAAATGCACAATTTCTTAAATTAATTGAAAGAAAATCTCTTTGTTGATATCAAATACCTGGAGAAAACATACATTTAAAAAAAATGAGTGAAAGGTGTCTTTAATTGATCGCTAAAAAGGAAAAAAATACACTTTAAATCAGATGACTTAAAGGGTGCAGGAATAGTAAGTACCTGGAATTTCTAAATGCTCTCCTCTTCCAGATTTGAAATATCT
The DNA here is from genome assembly GCA_021229015.1 of Solen grandis. Lineage (NCBI taxonomy): Eukaryota > Metazoa > Mollusca > Bivalvia > Adapedonta > Solenidae > Solen > Solen grandis. The sequence goes on from CM037787.1 coordinate 39,249,612, forward strand.
TATTAGCAATTCTAAAATTTTCCTTTGATCTGTAAAAAAAGAAACAACAGTTGAGGCAGTATTAACTATATATCACAAGTCTAAGATCTACGATTCAACACTCTATATCGGCCCGACATTGGCCCAATGTCGATTTCTACGTCGTTTAAAATATAGGCTGCAAAGAGGGACCCTGTCAAGCTTATTTAGCCGCCAAATATCAGGATGATATTGGCCCGACGTTTTTTGTATCGACTGCAATGAGGGCCGCTATCAGGCCGACGTCGGGTTTATATATCGGCTCGTTATCATGACGATGTCGGCCCGATGTTGACTGTGCATTGTCCGAATGTCGTTTCAAATATCGGTCGCAAAGAGGGCCGCTATCAGTCGGATCGCAAAGAGGGCCGCTATCAGTCGGATGTAAGCCGTATATATCAGCTCGATATCATCCTGACATTGGCCCCATGTCGACTGTGCATCGGCCGAATGACGTTTTTAATTCTCTAAAAATGTGTCATTTTCTTGACAGAATTCCGAAACTGCAATCAATATTGTAAACGGTACTATTTTCCGACGCATTACTAAACCGATGCCTTCTTGTTTGGTTTGACCTCGTATTTTCTATTTTGGATTCCGTGGGACGTCATTTTTTACCAGTTTGTTTGTCAACATCTCTTTGAGCGCAAGAAAGCCAAAATGTGGCGAGTTATTGATTCAGGGCTATTATTTGATGTACTTTATACAACACACCTGCAAAACCCCCTGTTCATTAAGTACATTTTCTTCTCTGGTATATATTTAGTGAAGCAATGCAATAAAAAGAGCTGTGCAACCGACGTTCCTCGCACATTAATTCTGACACGAAAATTCAGTTTTGAATTACATGTTACAATGATTAAAATTAAAATAACAAACAATCAGATGCGTCGTTTAATTATACCCTCAAGTCAGCCTCACTGGTTTTTACTGACATGCACATTTGCGATTTTTTCATTGAAAAAATGATGTCAGCCACTTGATAACTGTGTAAGACAATAAACAAATGACTTAGTTTTGCCAAACAATGGAAAATGATTTATTTGTTCATGTGGTATTTTCTGATGTGCGTCAGAACTGTACACGAGGATATTAAAAATATATTTAACAATGCAATACTTATCACAAATACTCCTATTAAGAAGGCATTACAACTTTATTGTGCAAAAATCAGGTATCAGTTTTAAGTTTCAATGATAATTCACGAAATTATGATGGGCGCAAAAATGTAATGGTTTCCATAAAACTAATTTAATTGTCACAACTAATTATGAATGTTTAAACTATTACAAACACGACTTACTAACAACATTTTCTTTAAAATAAAAGGTTTACATTTAATTCAAGAAAAGTATGATTCGTCTGCTATGTTTTATATTCAAGTAGACGCTATTTTATGCAAAAAATGGGGACATGCTTAATTTGCGGGCCTTTACTCTGAGGTCGGGTTTTCGAGAAAAAACGACACGTTTTATAACGTTGAAACCTTGATAACTGCTACCAATGTGTGATTAATATGTAAAATAATATTTTATTTTAATTTACCATATTGAACTTGATGGCTGAGTCCAGAAAAAAATGACATCGGCCTAACGTTGAAATAAATATATAGACTAAATTAAAATTCAGATTTCTCCGATGTGGTACATGCGATATATGTTAAAGATTTTTTGCCCTTTGTGTATGTTAGAATGATCAAATCACAAATAAATTTGACATCTGCTGTTTAAAGGAACATTGAACGAGACATTTACATGATCTTTGACTCAACGTAGGCCCAAGATCTGCAAACTAGCCGATATACCGATATTATACCGACATCGGACAGACGAGTCCTGTTAGCTGGGAAATGTTCTTGTTGCTCTTTAAATTTAATTTTATACAAATATAACGCTAAAATTGGAATTCATGTCTAGGTACCACACTATATAAGACATTTAAATTGTGAACATGCTTCTGCATCATCATGGATTATGTTTAACAATGGGTCCACACTGTAAGAAATAATTGCCAGTTGTGACAAAAATGATGAAAACGAATATTTTACAAGTAATTTCAATGAAACATTTCAGGTTAAAAAACACTTAAGGGATTGTGAAAATATTGTGTTTCCGAACATTTAACATAAAATCTGAAATTAACATATAATCTGAGAACACTGCTTATGTCAGTATGGAGTTCTTGTGTCTGTGAACTTAGTGGCGGTTGTTCGGTTTTATTGAATACGCAAAGAAAATATAGGTCCCCAAACAAAAAGTTAATTATTCGTTTGAAGTCAATGGATTTTCTTATAAAGACATAGTAATGAAGATTGCATCCATAATTTTAGAAATGTGAATTTGATAACTTTATAAATGATAGAATATGTGTGGATGAAATCCTTGACTCCGATCAGTCGTAAGTATATTGCTCCTGCACTAGAGATAGGTATTTTATATAATAATATATAAAATTGGGTATATCCTTCGAAATGTGTTTCCAATCTGACTAGAGTACAGATCGTCCTACGGAAGCGCCTCGTATATATAGGGGTTGCTTCACGAGGTTTCTCTTAGATTTGCCATAGTAACCTTCATTTTGACCCCAAATAATCTGTTTTGAATTCATCTGTAATTTAATATAGACAATGATTCTGATTAATTTACGACAAAAAATGTGACCTCTGGAGTAGTACAAAGGTTTATATTCTAATATTTGCCTTGAAGAAGTATTCTTTGACTCCGCATGAAATTAATTCAAAGTCCTCAAAAGTTTCTTTAAAATTTTTTAAAAGGTTTGGTAAAAAAATGTGGCCTCTAGGATGTTCCAAAAATTTTGTAAACAATATTTGCACATGTGATCAACGTTTTAACCCCACGTGACCCATTTCGAACTCATCCGATGTTTCATATAGACGAACATTCTGACCAAGTTACATAAAGGCATTGCTAAAATGTGCCTCACGTTTTTTTTTTCTGATACTTTCTAAAATTTGACATAGTAACCTACCTTTTGACCCAAGGTAACGCAATTTCGAATTCTTCTGAGAAATCATGAAAATAATTATTCATGCCCAGTTTCACTACGAACGTACCAAAATGTGACCTCTATAGTGTTTACATGTTTAGTTGTTTTTTTGCATAGAATTTCTTAGAATTGATCTGTAAATCAACTTTTTAATCCAACGTGATCTAATTTCGAACTCATCTAAGATAGCAAAGAGACAAACGTTTTGACCAAGATTCATGAAGACTGGTGATCACAGGCAATTGTTGATGATGCACAACGGACGACAAAGATCGATAACAAAAGTTCATTCTGAGCACAAGTGCTGAAACCTAAACTGGTGTGTTTTATAAGAAAAATAATAATTTAGTCGTGGTCACCGATTATCAAAATCATAACAAGCGGGCCAAGATGGCCCCGTGTCTCTCTTCTGAACAAGATTGCTGTGTTAGGCATGATTACAAAAATGTAGCATCTAAAGTATTTGCAATGTCTTTCTAACATTTGACCAAGTGTCTTATATTTTTATCCTACCTAAATTGCACTCATCTGGGATTTTATGCAGTCATCATTCTTATCAATTTCATGAGGACTGGGACAAAGATGTAGCCTCTAGAGTGTTCACAATGTCTATCTAAAATTTGCCCTGGTGACCTACTTTTACCCCATGTGACCCAGTTTTGAACTCATCCGAGATTTGATATAAACAAACATTCTGACCAAGTTACATGATCTCACCCGATATATCATGTAGACAAACATCCTTACCAAAAACTATGAAGATTGTGCTAAATCTATGGCCTCAAGAGTGTTCACAAGGTTTTTGTTTTAATTTTCTAAGATTTGACCTTCTAACCTAGTTTTTAATCCCACATAACCCAAATTCGAACTCATTCTAGATATCACGTGGACAAACATCCAGACTAATTTTCATTAAGTCTGAGCCCAAACTGAGCCCCTATAGTGGTCACAAGTATCTTTTGACAACGGACGACGCACGACGGAAAAAGGCGGTCACAAAACCTCATCCTGAGCACAAGTGCTCAGGTGAGCTAAGAACCAAAAGGAGGAGATGATATGAAACTCGACAGAGCAATGTTTCATATCATTCCAGCCAATATCTTTAATATTTTCAGTAAATTGCCAAGAAGAGCTGTTAGAACCTTCAGTTAATGTACATTTCTCTTCTAACTGTTTCTTCTCTATTTCTAACCAATCCTGGAGAAGGTTAAATGCTTCATCAATGTCGCGCTTATCATTAATGATTTCCTCTGTCTCTCTTTCTATTTGTTTAGTGATTTCTTCATCATTGACAAGTCCCAGCAATGTATCATTTGTCTTCTGTATCTTCTTTAAATTTTGTTCATAACTTTCCTGTGAAACATAAGTGTCAATGGCATGGCACAAATCATTTCGAATAGTTCGTAATTCATTTATATCTTCTTTCACTCCCCCACCTGGTTGCAAAATATCACATCCGATAAAACACAGTAACGAGATGTCCCATTCCTGAATATTCGTTTCCCTATTTCTAGTTGGGAAAAGTTTCGAATCATACATTACACCAACTTTCCTTTTCCTTATATCTACTTTCTTATTTTTCACAAAATCGTTCACAGACATACATTTATACTTTTCTTGTCCCTGAATCAGAACCGGGAGAGAAACTCGTAACACATTTGCACAAGTGTTAAGTAACATTTTAATCAACCTGTTGAAGTATGTTTCATTCTCCATTGCTGTAATTGTTTGCTAATTAACCAACAAAATATGTTTTTTTTTATCTATTTCAAAAATTTTTGAACTTGATTCTTGTAAAAACATATTTCCATAATGCATTGTTTTCCTATATTTTTTTTTTCAGCTGAAAATGTGGCCATCTTGTAATCCAAACTGATGATATGGAGCACAAATTCAGCTTTTATGTCAAGAATGTTTAGAAAACTGATTTAAATCAAATGGTTACAGCATCCTGGCTATCACCCTTCGGTAATTTCCATTTCTTTAGATGTGTAACTTTTTTTCGGCCATTATTTCTTAAGTTCAAACCAATATCGCTGTAGGCTGTTTCATCGTGGGTATCGGAAAGATCTCAAATTATTCACTGAAGAGGTCATGACCTGAAAAAATAAGGTAGATTTGATACAAGATTCTATTTTCCTACAATAGTAGATACACCATTTAGAAAGGAACACCAAGCCTGCTACTTTTTGAGAACATTAAACATGCTGATATTTTTTATTAAATGTTAATAATGACATAATGCACATAATCAGAGCCGGCGAAGCATGACTAATTCAGAATGTATCTATTTTGAACAAACTGAGAACTTAAGTAGGTAAATGTATAATCTAATTTGAATAGATAGGTCACACTCATTGATCCTATGGACAAACATTTTAAAAATCCAACGAAATGCTAGCGATATTAAAACATCAACGGATTTTTCAATACAACGATTTCAATTGGTCAATAAAAAAAATAAATAAAAATAACGCTACATAATGGGGCAAAAAATGTAGGTGCTTCTTTTTGAATGACCAGTTTAACGAGAAAATATGGACTAATTATCTCATTTGCGATGAATAAAGGGAAACGGAGTAGTATAGGAGATGGGAGTTCTGGCTCATTTTCTTTTTGGAGATAATTCAGGGCCCATCGAGCCTCCAAGATGGAGAACAGGGACGGCTCACCACCTACGCCGGCCCGGGGGCTCCGCCTTGAAGGCCGATTGGCCCTGAATTATCTTCAAAAAGAAAGTGAGCCAGAACTCCTCTGGATCGGGGACAGACCAGTTGGATCGGGCCTGCGGCAGCGGAGTGCACGCAAACACCAAACTTATTCAAGATGAAGGGGTTAGATACTTGCCACTGGCTCCTGCTCGGCCTATCAGTAACTTATGTCGGTTAAGATTTGAAATTGTCCTCGTTAAAAGTTCAAATCTGGCATATTTTCGTCTATCTCTAATGAATCTCAAAAAGATAACTTAATGAAAGTAATCACGTTGGTATGACGGCATAATTTGCTAATTTGCTCCACACTCTATGTCAATTGATAACGACAGCGCTTCCACATTAGCAATCGTATCAACTCGGCAATCTCCGGCCTAACCCGTTAGATATACTTCGTAGGTAGCAAAAGATGACTAGCCAGATATCCGGCAAATGAGCGCTTGTTTTTAATAACGCGCGGGAAAATATATACTAATTTAAATGGTCATAAAATATTCAGATTGTGATTCAAACATTTCGACAATACATACTATTTAAAATGCGAAACAGTGATTATATACAGGGAATGATTTTCGTATTTTATTAATAGGTATAATTTATACACACGCGTGTTACAGCACCTGATCAACAGTGTAAAGTTTGTGAATCTAATTTTGCTTGCTTAAGATTTGCTAGAGAAAACCACATCGATTTCCAACAATTTAGAGTCGAAAGAGTACAACTTCTACAATCGATGATGCGATGGCATATGCAAAAGGGTCTTTTGTGACATTTGAATAGACAGACAGCAAGGTAAAGACACTTTATTTATTTTATCACCTGAATGATAGAGTGGCAGTTCTACCGACTGGATCAAAGAAAAGCCTGATATTTCAGCTGCTTCAATGGTTGATGCAGAAGAAGTTCAGTGCATTAGCTGTGTGTCCCCTCAATTCAATCATGCAAGACCAAGCTGCGTCACTTTGTGAAAAGTGATTAAAAACTGCATTTGTCAACAAGGTCAGTATTTAGTTAATCATTTTTCATTACCTTTCACAAGTATTACTTTAGTTAAAGTTTCCGGCATATTCAACTGTAAAAAATATTGTGTGAAATGTTCATTAGCTGATTTATGGAGCATTCATTGAAATCATTATTTAATAAGAATACTACATTACGCCTTTGATAAGGCGCATAAACACGGTATTGAAATAGACGCACACATTCAAGTTGCTGATATATTCACTAAACATAGATATTTTTACATGTTGCGCATGTCGTCCACATAAAATGTAGGTTTTATCCTAATTAAGTTAGATCATAAAGTTAATTCTTTATGGCTAAGAAGGAGCTCGTTTTTTTTCGCTCGCTCCGCCCCGTCATAATCATTATGGTTTCAGTTGATACATTTGACTGTTACTTAGTGAATATGTGTTATAGTTATAATAGTACCATTTCGAGTGGGTTATTGTGTGGTATCAGCGCTATCAGGTAACGTATGGGATGTGCAGGGCTAGAGATCATAATTGTGTCTTATCCTTCATTGTGTAAACAACAGCTGCCATCAATATTCGTGTTTTTTGTTAAATAAAAGGTACAACATACATTTTTATGTCAAAGGCCCATTCGAAGCAAAGAATAATTTTATAAAAAATGTCTTTTACGAAATGGTACGATGATGATGGAAATTAAATATAGTAAGAGGCAGGTGTCTTTTTTAAGGGTTCTTTTCGATAACATATACCAAACTTTTTGAACGATTTCTTGTCTTTGATAAAAAAATAGGTCGCACGCAGTTAATTTCGATTTTCTTTTTCTTTTCACAAATGTCATATGTGTTACATATACTTGCTTTGTTCAAACTCTAGCTGTGCTGTTTGACTGGTTTCCTGTGTAATAGACATGTATTCATCAAAAAGAATAGCAAGAATTCTTTTTCAAATAGTCTTTAATCTGGGCCTTATAACGGGTCGTGCACCATCAGATGCGACCAAAACTTTAGTTTTGTTCTTTCTCTCAGACTGAAAATTATAAAACCAACTTTCATCACAAGTCATAATTTCATTTATTCATCAATCATCACAATACTTATTTTCGACTATTTCTTCAATCTCAGTTGCAAGCACAACTTGCTTTTCCTCTTGATCTGTAGTAAGTATTTGAAGACCCATATTGTGCAAACGTAAGGTTTAATTTTATAGATACTTAAGACAAATGAATGACAGGTACCTGGGCTAACTTTTGCATTAGAGACTAACAGGTCTTTTATAATAGCAACTTCTTTTAGGTCGTAGATATTACTGTATTAACTGACCTTTCATCATCTTTGACTGAAAACAATTATGATTTATCTCTCCTAGATATCAGCCATTTTGAACAATTCAATATTTCTTTAACTTAATATGACAAGTTTCCTCCCTCAAATGCTTGTTTCATTTCAAGGTTTTGGGGCCATTTTTAAAACTGTTTTTTCATAATGTTCTCGATGACAAAAACTATATTTTTCTCCAATTTTTAAATAAAAATTCCCACTCAGAGATTCCGAAGAAAAACCACACACACACACACGCACACAAACAACAGCATAGACTTGGCTCTGTTGGCAACTAAGTTAGAATGTTTGGTTTGTTATTATGTAATGTGCAGACAAACAAATGTCTAAACTGTTATCTTGAATATATACAACTTACATGATTATTTATACAAAAAATCTCAATTTTACCTAAGAACGAGGTGAAATCTTCTAATTTCAGAGGTATAGGTCATATTCTCAAACTACTGAGAAAAATAAACCTGCATTGTTTTCTATGTCTCTTCATAAGATACCACATGTTTATATTGCTGCGAGTAGCTGTGTTTTGTGTGCTATCTTACAAAAATATTTCATGATCTTTTATTGCCTTGACTGCGTCTACACTTGACATATCCTTTGAAAGCCGAATTGATTTGGTATTCGTTTACCGTGTTCTACTGTCTGTGTCAACCATATGCAGGTATATTTATTACAGGTATAAAGAATCTTTTGTCTACCTGCGTTTTCGATATTTCCATGCTGGTAATTTGAATTGTAGTTTACCTGTCGTGTAATTTTACACTTTTCTTCGTATTTCTATTGTGTATATATGTAAATGGAGGTCTTCCTCGTATATCTTTATATATATGTTCTTATTTTGAAGTTTGTTTCTGTTCATCGATAATAGCCATGTCTTGCACCACCTTGATCACATGAATCAGTATACAAGTGATAAGTACAGGTAACACTGCTGTTTTGTTCAAAATTTCAGGTGTTGATGTGTTATGACAAAAAAACTTACTGCAATTTATACTTTATCAATTAAGTGTACATGTTTTGTGAATCTGAATGTAAACATGTAATCTGAAGTCTAGTAGTGAATTATGTCTGACAGCGTTTGAGTTGTCTGAGTCTTGTAGTGAATCAAATGTTGAAGTTTTCAAAGATCAAAGATCCTGTAATAGTTGTACATTTATAGAAAATTCTTTCAAAGTTAAAGTTTCAGATAGTATAGACCAGACAGATAAACAAGATTTAAAAATAATGATAAAGAACCCGACACTACTCTATAAATAGAAGAAGTGTAGATAAAGAAAGTAGTCAGGTAAGAAGTAAAATTGGATGATAGCTGTGAAGGTTAGGAGAGTGCTTTAGACCAAAGTATAGGTCAAATTAATTATATGAATGGTTTACATACTTCTAGAGGTAGAAAACGATAAAGAAACTCAAAAACTGGAATTTGAATGTCACAAAAAGGTTTAAAAACACAGGGGCATGTTTCATCAATCATAAAGGTAAGGTCCATGAAGAAAGGTGGTGGATTTTCTTGTATTTCGAACAGATGTATTATGACAGTACGTTACAATAGAAAATTGTGCCAAAATGGCTCAGGGTAATTTGCGCTTAAAATGCGAATAAAAGAGGTTTAGAAGTAGAAGAAAATTAAAGTTTGACATAAGTTTCTATCAAAGGTGAAAATGTGTTAATAAGGTTTTAGATTATTTATTCTAAAAATTGATGACCCTTTCCTTCTTAATATGAAACTTTTTTAAATGGAAAAGATTTAACATTTGGTTAATTTTGCTTAACTTTATTGATCCTTTTCAATGTTAATGACTGCTCTATATGATATCATAAAAAATGTTGCATTCAGGTAATCATGAGTCGAAGATATTAATCAAACTTGAATTATACCATTAGTCTGAAATACCTTCATTCAGTTTCTATTGCATTTACACAGTACATGATGTGCTTTTTAATGAATATCCTCAAACATTTTTAGGCTTAATTTAAATGCACTAAACACACGTAGATCTACAGTGTTTATAGCAAAAGGCACAATGAGCGCAGTGTGAACAATATTGTATTCTCCTTGAAGGTCAATTCAAATAAAAAAAAGCTTTGAGGAGCTGGGTAGTTTTTCCACTGACATGAACCTGCATCATCCGTTCGATACAGTAAAATCAGTATTCTTAAACATAATTAACAAATTATTACATGTGATGTAAATAATTTTATTTCAAATTTCATTAATTTGAAATAAGATTTAACAAACTAACAACTGGGCATGATTTTATCAGGTGGGGTTATATAAGATATTGATCAGTATGTTTCATATCATATTCATCAGTATCATATTCTACACAGTCCATATGACAAAAAATTCTTTGTTTAATATACCATTTACAGTTTTGTAAATCAATATTAATCAAGTTAAAAGTTTTTCTTCTTCGCAAGTATTTTTTCTGTAGAAAATATACTTTCTTCCTACTGTTTTTTCAATACAGACTTATTCCTACGATCAAAATTTACAAAGTTAAAGGTGAATTCTATGCATCATATGTTCTGTAATTTCAAGGGACGCAACTCTATAAATTTAAGTATGCATACAAGAGTTGTAGTTCTTATCAATACAGAAAGTAAAGAACGATATCAGCGCATTTTTTCTTAAAATGAATAAAAATCATCCCAGCTAACATGTCTGCTGAAAAAAATATTTACAGGAGACTGGAAAAGACTTTTTTAGGCTTGCCTTACTACCTTCTCTAAATTTTAACACAAGGAGAAATGTATATCTAGTCTTATTAGGTTTACTTTGCAAATTTTAATATATTAAGAAGATAGACTATGGACCTTCAATATATAACATTATAGCGCTGGTTGCCTGTTCCTTTATCTGTTTTCAAAAATTGAACAACTCCTGACATAGTTTTGAAGGTTTTCAAGCAACTATATTAGAGTATTTAACTATTAACGTCAATCGTGTATAGGCCAATGCGGAGTTATAGGCCCTTAAACTTTGGCAAAGTATACTGACATTTTGAGAATAGGGAGTTGAGGAAAAAACAACAGCAGATTTATATATTTTTTACATATTTATATTTCCTAATACAGACCATGTGTCTAGGGTATTTATTTTTTAAACAAATTTTCATTTCTCTGATCATGCAAAGATATTAGGGCCTTTCTGGTCAAATGTTAATAGTTATCAAAACTCTCACCAAGGTTGGTTTGAGTCCAATACTGATCAAATGTATTTTCCATGTGAGAAGATCTGTCAGGGCAGTGGTTCTACCAAAGCCACTCTGATGTACTCGGGTGGTCTTTCTTCATTGTGATACGTTGGATACTACAAAATGGCCGAAATACTGTCATCAAAGTTATAACTCAAAAACAATATACATGACTTGTGCAACTATTATTTTTACTAGACAAACTGTAATTTAAATATATATTTCACGGTTGATATTTTGACAAATTTTTCAATATAAACAATTACATTCTTATACTTTTCATGTTTATAAACGTTTTTTTTTTCTTTTTATGTATGCATTGTTGGATGACATACGGCAGATGATTTATTTTATTTATACGGCTTTCCGCAACCTGCGGAAAACGTATACGGTTTGTTATGTTTATCAGGAATTTCTGCCTATTGGCAGAAATTCCTATTGGGTTTGTACTGTTTATTAGGGCTTTCTGCCTTAAGCATATAACGTCAGATTTGACGTCAGGTGAAAACGTTTGTACGCGGTCTACAGACATTATTTCTGGACCGATTTTCATCAATATGTCACAGAATGTGTATGTTAGGCTCTAGTTGTGCATACCTGAGTCCGTTTTTCAAAATTCGAAAAGGCAAATGGTTCTATGGCGAGTTCAAGATTCGAACCATTGACGTCAATTTTCAAATGCGTATAAAATCGCTTCCAGATGAGCTAGCAAGCTAATATTTGAATAGAATATAGGCCTTAAGGATTTCTTTAGATTCTTAGAGAATGAACGTCATAGGACGTCATATGATATCATGAGGTGAAAAGTAATTTCTACGTGTTTACTTCTATATGTTGAAATCGTCGGGGCACCTTGAAAATTTAAAAGTACCTAGGGTAGCAACATTTTTGTTTTTCTGCAATTACTCAACTTATCAACCCGATCTTCAAAAACTAAATATCACATGAAAGGGCTTTCAAAGCACTACAAATTATACCCATAGAGTCTTAATATAATATTTGTTGTTTTTTAGATATTTACGATCAAAGAAGAAACCGATAATTGACATGTGACCTTGACCTTTGCAATTTTCCGGAAATTGAATTGACTAATGGCAATGAGATCACTGTTGCACTTTCAGTGAAAGTTTTATGCTAATCGCCCAAAAACTAAGGTACGTTGGGCTAAAAAAACGAAAATGTTGAATTAAAAGATTCTTAACTCGTCATGACGTCATTTTAGGTCATATGACTTCAGTCTTCTCAGAGCTGAAAGAAATCCACAGGACACATGTTCTGCCCAAATTTCAAATTCCTTGCTTATCTGAGAGCTTCGTAATACATTTTCATGTCCAAAGTTCGAAACTTGGGTCAGCCATAGATCCCTAGTTTTTTTAAATCTTGCAAAATGTATATAATCCCGCACAACTAAATCATAATACATACATTCTTTGAAGAAATCAAGTGAATCGGTCCAGAAATAATGGTTGTAGAGCGCGTAAAAGCTTTGGTAGCTATTTTCAGCTCTGACGTCATATGACGTCACATGAAGAAAAAACTTCGTGCAATCGAAAGTGCCAAAGTCACTGTGCATAGTGTTAATTTTGAACCTCTAAAAGAAGAAAAAGGTAGAATAATAATAATAATAAAAAACATAACAAACCCAGTAGGTCTTTCTGCTTAAGGATTTCCTACTCTAATAATCTTCGTCTTATTAGCCTTATTTCGTACATTGTCGGGATTCCGCGTCATTCCGAGTACTGGCGTAAACTAGATATGACAGGTCCCGGCTTCGCTGTAATACACACACGTAAATGTCGAGAACCAGACCAGAGCCTCGCTTTGAAAACTGACATGGCTGCGCCCGTTAGAGACAGACGCGGTCGGTATTCCAAGTTATAACAAGATGTTTCGACAAAAATACCGACGAATAAGAATATTTTAGAAGAACCTATGTCGTCGTTAAACACAGCACTACACGTGACAACAATATTCCAGGAATACCGACAGAAGTTAAGATTAACAATTTTTTTAACAACAAGTGGAGAGAAGGCAGACGTGTTGTTGAATTCGGTGTTTTGTTGGATAATCTGAAATTCTGCCAAGAATGTGGATTAGGTCCTGTGCCGCTAACTGCATATAATGTGCTCGGTGAGCAAAAGAAAGGATTGTCAGGGTTTTTGTATGTCAGGTGTCAGAATGTGGACTGTGCAGCTGTGAACCGTGTGACATATGGGAAAACGCATCGAAACAAACGAAAAGGCATGACATGTTTTGCTGCTAATACTAAACTTGGGACAGGTATGCATTTTTTTTTTTGGATAAATTTGTTCATTTTATTTTATGATTGATTTTGCCTAAAAATAATATTATCATTAGAAGTCGACTGATAAGTGCAGAACATGTGATATGTATATATTGATTTCTTTTCAAATGTCTTTATCAATTTATATCATGTGAATAAGAAATTTTTTTGGTAAATAATTGCTTAATGGAATATTTATACATGTATTAATCTTCACAAATCGGAGATGCCCACTGACATAAAATAAAACCATAGACAAAACAAATATTCAATTGCACAAATTTTCTTACTGAAACTTTATGTAAAATAAAATATGTACTGTATTTACAGCGATGATTGATAGTATTGGGGGTCCAGATGGTGTTAACAACATCTTCGCCACGATAAACATCCCAACTATAAGTTACCCCAACTTAAAGGTAATGTAACGTGCATCGTTACGGTATATATGCAATCTCTAACAACTGCGTCATGGAGTCGACTCTTTGGCTCAGTGGTTAGAGCATTGCGGTGTCACGCCGGCGGATCAGGTTCGATCCCGGGCCGGGCCACTTTCGGTTCGCTACAGTATGAATGCATAAAATATTTTAATAAATTTTCAAAGTCATAATTAGCTATTCAAATGTGTAAATGTACAAGCTGTATTTGAAGCATTGCACAAAATATTAATACAAGAGACTCAGAACATAACTTACACTGGAAGTTTCAAATTTCTTACATGCATGTTGTAACTAATTGACTAATAAAGTCTAGTTAACAATCTAAGACTAGTTCATTCCAAATTATCTTTCCACTTTTCTAAATACATTATGACATTTTGTTGGGTAAGACCAGACAAAATGTTTATCATTTGTGTGATTGATTTTTAGGAATCGGCCATGAGACCAATGCAGATATAGAGGCTATTCCGGCCCTCTACCCAAAGGAGACTTCAGGCCTGTTCAACTCGCCAACCCAACATTGGTGGCATTTGATCTGGAGACAACTGACCTCAGTAAGAAATAGTAATAGTACAAATGAAATAGTTCATTACTCTTATTTTGGCGACAACTTAGGAGAAGAGTTTGTTATTTGTTGTTTATGAATTTAGCACGAACTAGTACTAGTAACTCTTCTAAAACACTCATACTGCTCCGGTGGCCTAGTGGTTAGAGTGTCCAACTCAGAAGCGAGAGGCTGCGGGTTTGATCCCTGGCCGCCACATACCAAACTCGTAAAATGGTACTGTTATAGCTCCCTTTATTGGCGCTCTGCATGTAAGGGGAGTTTCCGGACTGGTTGGCATGGTGTCTGGATAATGTGACTGGGTGTGGTACCATGCCATATGTCTACGGCGTGATACTGCAGTGTGGCACCACTATATCTGTCTTAAGTAGACATTGTCTCCAAATGACTGAAATACTGTCATTGGGATGTACATCCCAAAACAAAAACACAATGTTTTTCTGTCAGTGAATGATATTCACCGAAATGAAACCAAATATTTTTTTTTATTTATCAACAGGTAGACGTAACAGATATACAATCAGCTCTGCAACTATTTTCTACCTGGGTGGAAAAAAAAATCCAAATTGTGTTTTAGTTGCACACAACGGAAGAAAATTCGATTTTCCTGTACTTGTGCATGCATTGAACTGTGCAGGTCTGTATGATACGTTTGTTGACGGAACAAAAGTGCTGGTGGATTCTCTCGTCCTATTCCGAAAGGTGAATCCAGGCAGGAAGTCGTATAAGCAAGAAGATCTGGTACATGACATTTTGAACACATCATATGGGGCACATGATGCTGCAGAAGATGTGCGTGCTTTGGGCAATCTTATTTCCCATTTGGACATAGACAACAAAACAGTATTGACTCAAAATTTTAGTGTTAGTGCTATTTGCATGAACATGTTGTTCAACAAGGAGAAAGCAAAAAATCTACCAACATTGTCAGTGCTTGTATCCAGATCCATATGCAAAGCACCTACAGCTGAAAATATAGCAGGGTCTGGTTTGAACTTGAGACACCTTGAAGCTATATACAAGCGTGATGGTGAGGATGGCCTTACAAATACTTTCATAATGAAAAACTCTGAGGGCCAACCACGTGTTACAGCAGCAAAACGGATATTGGAATCTGTGATCCCCAAACTGGTAGATTTTTTCAAAACAATGTAATAGATAACACATAAAGCCTGATCTGCAGAACCTTACCAAATTAAATTGTAAAATCCTCATTTCCAGACCACTGTGAAGCAGCGAACAGCATAAAATCTGATCATCCTGCGAGTATTCGCATGCTGATCTGGTTTTATGTTGTTGGCATAAGCCTTTTTATGGTCTTTTGCATGAGGGAAAAAGGTTAAAAACATTGTTTTCTTTTGTTCTGAATAGATTAAATCGCAATTCCTTTCCATTTTTCTAGTATGAAAAAATTTATAAGTGGGTCTGGATTATGTAGTCTTGTAAAAAAAAAATCAAACTAAGATTTATGTTCAAGCATAATCATATGTAAAGATAAAACACTTATGAATATTAGTATTTTTACAAAACTGAGTACTATGTATTTTGAAGAGCAGGCACAAATGCATAGTCTTTGATAATATTCTAAAACCTGTCTTGTTTGATTAGATATAGATGATCAGACATTGGTGTACATGTACATCTGATATAGTCTTCATAGCAGAGATAATTTGTGTGTAATGGGGTTTTGGCTTATGTAAATTATGAAATTTGTTATAAATTATATATTAAAGAAATAATTATTGAATTGATTCAGAAAATTAAAATTCTAGTGGCATAAAAAATTTGATGTTTATCAACCTTGGTCGATAGATTTTAGTCGACTCGGAAATAAAAAAGAGTGCACATTTTCTTCAAATTCCATATATTTGGTCATTTAATTTGCTTTTTTACACATAATTATCAATCTTTGGATATACTTTTTTCATTTTTAGGTTATTTTAGCTAAAATAATAACATTGAATGATTGAGCAAACTTTTATTAGTTTCATTTGTGAAAATTGCTTGATAAATAAAATGATGGGTTGTAAACTTCAAACTTCATTTTTTCACTATCCGTACATTAAAAGTTTTTGATAATCTGCTGTTCTATTCATTAGATGTCCTAGATAATTTGTATGTGCTTAAAATGTATTGCACTAATATTCTTCAGTGTAAAGAAATTAAAAAACTTAGTTATGTTTTTAGCATTTGTGTTTTTTTCTTCTTTTTCCAAAGCCCACCCGCAACATATATTTTGTTCTAACACCGGTATACTATGTCTGGTGAATATTATGTGTATATATTTGTTTTGTACGATTAAAAAGCAACTCACAGGTACAAGTTTTGTTTTATTATTTTATTTTTTATAACGAAAAATACTTATATTTGTCTGATATGGTGCTCGGACTTTTTGGTCAATTTGGCGATCAAGGGTTGTAAACTTCAATTTTGAATAAAATTTTACTCAGACGGTAAATCTGGCTGAAAATTTGAAAATAAGTGAGTTATAGCAAATACTTGCTAGAAATAATAACCATTTGCTGTTTCAAAGACATCACTATTAGAGTCGGAATACCTTAAGGCAGAAAGCCTAATAAGAAAAACAAAACAAACCCAGTAAGTCTTTCTGCTTGAGGCAGAAAGCCCTAATAAAGTTTGAAGAAAGCCGTAATACCAAAGGCAATATGCTTATCGGTCCTGGTGTACACCATTGCATCCTAAAATGCACCTCATTCTCTCAAATACGCATCGCATTTCACCTTTCAACACGGGCACCCTTTCCTGCGTAGGAACGCCCGGATCTAAGGTAACCAATCCAATAACCGCCTTCTTTCCTTACTTCAAATTGCTAGATTTTCGTATACAAGCCCCCGTCAAAAAACATGAATATCTGCCATGTTTCTTGACGGAATCACTTGAAATATTTAGGACATTTTGCACATTAAATTCTACGGCATTCGTGCAAATTTCAATTTCATACATCAATTTCCTGATTTTATATGAATTTTTTTTAAATACTTTTTGCTTATATATGCATGACATCATAATTACGTGACCAAACATATATTCCTTGCAGTATACATCACTTCACCTTTTAGTGTGTTAATCCTGAAAAAATCATAATGTTTGACTCAAAGTTCATGAAACTGCAGCGTTTCAATTTCGTTAAAAGTACACTTTTCGTCTTCCTGTCATAACTCAACCAAATCAACCCCGATGTTCAAAAACTAAATATCACCTGAAAGGTCTTACAAAGTACTACAGATTATACCACAGGGTAAAACTTTTTTTCGTTTTTGAGATATACCTTGCCGAAAAAAACACCGATAACTGACATATGACCTTGACCTTTATGATTTTCCAGAAACGGAAGTGACTAAGGAAAATGAAATGATATGTTGCACATTCAGTGAAAATTTTATGCAAATGTCAAAAGTTAAGGCATGTAGGGCTAAAACAAACCTATATTTTGGATAAAGTGTTTGTTAACGCGTCATGACGTCATTTTACGTCATACGACGTCAGTCTTTTCAGAGCTGTAAGAAATTGGTAAGACACACTTTCTGTCCAAATTTTAAGTTTCTAGCTGATTTGAAAGCTTCGTAATACTTAAATATATTTTCAGGTCCAAAGTTCGAAACTTGGTTCAGCCATTGGTCCTTGGTCTTTTTGAATCTTGCAAAATGTATATAATCCTGCAAAACTAAATCGCAATCCATGCATTCTGTGAAAAAAATCAAGATAATTGGTCAAGAAATGACGGCTGTAGAGCGCGTACAAGCTTTGGTAGCTTTTTTCAACCCTGACGTCACATGACATCACATGAAGAAAAAATTGCTGCAATCAAAAGCGACAAAGTATCGGTGCATACTGTTTAAATTTCATGCTGCTGCCTTATCGGTAACCTGTTTTAATTTGAACTACAAAAGGAAGAAAAAAGTAGAATAATAATAATAAGAAAAAACATAACAAACCCAATAGGGGTTTCTGCCTGAGGCAGAAAGCCCTAATAATAATAAAAAAAACAAAAACAGTACAAACCCAATAGGACTTTCTGCTGGAGACGGAGAGCCCTAATTTATCTTGTTTTGCACTAATGATAACCTCACTGTCCAATACTAAATTTGCTTAACAAATTTTGATCCTTTGAATAGTAAGGCCCATGGGGGTTCAGATAATTTCTTTATCTTACTCTATATGTTTACAATTCATTCATACATGTATTTATTGCGGTTTTCTTAAAGCATGGAATAATGACCCATGTTTTAAAGATAAAACCTATTTAAGTCACTATGTTGTGCCAAATAATTTTACAAGCACAACTATTTAATAAATCGTCTGTTCGAATCTTCTGATTCAGACAGGTAAAGCATGCATGTACACCTAATAATTACGATTGATAAAGGGCTGAATAGAATTGCATTCAAAGCTATGCACACAAACGAGAATTTTCTTTAAACATATAATTTGTCATTTCTTAGATCTTACCTGACAAGACGATTGACGCGAAGGCAAACGTGAAAAGGCTTTGAAAACAAAATCCATATTACCTGAATGATTATACTTGTCGGGTTTTTCAATTTGTTCTATTGCTTCACTGTCCAGTAAAGGTAGATCTGATAATAATGACCAAACCTTACAAAGGCTTTAATCCAGTTCCTTTGTAAAAATCTATCTGTAAAAATAATGTATTGTATTGTTTTCCGTCGTTGTTATTTTGATGTTGCTTCTATATTAAACAAATAAAAATATCCAGTCATTTAAAACATTTAATTTCATGTTTATTTTTGTTCCATTGGGAATTTGACGCAGAGGTCCAGTTGTTACGTTCACAATGTGGATCTGAAGGTTGCAGGTTTGAATCCCATTTGGCAAAGATTTTCATGACGATACCAAGCGCAAAGTATTGTGTCAACTAAGGAACTGTTGAGAGGGATTAGTATAAGTTGTAAACCTCAATGATACCTCCGTTATTACTTTATTTTCAATTTATTGAAATTTATAATAATGGTACATTATGTCATGTAGTATAGAAATGCTCGGGTTCAGATACATTTCCTGTCATTTCGATTAATGTGTCCTTGCGCGCCACAAATAAGTGTGTGTGCATGATTTTGCAATAGGTTGTATAATTTCTTTGTACCACTTTTGAGAATCTTTATGGATAATGCCTTTGTTCCTTTTGTAACCATGTTTCCAGTGAAATCCCTGGAGATTAATAGCAAATTAACATGCATACATTGCCTCCCATGAAATCGTGAATGCTCATTTTTATGCTCCTCGAAGTGTAAACATGATTTTAGTTGCCGCTTTGTCTGTCAGGTGTTCGTCCGTCAGTCCGTCCATCACACTTGGATATTTGGATCATAACTCAAAAAGTAATGAAACGATAAACTTAAAACCTCACAGGTAAATATAGCTCTAATGGAGAAAAAGTGTAGTGCACAAGAACTTTAACTATGCACATCATATTTTTAGGGCTATTGCCTTTTAACTAACAAATTATAGCGAACAGAGAAAAAAACTTAACTTCTTAAAGTAAAAGTGTTTTGTGACTTTAACGTGCAATAAGGAAACTGCGTCTACACATGACTTATCCTTTTGAAAGCCGAATTAGTTTGGTATAAGTTTATCGTTTTCTTCTCTCTGTGTCAAACTATAAACAGGTTTATTTGTTACGGGTATAAAGAATCTTTTGTGTACCTTCGTATTCGATATTCCCATTAACTTGCATTGGCGTCTACCTGCCGTGGTGATTTTGCATTTTCTTTGTATTTCTATTGAAATCAGGTATAAAATCATTGGCCGACATGTAAGATTAGAGGTCTCCTCCCCCCCCCCCCCTCCCCCCCCCCCCCCCCCCCCCCATGCATGTTATTAACCCGAACATAACATATATCTATTCTTATTTTGAAGTAATTTTGTTCAATAGCCTAGTCTGGTATCACCTTGGTAACGTTAATCAGTATACAAGTGAAAAGTACAAGTAACATTGTTGTTTTGTTCAAAATTCCATGTGTTGATATGTTTTGAGTTTTCTGTTGCCATGTTTTATTCCTCGATAATTAAGATGTACTACAAACAAACAAAAAACAAAAACATTTGTCTTGCCAACAACCTCACAATTTTGCAGTTTCCACAGATCAAAAGTCCTGTAATGGTGAGATAGCTGTACATGTAGTTATAGAAAATGCTTTCAAAGTTAAAGTTACAGATAGTATAGACAAGACAGATAAACAAGATTTACACAATAATGATAAAGAACCAGACGCTGCTCCAGAAATGTATGAGGAGACAGAAGCAGGAAGTTAGGTCCATGAAGAAAAGTGGTGGATTTTCTTGTATTTCGAACAAATGTATTGTGACAGTACGTTACTATTGAAAATTGTGCCATTATGGCTCAGTATAATTTGCTTATTAAATGCAAGTAAAAGAGTTTAGGAAGTAGAAGAAAACTGATGCCTGACTTAGGTTTTTCAGTAAGTAAAAAGGTGTTAATAGTTTTAGATTTTTTTTTAAATTTTTGCCTTTTTCATTTTAATACTACATATATATTATAAAAATGTTGCATTAAGGTAATCAGGTGTAGAAAATATTAATCAACCTTGAAGTCTACCATTAGTTTTAAAAACTTCATTCAATCTCTATTACGTTTTCACAGTATACTCGCTACATTTTTTTTTTTTTTTTTTTTTTTTTTTTGAAAAATTTATTTTTTAGACGGCAAATTAACATAGAAAAAAAGCTTTGAGAAGCTGGATGATCACTGTAGTCTTTCCGCTGACATGAACCTGCA
The DNA here is from genome assembly GCA_021229015.1 of Solen grandis. Classification (NCBI taxonomy): domain Eukaryota; kingdom Metazoa; phylum Mollusca; class Bivalvia; order Adapedonta; family Solenidae; genus Solen; species Solen grandis. The sequence continues at coordinate 39,270,919 of CM037787.1, forward strand.
TAATTCGATACAGTAAAGAACAGTATTCTTATGCATAACTCACAAATGATTATTTGTGATGTTAATAAATTTTATTCCAAAATCCATTAATTTCCAATAAGATTTAACAAAAAAAGACTGCAATAAATGGGGTTAACAGAACTCCTTCGTAAGCTCGAGGTCACAAAATGCATTAAACTGATAAATATGTGTTCTCAATTCAAACAGTTGGGGGTAAGTTTTGTCCAGTATATATAATATAAAGAGACCCTGTTGAAGTTCAGCATCTAGGAGGAATAATGTAAAACAAAAAGACAAAGAAGGTGCTCAACCCCCCCGCACGAAATTCTTTTTTTGGGGAAGTTCATACAATCTTACATTTCATTATTGGAGACAATATTTGTGCTAACAAAAAGCAAATTCAGCTATTGAATAATAGAGATCAAACAAACAGTGAATACACAACAATGAAATCCTGGTGAATATAACTAGTAATAAAAAATTTAATCTCAGGGGACGCTAAATATCCAGTGAATCTTAATACTATTTAAGGTTATATGGAACCCATTTCAACAGAATTAATGCAATTGTATTTATATCTACAAAAATGCTTACCTTTAAATCTGGATAGAGTTGGAGAATTGGAATTAAACGCGACAAGATCGACCGATCATGGTTGTCCTCTGTCCCGTTGCTATGAACGCCCAAATCAGTGATCGAATGCGCATGTCCACCTGTTGAAACGTAACTTAAACTCTTAAAATGGTTTATTCTTAAAATAGAATTTACGTTATTATTGGAATACCAGAAATGCATTACGGCCACGAACCAACAATTTCACCAACTGATTGCGCTAAGTAATACTTGTAACCATGAATTACACAAAGCAAATTAGCTTTAAACTTTGTAAATGCATGCCGATGTTAACACTTCTATATAAATAATATAAAAATAAATACATGTACCTATAATATAAACAAAAATGTATACCTTTGTTCTAAATATACATCTTCAGATTTCGGTTTACTTTTACGTGGTCGAAAGCAAATATATGTGTAAGAAACTTCTTAATCTGATTTGAAAAAAAAGTGCCAAACTTTTTTATACTTGTTACAGTACTTTGTTCGATTAATGATAAACTTGTCAGACATTGTTCGTAAGTAATCAGTTCTGTTAATTACAAATAACTTGTCCATGAATCAATCGTACTTAAAAACTACTAATACTTTATTTGTCCCAAGTCCGGAAAGTTATATATTTCACATTTTCACCATCAGTACAATGTATAATTATCAGTGCAATACAAGTACTCTTGGTTAACTGAATTTATCGCCTCATCGAGCCAATATTAGACCTAAGATCGCAAGTGCGCCTGCTGCAGTGGCAATTGCGACGTACGCAAACCCGGAATCTTCGTTAAGTCTTCGGTACCATTTTCCACCGGGATTCTCGCGAAGTCTGATGGACGTACCAGGAAACCTTGACATCTGTGGTGCATCGTTATTCCCTATGTTTACCGTAATAAACGAATACACTCCAAGACGTTCCATGGTTTTGTAGACCCATGGTCGCTTGTTGTCAAGTGATATCCACCTCCCATCGACATCAATAACATTATCCTAGGAGTATCTTCAATACGGTATATAAAATATAAATGAATACATTATCTGGATGCCGTCATTCATGAGTGCATGTGGAGCCTCCGTGGCCGAGAGGGTAAAGTCGCTGACTTTAACGCTCACTCCGCCCCTCACCGCGTGAGCTCGAATCACGGCATGATAATTCGGATTTTCATGTGAGGAAGCCTTCCAGCTGGCTTGCGGTAGGTCGGTGGTTCTACATGGATGCCTCCGGTCTCGGGGTCTTCCTCCACCTGTAATAAGCTGGACGTCGCTATATGACTGAAATATTGTCGAGGCGACGGTAAATTCAAATAGTCTAGTAAGTCACGAGTAAGTCACGAGTGCATGCATGCATAATGTTGCGTGATTGTAGTGAGTCTTTTAGGTACATATAAGGGACAATGTCATACACATGTGTCTAAATATTATAAAACTCTACCTCTCTCTTTAAAACATCTAGTTTATAAAATATCCACTTGACCAAAGTCCTTGAGTTACGAATCCAGTTACGAGCGAAATTAAATTGCTGGTACCAGGGTTTAAATTCAATGTGGTCAAATTAGTTGACAAAATACTATATTATAATTATAACTATATAATCATTTACATAAATATTATCAATATATCTATCACAATTATGTAATACTCGAATGACTCGCTATGCTGTGGTGACATATTCTTACTTAATGTCCATCAACACATAAAAATACGGACATACATTTACCACAGAACCATTGAGTTTTGAACATAGAGTCGAACCCCGGTTACTCAACCACCTCTCATTCAAATACCCGGCGTCATTCGAAATACTTTGTTGGTCCCGATCACTCTACTTCTTATTTCTATATAAAAATATCTGGGTTATTCAAATTGTGCCATTCGTATACCTGGCCTCATCCGAAAAGATTTTTTGGCCCGTGCCAATCAATTCGTATGATTTTCGCACCTCCTTAACCGAAGTCACTGACGAGGATTAATTACCGGCGACATTTTGAAAACAACCAATGGAAAAGTGCGAACGTCAGCCGCTTATAGTTTACATAAATTGTTAATTGATTGGGTGTTTGTGCATTTCAATCATAAAGGTGATGATTGTAGTATTTCGGATACGCTGGTAAAGGAAAATTTAAACAAGTGTAACAAGCAGACCACGATTTCATCGTTTTTCGAGACGACGTTGATGTAACGTTGATACATGTTTTTACTTGTGGTTTAGTCAGACATGATGAATGTTCATGTATGCATATTTGCAGAAATGAATAATGATAAATTAAATATTAATTATCCATTGCTGTTTTCAAAACGCCGTTTATATTGGGCAAATGTAGTCGCTTGTGATTTATTTAGACCTGATAAATGTACATGTATGTATGTATCTTTGTTATTGACGTATGCATTGATTAATATCTATGTATCGAAATCATTTATGCAAAAGAAGATGAAAGTTGCGAAATAAAATTGATTATCTGTAGTCGTTTTCATTTACATTGCTTAATCATAACATATTTAAAAAGTGTACATTATTCGTTCACTGCATGAAAAAAGTGTGTGGGATGGGTTTTTGGAATCCTGATGTTCAGCTATCCAAGTTCGTCAGATGAGTTAAACATCGGATCTGAAATAAAAATTTAAGTTTTTTTTTTCATCTTTCACAATCTATAGCCACTAGTTGCCTACATTTACCTATTATTGCACATAGTGGTCGGTGCCACGGAGGTAAACAGTATACAGTAGCAACTAGTTGTAGACTTATAGATGATCAAAACACATTTATTTTGAATACGCTATCCTCATTCTTTATTTCTTGATTGCGGAAGGACTTGATGGTTTCATCACATGTATTTGTCTGAAACATTCTTGGAAAGAGTCATGGGTCTGAAACACCTCGTACAAATACTAAAGCAGCAACGGAAAGACCCCGCCTTTAAAATACTTTTCATCTATCATCGTAGGTAAAATTTAACTGAAAATGTTGAATTAAGAAATTGGTGAGTTGGAGCAAGAAAATCATCTCAAACGTTAATTATTGAAAAAAATCGTCATCATTTCATCAATAGAAGAGAAAGAAATCGTTTTATTTGTATCAGTAATTATAAATTATTTTGTTCACTAAAGGAAAAGAAGCTATTTTAAATGGTACTATTACAATTGTCAAAATATGTTCAAAAGCATTGTACATTTATAATCATAATAAAAGCGAATAGAGCATTTAGCTTCTTTCACAAAACATGCATTTAGGTTAAGAGATGATTTTGCATTTTGCTCTACAGTTGTAAAATTAGTTTAATTTTAAGCATATTATGATTTTACATGTTCAAGGTGTGGTTTTCAGAGTTTCAAATGGCTTTGTTTTACTTTAATGCTGAAGTGTTCATAAATCAGCATCGTGCTATTCATCAAGATAAAACGTGTGTATGAATCTGTCATTGGAATTGACTTAATTTGTGTAATAGAGATAAAAAAAGAACTTGTGAATGCCATGCTTGACTTCAATGATCAAGTTTTCGTCTGTTTATAATTTCCACCTGTAGAACATTTGATGTGGAAATATTGCATATCTTAATAGTTAAATGGCAATGTCGATTGTACTGTATTGCTTGAGTTTCCTTCACAAGCAAAACAAAAACGCCTACATATACCTTTTCTATTGGTAGAACATGTTACAAATATATACATTTATACATGTGTACACACAGTAATGACCTCATTGTTAACAAAGGCAATGGCATTGCACGATCCCGTTTCGGGATCTTTTGTCACATAGACAAAGAGAATGTTTGGTGGGGCCTTTAAATTATGATCTTATAAACGTTTTACACACATACTCTTTTAATTTAGCAGTGTATATATACTTCAGAGCGACCTGTATTCAACAAAAGAAACATGTGAGCTGGTTAAGTGCAGACAATAAGAAATCTCGGCTATAAAACAAATCATTGTGTCAAGTGATAGTACATCGCAGGAGTCGTACTCGGGTGTGTTCAATTGTGGTCCGCCACCTCGACTTGTCCCGATTCCGTATATATAATCATTAAATATTGTATGGCTATGTATATGTCAGTCACCAATAAAATGAAATAAAAATTAATAGACGTATTCGGGAATAAGTAAACAGTGTTTTTCCAAGCTGAAACGTAGGTAGGCTACAAACATAGTTTTGCAGTTAGAAATGAATAAAACTCTACAAAGAATAATACAAGACTTATTTTCAGCGACAATGCATGATTCCCATATTTCCTTGTTTTTATCCACTTATGTGAGTTTATGTGAGTTTATTTTAAAATTTTAAGCTATCAATATAAAAATATTAATATACTCAGGACCCTTATATTAGATATTTATAGAATATCTCCTGATATGCAATTGTAATTCAGAGAAATTATTTAACTTACACTGCAAAATCTCATATTCACTTAAACCAAAATGGGATTGACTTATTCTCAATCAGTTAATTAGTTGAGAGCTAACTATATCTAGTCTATGTTAATGTTATGCTCATTTATGAATTTTGGATTCCTTGAAAATAATAAAGCAGAAATAAATACCATTTTCATTTATGTTGTCTCTGTGTACGTCTGATGTCGGACCTCGTTCATCGGCCTTTCTGCGTAGTTCATGTCCAAGTCTGTTCTACGCAGAAAGACCTCGTACTCGGTCGATATCCTATACATAAGCAAGGCGTTTATAAACATGCCTAAGGACTACGTTACTCTCGAAATTACAATTTGGTAGGATGGGGTACACGTTTAGGGTTACGAAAAAAAATATGGGTATAGATTGATGTTTTTAAATAACAGAATGAATTTATATCCGAATCAATACCTGCATACAAGAGGTGAATTACCCTTGAAGGTGAGCCAAGCCTTTAATTTTCTAATTTATGATATCAAAGACTTACACTTGATAACAATGTACTGTCCATTAAAAATTTCCAATATGTCACTTTACATAAAAGAAGTAGTTCCTTTATTAATTATGATGTCCAATGAACCGTTTCAATACAGACATTTTAACCAATGAGAGCGATCCGATTTCTTCGACGCGGTATCGCTTGTTGCTATCCGCCATGTGCTCACAAGCTTACACTTGGTAACCGTAAGTAAACATCGCCGTTTTCTCAGTTCTTTTTTTGAACATTTAAACGATGGTGCGAAGATGTGCATGGGGAAATTACAATACACATTACATGTATAAAGAACAATAATAAAAAAAAACAACAACGGAAATTTGATTCATCAAAATTTCCGAACCCCAAAACCAAACTTGAAAAGTGTTTGCGATGGATCAAAGTATGCGATCGACCGCATGATCAACTCAATGTTTAAGTCATCTGTTTAACGGTAGGAATATTTTTTGAAATGTTTAGTGTTACTCGAAAACAATTAATTTACATGGAGCATTTATAATGTATGCATTTACACTTTTCCCAAGGTAAACATTTACAGACAATATACTATGGGAAGTCGAAAAGAGTGTATGATTCAAAATTGTGCAAAATCATTATGACATGTTTTTCTATCCAATAAAGAGTATAGTTTCACTCCCTACATGTAAGAATGATCTAGCTTACGCAGAATATCTTTATTGTTAGTGGATGGATGGGTAGAGTAATCCATATATATATTTATATATATAGAGAGAGAGCCATCTGTATATTTGTGAAAGAAAACACATACATGCACATGTATTTTTATTCTGATATCCATGTGATATGAAACCATTTAGCAATTTAGGATTTATTCTGTATACTTATATGTTTAATTCTCTATAGATATATGCCTATTTGTGTGTATTACAGCATTTCATTGGAGGAAACGGGCCCACAGATATGTGTCGAGAACCCCTGCCAACTGATGGCTCAAAGGCAACACCTACACCTATAGGTGTACATGACCACTTCCAAACTGCAGGCGCCTGGATATGGAGGCAATTGTCTAATATGACAAAATTTTGTTTGAACTAAACAATGAGCAAACTTGACTTGACTTGACTATTTGAGTTTACCGTCTCTTCGACAGTATTTCAGTCATAAAGCGACGTCCAGCTAATACAGGTGGAGAAAGACCCCGAATGCACGGAGGCATCCGGGTAGAACCACCGACCTACCGCAAGCCAGCTGGAAGGCTTCCTCACATGAAAATCCGAATGACCTTGCTGGGATTCGAACCCACGCGGTGAGGGGCTGAGTGAGTGTTAAAGTCAGCGACTTTACCCTCTCGGCCACAAAAAAAAACCCATTGATCTCTTCAAAGGAGACACTGTGATAATCATATACGTGTACATTTATTTACAAATTTCAGGAATGTTCAAACCGCTTTAAGTGATGAACAACATGGAGATGATGGACTGAATGGAAAATTTTAAACAGAAGAAGGTACTGGTCAAAGTAAATGAAATCTTCATTAAGTGTCGATATAGTACTACTATCTATTTTCCCATGACATACAGATATTCTGTTACAACATGTCAGTAGTTCAAAACCAAATATTCCATTTTATATTCCTCTGACACATACATTTTTTAGCCTCGTTATGATATCATACCAAAGAATTTCATTCAAGTATAGGAAGTCTTGTTTTCAACAGCCATTTGTTTTTACAGGAGTCACTGACTTCAAGTTTCTTGCCTTAAAAAACTGCAATAACGCGATAATATTTCAGAGAGTCATGATAAGCAAATACAGACTAGGAGTAAACGGTTGGAAAAAGACAAAGAAATGCATAGCCTGAAAACAGAATTATAACAATTGGAAAGAAATATGAAAGAGAGGCAATTATTTACTGCAGAGGGAATTATACATATGTAAAAGGATATGAAAAACTTTAAATACTATACTGGAGAATTACTTTTTCAATTTTGTATTTGTTTTCTTTTTTCTTTTTTATTTCCAAATCCTCAAGAAAATGTAAAATATGGAAGGACTGACACAGAGTTGTTATCAAGTGAAAATGCACCTCTTGATTTTGGACGAAACGATTTGGCAATAAGATTTATTTTGTCCTTGCAGTCAACAGGCATTGTATTTAACAAAATCTTAGATATATATTTCAAATTTGCACGGTTTTCTTTGTAGAGAGGTATTTTTATATCAAGAATGCCTACAAAATCTACTACCCTTAAAGCTTTAATTGGATGTGACCCCAGTGGATCTGTTACATTTATTTCTGAGCTTTTCACTGGTTCAATTTCAGATAAAATGATTGGGAAATGGATTTTATGTCCTTCTAAAAGATGTTAGACCATGGTTACATTTATACAGGTGATGCTATACTAGCTGATATAGGCTTTACTACACAGAAGGAACCTAGTAAACATGGTCTTGAGTTCAACATTCCCACTTTTTCCTCTTGTGCATCACTGATGCCACCAGCAAATACTTATTTAACACAAAAAATGCTATTAAGCAGAGTTCATGTAGAAAGACTAATAGCAAAAATCAAAACAAATTGTTGTTTCAAAAAATCCTTACATCTTTATTTAAGGAAGCAAACAAAATCTGTACTGTTTGTGCAAAACTGAAACTAAATCAGACTATATTAATCAAAGATAAATGAATTTGTTCGTCATATGTATTCACAAATTGTAAAATACTCACGGGTCAGTTTTACATAAATTGTGGTTTTGTGACAAGAGGGTGTTATTGTCTTTGCTGAACCCTTTGTCAGCAAGTATATGATAATTTATAGCATCTGCCATAGATTATTTAAGCTTGAAAAATGAGCCAGTTGTGCTGGAATTGTTGAAAAAAAAATACCACAGAATATATTGAAGTTTTTGAAGCTTAATATGTACAAGTGTGTTTTGTTCTTGAAAACCCAGTACGTTTAAAGTATACATTTCAAATATTTTACAACATCCTACCTGGTATGAAAAAAATGGGCCAAGTTGAACTTGACCAAGGTCTGTGGCAACAAGATGTCTCTTTGGAGAAAACAGTTATTCAAATAGTATGCATTTTGCCATCTGTAGCTGCTCAATGTCTTTGCAAGTAAAGTCTGGAGCCTGAAATTATTACACACATTGTGTGTGTTCGTGTGGCGGGAGTAGTAGGCATATAACAAATTGCTGTTTTGTTTAAACGGTGTAGACGTGACACGATGCTAATACATAACGTGTATTATGTTGAAAGATTTGCAATACAACATGTAAAGTTACGATGATGGTTTAAGAATCCACATCTATTTGGATTGCATGAAGAACAAAAGCGTTAGCTGTGAATCGTATCTTTATTCAAATAGAGAGTGACAAAATACCTTTGGGCGGAAGTACCAGTGCATGCTGGATGTTTACTATAAACCTAGACTAGCTATATGGCAATATTGTACAACTCATTACATCTCCCTTCTTTTGAAAAAAATGCTGAGTTAAAAAACGCTAATTGAATCTAATGAATGCTATCTTAATTGCACTGGACAATCTTTTTAGGATATCGTATTCGTATAACATTACACTCTAGGGTATAATTAAATCACACCATATACACGCTCGCACACCTGGTCCTATCTTGTGCGGTCGCTCTTTCTCTATCTCTCTCTCTCTCTCTCACGTCACCCATTCATCACCAGCAAAACGGGAATTTGGCTTCACGATACGCCCTGATCGGGTAACACGTTCATGGGATAAGGGGGACTTATCAGTATCAGACGAATTTTTGTTGGAGGTAGGTTCAGCTTGGTCATTCATAGACTGGCTCTGTGTACTATTATTGAGAAAAATGTTTGTGAAATTCTCTGGAAAATTTTCATCTTGTTTTCTCGTGCTCATCAGGAAGCGTCTGTTTCGCCTATAAACTGCCCCGTCTTCAGTCTGTACTGTATATGATCTGTCATTGTGAGCCGTCAACACTCGAGCAGGTATCCAACGTTTTTTTCATTTGGACCCTAATAATCTGTCCGTCAGTTAAGGGTGGTAATTGTTTTGCTGTCCGGTCGTAGTATTTCTTTTGCGTAGAGCGAGATGCTTTAATCTTGTTTTGCACTGATTGTGTATTGACAGTCTCTGGCTTAAGTTGTTGTTTGGTCGCAGGAAGGGTTGACCTTAGGCGTCTAGACATGAGTAACTGTGATGGAGAGTAGCCACAGTCCTGCAGTGGGCTATTTCGGTATTCAAGTATAGCTAAATACGGGTCTTTGCCGTCAGCCTTTGTCTTGCGCAAAATGCGCTTCGCAGTCTGAACTGTTTTTTCTGCCAGTCCGTTTGATTGGGGAAACAAGGGGCTCGAAGTCTCGTGCTCAAATGCCCATTCTTTAGAGAAGTTTGAGAATTGTTCAGAAGTAAACTGAGTTCCGTTGTCGCTGATTAACTTCTGACATATGCCATACCGTGCAAAATGTGTCTTTAATTTTCGTATCACAGTGATACTTTTAGTGTCAGTCAGTTTGTCAATTTCAAAGAATCTGGAGTAATAGTCTACGGTAATTAAGTAGTCCGTACCGTCCAGAGTAAATATGTCTGTGGCAATGACTTGCCATGGTTCTTCTGGAATGTAGCGAGGTTTCAGCGGTTCCTTGCTGTTTGAATCTCTGTGAGTCAAACAGATGTCACATTGTTGGACCATGTCCTCGATGTCCTTTGTCATTCCAGGCCAAAACATAATGTCTCGTGCACGCCTTGTGCATTTTGCAATACCAAGATGACCAACATGTATTTTCTCAAGTAGTGAGTTCCTAAGAGATGGGGGGATGACAATTTGGTTACCTTTCATGACAATGCCGTCTTCAATAGTTAGTTCGTCTCTGTGGTTCCAGTACTGGCGTACGGCTAAACTACAGTTTTGTTTGTTTTCAGGCCATCCGTCCAGTATTGTCTGTCTAAGAGCGCTGGTCTGCTGGTCATTTTCAGTCGCGTCTCTCACCTCTTGTAACCTTCGATCACTCATCTTAGTCTCTATTGAGTGGATCTGACAGTCCAGTCCGTCTAACTGTCCTTTGTATGTGTCGTCTATGAAATTCCTAGATAAGGTGTCTGCGACAGAGATGGATTTTCCTGGGACGTGTTTGACCTCTACATCGTATGCTTGCAGTTGCAAAAGCATACGCTGTAATCTTGCTGGGGCTGTCGAAATTGGTTTTTTAATTATGATTTCAATTGGCTTGTGGTCAGATTCAACGATGACATGCCGTCCATACACATAGTGATGGAAGCGTTTACACCCGAAAAGTATGGCTAGCATTTCCTTTTCTATTTGAGCGTAACCAATTTCCGTAGGTGTGAGGGATTTCGAAGCATATATTACAGGCCTGCCTTCTTGCAAGATACAGGCACCAAGGCCATATTTAGAGCTGTCTACTTGTAAAGTCACTTGCTTGTCTGGGTCAAAGAATGCCAACACTGGCTGTTCAGTCAAAGCTGTCTTAACTTTGTCGAATGCCTTGTCAAGCTGTTTGTCCCACTGAAAAAAAACTGTCCTTCTTGAGCAACGCACGCAATGGGTTTGTTATCTCTGCCAAATTTGGTGAGAATTTGCTCAAGTAAGTGACCATTCCCAGTAATGTTTCCAATTCAGTCCGTGTCGTGGGGGCTTTCATTCGTAGCACTGCTGATATTTTGTCTGGGTCGGGTTTGAGCCCTTCCGAGCTCAGGACATGACCAAAATAGGGTACTTCTGTCAGGCCAATTTTCGATTTGTCGGGGTTGAGCTTGATCCCCTTTTCTCTACAACGTTCTAGTACATGTCGTAGGTTTTGGTCATGCTCCTGTCGGGTCTTCCCGTGTACAAGAATGTCGTCAACAATACATTTTACACCTTTCATACCTTCAAAACACTCGTCCATTTTTCTTTGGAATATGTCCTGGCTAGACTTTATGCCAAATGGAAGTCTTAAGAATCGGTATCTGCCAAAAGGAGTACTAAAAGTGCACAGATATGATGACTCCTCTGTCAACTTGATACTCCAATAACCAGACTTTGCATCAAGCACTGTGAAGTACCGGGCACCGGAAAGTTCAGATGCTACTTCCTCAAGGGTTCTCCTGGGTAGTGGGGTCTAAGTATTGCCTCATTTAAGTGTTTTGGGTCAATGCAAACTCGAAGTTTGCCGGATTGCGGCTTTTCTACACAGACAAGGGAGTTAACCCATTCTGTTGGCTTTGTGACTTTCGCAATGATAGACTGTGACTCCATCGAGTCCAGCTCTGTTTTAAGTTTGTCTTTGAGCGCTTGTGGTACCCGTCTAGGAGGACTGACCACGGGCACGGCGTCTGTTCGAAGCTGAAGGGAGCATTTGCCAGGAAGAAGACCGATACCTTTAAAAAGGTCGTTGTACTCTGTCAATACGTTAGTTTGCAAGTCGTCCTCGTTAACCGAATAAGTCAATTTTATAAGTTCTAGGTCAACTGATGTTTTTAGTGACAAAAGTGGTTGTGAATTTGTGTCAACAACGTAGAATGTGGTAACTGTGCTGCAGCTCTGATATTCACAGGGCAAGTCTACTGTTCCCAGTATCTTCAGGTAGTCACCTGTATATGATGTCAGCTTGTGTTTTGTCACTGATAAGGGACTAAAATCTTTGAGCTGCTTGTAAACATGACTTGGGAGTATATAAACAGAAGAACCAGTGTCTATTTTGAATTTTACACGCATTTTGGGAGGACCTAAAAGTAAGGTAGCATGAGCTTGTGAAGCCAAATTACCTGCTTTGACTGTATCCACATAGAAAGTATCCTCATCTGACGATATTTCTCTCTCGATTCGTAGCTCATTCACCTTTTTTGACAAGCACACACTCGCAAAATGGTTCCATTTTTTACACAAGTGGCATTGTTTTCCTCTAGCAGGACATTTAGCACTTTTTGAATGGTCACCGCCACAGTTTTTACAATTCGTGTATTTCTTTCTTTGAACGTAACGCCCATGCCTTGGGGTGTCCCCTTTTGTACGAGGTTGTGTCCATGGCTGGGTGTTTCCTTGGGCTGTTTTTTTCTTGATGTGGTCCACCATTGTCGTGGTCTCAGTCGTATTAGATGCAGCCATGGTCTTGAGTTGTTCTCTGGCGTATTCAAAATTCTGAGCCGTTTGAATGGCTTTGTCAAGCGTCAGATCTTTCCCTAGGTTAATCAGTTTCTCCCTCAGTTTTGCAGACGAGGTTCTAAATACGATCCTGTCTCGGATCATTTCGTCGGAGTTTCCGAACTGACAGTCTTTCGCCACCAATCTCAATTTCGTCACAAATGACTCAATGTTGTCGGCACCTTGATTAATGTTATTAAACTTAAACCTGGCAAATATTGGATTAAGTTTGGGCTGCACATATTCCCTAAATTTTGTGTAATACGTGTCCAGTTTCTTGGCGTTCTCCGCGCTTATGCCGGTCCATGTCTGGTGAATGTCTCTGCCTCTGTCTCCTACCCAGAGCAGGAGGTACGACACTTTCTCTTCTTCTTCTTTGTCTTTAAGAGGACCAGAGAAGACCAGTTTTGCGTGCCTCTCAAATTTGTCCCATGCTTGGGGTAAATTTGTGTTGTCCCAGTCCATTTTAGGGATCGACGCACCAAGCATTTCCATGTTGCTACTATTGTTAATTTGGTTGAATACTATCACATAAGTCCCTTTGAACGATGGAAATTTGTAGTTAGATCATATATCCGAAACGTTTTTCACTTCTGACACCATGTAAAGTTACGATGATGGTTTAAGAATCCACATCTATTTGGATTGCATGAAGAACAAAAGCGTTAGCTGTGAATCGTATCTTTATTCAAATAGAGAGTGACAAAATACCTTTGGGCGGAAGTACCAGTGCATGCTGGATGTTTACTATAAACCTAGACTAGCTATATGGCAATATTGTACAACTCATTACACAACAGAATCTTATTTAAGATAATTATGGTAAATATTAAAATGTACCGTACAGCAGGTTATATCTGCGGGTAATTACTTTCTGCTACTCTGCGGATGTACACAAACTCGTAGAAATAAAATCCGTGGAAATTAACTAACGGCAGAATAATATTCGCAGGATAAAACTCTTTAGATCCTTTCAGATCATTAGATACTGATATACATGAAATACACTGTGACGGTGTTTCTATCATCATCAAGGTTTTTTTTACCGCTAACATTAAAACAAAACAACCAGTTTTCACTAAATGGTTTGTAATTCAGGGAATGGGTGAAAATAACAAAGATTAAAACTATGAAAGTTTGACCACATTTCATTGTAATATTCCCTTGTCAGTGGCACACAACATGTCTCCTTCCAGGTTAATGGGACTCTATCAAGTATTCACAATAAAGGTGTACAGTAAATTGCAATAATATGGTTGTGAATCTTATAATTATTGTCTTATATCACAATAGCATCGTATGCGGATGCTAACACTCGTCTGTTAAAGGTTTGTTGATACTTTTTAAAAGGGGGAGATAGATTTGGTCAAAATGGATCTTAAAGTTAGCCCTTGTGATTGTGAACAGGTATGCGAAGTTTGATGACAGAGTGTTTAATAGTTTAGACGTAAAGGCCAAAGTAAAAGACAATATCTCAACAATTTTTCCTTGAAAAACTGGAAAGTTAATAATGATAATATCTTTTGGAATATTGGCATTAAGTTGAATAAAGAAACTGGTAATAATAAGACAATATAATAGATGTTTTCAAAAATTATTAATGCTGTTGAAAAAAGTACATAATTTGCCTAAGTATTGGCTTAATGCCCTTTATAAACTTAGAATAGAGATCGACGTGAAAATCAGTTTAATACTACAGTGAAAATGTTTATGCAACATTTCCCTTCAATATAAACATGACTCAAATGTTACTAAAAGTTATAGGGTCATTACTTCATTTCTTCTGCCTCTCGGAATTGTGACCTTCACATTAAACTACTGTATATTCACTATTTCGGAAATGAGACACGGAAATGCGGTAAAAATAGTTTTGCAGATTGTTTGATTCTAGATCTGTAAAATATATT
>CM037787.1:39285534-39335534 GCA_021229015.1 Solen grandis
TCTATATCCATTGAAGTATTTTTAATACAGTAAACCCTGTGAATAAAGACCACTCAAGTGAAATTAAAACTGGCCTGTATCTGGAGGTGGTTGTTATTCAGAGGTTAGCTTTTCTATAAATTCAGTGCTTGGACTCCAGTCACAGGCCTCTGTACACAGACTGGCTGTTATTCAGAGGTGATCGCTGTTGGATTGTATATGCATTACCTTTAATGAAAAATGTCTCACGCAATTATAGATAAAACATTATGTATAAGTAATGAAAAGAAATTTATTCTTTGTTATACATGTGCATTTATGTATTACTATTGTAATTATGATTTTACATATAATGTATCAACAAGAACTACCAGTTCCAAAGAGGAAAAAACAGCGATATTCCAAGGTGCAATTTTCCGAATACCATTACTATTCCGAGATACAGTTCTTGTCCTGACACAAACCGAATCTCGCGATTATTCGAGGATTTCGTACTTCACGTTCGGGTATCGAAAAAGCGCAGTTTAACTGTAATTGCTTTGTACGTGAACAATCATGCTTATATGTTTGTATTTTAATACGCATTTCGCAAAGCCAATTATTGCCTTTATAATTTAGTCATAATATGTGAAAATAATGCATTGACGTGAACATTTATTGTGGTATTTTAAACCACATGGTTTTGAAGTAATTAGTGGACGCAGCTCATTTTTCAGAGAAAGTACGGTACATAGTTAAGGGTGGTACATTACCTTTATCAAAATCCGAACGCCAAATATATGCGCAATTTAAGAAATGACTTTCACACACCAGTTTAGCAAATGTCATCACAAGGCAGATAGTACAGCATATCCTAATTACATTAGATAGGGTCACGACAATGTTTCATAAATCCGCTTAATATTTATTATTTATTTAGGAATATTGTTAACTTGCAAATGCAGTAACTCATGTGAATTTGAAATACAATTAATTAAATTAAACCCATCTTTATAATGATAATTAAACATATTATTATATGACATTTATCCTGTAAAAACAAAAGTATAAAGATTGCTTTCTAATGGTTTGTGGTGTTAACATGTAGCCTTGCAGATGAACACCTGCCTATTGCTTTTAATGTGTTTTACATATTTTGATTCCAGGATATATTACTGCAGTATATGATATGGTTGAAGTACACATGTTTACTGTAAGCCACTCAGTCCACCATGTATATGTTAAAAAAAAACCGACATCGATTTCCATTTTTTTTTTCAGACATCGGCTACCGCAATACTCGTGCATATTTTGTGGAATGCTTTAAGATTCCAGAGACGGTACTTTCTCAACTTAATCAGTGACCAGTGGTCACCTGGTGGTACCATGGTCTAAGCTACCACTTTCTCCAAGTCCTGAAATTGGTTGCATGTGGCGGTTTTCAGTAAACACGGGTACCATTTTTGACCAATTCATGGATAATTTTGTACGTGATATTAAATTATTTTCTAAATGATATAGTTCTGTTGTTCTTTTGTCCTGATGTGATATGACGTACATGTGTATTTAAAACAAAACTTGACCTGTCTCTGACCCTCCCTATGACCAAGGGTGGACGGGCGTTTGGTGGATCAATTTCAGAACTAGAAGCATAAGTAGTTAAAAGATATACTGGTATATCACTCAGAATACAAGGGTGGTTCCAGAACTAATGCAAGCAGATTATGTGTTTTCAAGACTAAAAATTTTCACTAGATTTCATCAAAACAATAATGAATTTCATAAGAATCTATCAATTGAATTGTTCCGAAATTAAATGTGAAACGTCATGTCACCAGAGACCTCCCTTATGCTTCTGCTGAACATACACCATAAGGAAATATGCAGATACATTCAAATTAATGAAAATGTGTTAGATAAAATGATTGTGATATAAGACTTATATGAAAATTAGTGCATTTCTGATGATATGTATGATACTTGACAGGAAATCATTATACAATATTTAAATTTAATTTGCACAAACACTTGTAAAATTAACTATAACTGAATAAGTAGTTCATAACAAGTTGACCTTGATAACTAGTATTGTAGAGTCGAATCCTCATTACGATCTAATTTTGAAAGACACTGAAGTGACCGCCGCCTATATCAAAGGGCTAATAGCGCTGAGAGAACCGGATTTTTAATGTGATGATGTCGCATTTATTTTGTGTATCAAAGTAGATTTAATAAAAGAGTTGATGGCAGTTAATCCAATGTTATAAACCCGCTTTAATACGGTCGTTACAAGACAAGATTAAAACACCATTTGTCTCTATGGACTACTAACAATAAACACATTACCACTTTTACAGTCTCTTTTATTAGAAAGGAAAAAATATAAAACAACACACTTCCACTATTGTATGTATGTATATTTTTTTCATTTACATGAACACTTGATATAGGTAAATTGATGATATGCAATTTAACAAAAAGGTATATAGTTACATATTTATTCAATGTTGAAAAAAAAAAAAAGAATAACCACAGGCCTTGAATCGAAAAAGATAAGAAATTCTTGACCCGGAATCGAATCCGTAACCTCCGATGTCAATTACCCACAGAGCTATTGGAACGGTTACTTCCACGGCACGAATGTATTATATGTATTGGTTACCTTGTGAAATTCCAGCCAGTGATGGTCCAAAATATCTCCGAATTAATTGCAATTGACTCGCTTGCGCGTTTACATTTTGGTGCATTAAGAGTTAAATTGTACTCTTTTATTGCAGTTATAAAACACCGGGAGACATTTCCGTTTCATATCTGATTTAATTTTCAAATATATATATACATATATATATATATATATATATATATATATATATATATATATATATATATATATATACTAAGAGATTACTTAGATGTGGGATGTTTTCCAATATGAAATGTTACAACATCGTATTGACAAGATCTTTGTTTTGTTTTGCCATATCATTGTTCACATTATATTGTTAAAGGGAGAAGAACACGATAAGAAATTTCTTTCGTTCTAATCCCTATATTTATTGTATTTGATACAATTTAGAAATAAATATGTTTAAACTAATATGAAACCTTTTTTGTGGGGTGGAAAAAAAATGGGGTGTATATAACAGCCCACTTTTTCTCGACCCGATTTTCATGCAGTATTGTCAGTATATAACCCATTAAGACCAAAATTGTAACATTTAGGTTTCACATGAAAACCATATATACGTGCTCGTAGCATTGATCTCCCTTTATACTGAACAGGCATAGCCCAGTTTATACTTGCGCGCTGTATATATATCGCCCCGTAATTGTTACCTGTAAATATATACAAATGTAACACCCCATTTTTCTTCTCGTGTTATCTCACAAATCAGCAAGGGGTAAAGTAAATTACCAGGGAGCAAAGATGTATAAACATGAACAGTTATCCGTGAAAGAATAGATAGTTAAGAGACTGCATGATTCATTTTCTTTTCTTACAATAAATGGTAAATACGTTGAAGGAAATGATTGTTAGATTTCATGTGGCCTATAGGTTAATTTTGGTAGCACATATATGAGGAAAAGTCTACAGTGGAGATATGTATCTTTCAAAGTTTGAATAGCAATTTGTAAGTTGTTTTTTTTCCATGGAACTTGAATGATTTTCCAGAAAGAAAACGTATTACTACAAAATCCCCCAGTCAGTTGCTTTACAATGTTACTGACCATAAAATTATAAAAAAAAACTTCTCTCAGCAAGATAGTTATTATCCTCACAAACTGCAGACCAGTGCTGATAAGCAAGATCAAATTTATTTCATTTATTCTTGGACAGGAAACATTCTTGTCCAGACTTTCTGCGACGAAAAAGAACAAATAATTTAAAATAAAGGTTTTTTTATATTTTTACTCTAATTATATATATTGTTATCATATTATATAGCAGTAGTAGAAGTAGAAGTAATAGCGGTACTACTATAGTAGAATTGTTGCTATTTTAATTTTGTACTTCGTAGAATTATCAGTATCAGTAGTTAAGTAGCAGCAGAAGTAACAGTGTAATAATAGAAGTAGTGAATAGTAGTAGTAGAAGTAGAATAAGTAGAAGTGGTAGTAGAAGAATTAGTAGTAGTAGTAGTTGCAACAGAAACACTGCAGTTGTAGTAGTAGAAGTAGTAGTAGACTACCATAGTCGTTGCTGCTAAAATAGTAGGTATTAGACCAATTAAGTAGTAGTAGTGGTAAGTAGAAGCTGCAGCAGAAGAAGTTGTTGTTGTTGTTGTTGTTTGAATTATTAAAGAATTAAAATAATAATTACTTACTTTACCAATTAGCAGGCGATTTGTAACATATGCTGTGTGAAATATTGTGGTCAATTCTCAGCAAGAGAATTATGACTTTACAACAGTTATACTGATTAATGCTGCTGAAAGAATATTACTTGATATATTTTGTATCAGGAAGTAGACATGTTGTTTTTTTTCATTATATGCAGTGAAACACAGTTTCATAAATCACAAATTTAACTTAATGCCAGCTACAAAAGTCGTTTTTGTGGCCTATATCAGACAAGTCATTCAAAAAATTCACCTCTTGGTATTTTTTTCTAGAGTGATTGTAGAGTGTGACGTGTATGTTGTTAAAGGCCTTTTCGCTAACCTAATGCAATATTTGTTGATATTGTTTTGCAAATTAAATAGCAGACAGTCTGACAAATAATCACAAAATAACTGCTCTTAATAAGCTGTTCACTACACAATCATACCAAGTTATTCCAAATCTCAGAATTTCTCCAAGATCTAGGCTTAATGAGCTAACGTTTCAGAGATGTTATCAGGTCAGCGTGAAATACTGGACAGGTTTTCGGAGGCTATAAAATCTGAGGCCTTGTCTAAATATACCAGATGCAGATACGAGATGCTGATAAAATGTTTTCTTGTTTGAGAGCCTACGGAAATGTTTTAGATCTGGATAAGAAATAATATTGCAGTATTGATACCAACTAACACAAACTTGTACATGTATTTTGATATGTACAATATAATATTATCATACTACACCTCCTTGATTATTGTTCTGATCGATTTTGTCGCTTTTTGTTTAATTGAAAACATCTTTGTTCAGTACTAATGTCAGTGCTTTCTCCGGGTCATCCTAGCGCTCTGGCGCCGGCTGCTTTATTTTTTAAAAAAAGTTAAGTATTGCGTTGTGTCTTTGATCACAACCCAGCGCGCTTGCATTTCCATGTGCAAAATATTATACACTGTTTTAACCAGACGGTGCATATACTGGACGTCCTGTGGTTGCAACTGTATAATAAGCATGCGTTTGGGTACTGTGCATGCAAACTGAATAACATTCAACTTGAATAACATTTGCTCTGCCCAACTTCACTGATTGACAGAGACTTGCCTATAATAATAATAATAATAATAATAATAATAATAATAATAATAAAAATGTCGGTTTATGAGTGATATTGGTCATAGTCCCATCCACGAAATTTGCCATAGGCGAACATACTATCCTGTATAGCTTGTTAACCTTTTTACTACCTTAAATGTAATGTTCATTCGTGTATGCTGTTATTGCTTGTAATGAACTCCATGACTTAATTACAACGATTTCAGAATTTGTTCATATTGTATACCTTGTTGTTCATTAGATATTTATCAAAAACACATGGATATAACTTTTAGGAATAATACCTGTAAAGACACCGATATTTGTTTTCTTTCGCTGTAATTGCTGGAATTAAATGTAACAATATGTTAAATACCTCTTATTTGTATATAATAAACAATTAAATTCACTCTTATTCAATTTTTCGGCAAAAGATTGCCTTCCTCAAGAAAAAAAAAACATGAATTTTTAGCAGGTTCTACATAATAGACGTTTGAATAGTCGCGATATTGTTATTGCTTATTTGTAGTTTTTGAAAAAAAAAGTCTTTGTTAATTATCACAATTTTGCATTTAGCATTAATTTCATATTCACTATTTTAAAGGGAAGTTTTCTATAAGATACTTTACAAAATGGCAGTGACCGTCGCATATGTCTGATCAATATAATGAAGGGACACTTTCGTTTGCGGGATAATGTCCGGGGTGATTTTGGCTGAGTCCGACTGGTGCATTTCCTACTCGTCTGTACCACAAATATCCATAAAAGAAAAATGTTAACAAAAATATGAATTTAAAATTTCCCTTGACTCTAACTTTTTATTCTACTATCCAAAAACATTATTTTTCACATCTTTTAAAAATTCCGTAAGAGACGAATTTTTCTTTTTTTCTACTTTGTCTGGAGCCCGGCCTGAGTGCATGGCGTTCGGCGGTACCTGAAATACCTCTGACTTACTATCAAATAAACTAGCTTGCAATAAATTTCCAAGACAAGATACAAATCTTCCTTAATTTTGAAGGAGATAATAAAAGTTCAAGCTAAATTAGATATAGCCACAACACATATAATACAAAAAGCATCAAAATCATAAAAACTCAATTTATAAGCAAATGTCCCCCTTCATATTAAACAAGAGGGCCAAGATGGCCCTGTGTCGCTCACCTGAGTAAGATGGCTGTGTTAAGCATAATGACAAAAGATCTGGCATCTAAAGTGTTTTTCTAACATTTTACTACATATTTATCCTACCTGAATTTGCACTCAACTGGAAATTCATGAAGTCATCATTCATATCAAGTTTAATGAAGACTGGGTCAAAAATGTAGGCCTCTAGAGTGTTCACAAGATTTTTCTAATTTGGCCTTTTTTTTTTATTTCAAACTCATGCAAGATATTATAAACAATCATCCTGACCAAAATTTATGAAGATTGGAACAAAACTGTGGCCTGTAGAGTGTTCACAGGGTTTGTCAAGATTTGACCTGTGACCTAGTTTTTGACCCACATGACCCAATTTCGACTCATCGAGATATCATGTAGCCAAATATCCTGACCAAAGTTTCATGAAGATTGGGCCAAAACTGTGGCCTGTAGAGTGTTCACAAGGTTTTTCAAGGATTTGACCTAGTGACCTAGTTTTTGACCCCACATGACCCAATTTCGGACTCATCCGAGATATCATGTAAGCAAACATCCTGACCAAGTTTCATGAAGATTGTGCCAACGTTGTGGCCTGTAGAGTGTTCACAAGGTTTTTCTAAGATTTGACCTAGTGACCTAGTTTTTAACCCCATATGGCCTCTAGAGTGTTCACAAGCAATTGTTGACGACGGACGACGCACGACGGACAAAAGGCGATCACAAAAGCTCACCCGAGCATAAGTGCTCAGGTGAGCTAAAAATCTAAAGGGGTCACACTCAGGTGTTTTCACGTAATGCTGCTTCACCTCGCTGACGGACCCTAATTACATGATACATTCGCTGACGGACCCTAATTACATGATACATATCGTCTCCTTCCATAAGTTTGTTTCAAGATAAGTTGCTTGAAATGCGATATTTCAGACAGAATGGCAGTTAAAGCAAGGAAAAAGAAATTAAATAACAAATTTTGCAAAATTTACGCAACAAATCAAACAACCAGATCTAAGTCGGACATTAAAATGGAATTAGCATCGAAACATTTTCTGAAGAATTTGCAACCCGGGACTGGAGAAGACGCCACGGTATGAGACAGCAAGCAAAAGCTTTGAGGATACCGTGGTCTACATTTAAGCGATATCCCCGAAGAGTTTTTTTTTTTTTTTCAATTTGACCTACACTTGCTAAGGAATGCATTATGATGAAATTCGTCCCTTAGTATCTAAGTATTACATATCGTTATTTTGGTATTGTGAAATATCGCTATATTCTCAGAGCATATCGCAATACGTATCACAATATTTTATGGCTATAAATATATTTAGTCTTTTTTAACTAGCGTTCACGTATTTTGTAAAAAAAGGTTGGAAATGAAAAATAAAAAATAGCTCTAAATGTTGTAATCTTTGAGATAAGATGCGTGTTAATGTAGTTGATATATCAATAGTCTGTCAATCTAGTTGATCTTGTTTATTTGTTGAATGGGTTTAACGTCCCACCGACAGTATTTCAGTCATTTGGAGATGATGTTTACTTTAGACAGATATAGTGCTGTAACTCCAGTATCATGTCCTAGACACGTGACATGATATCATACCCAGTCAAATTATCCTGACATCGGGTCAACCAGTCCTGGAATTACCCTTATATGCTGAGCGCCAAGCAAGGGAGCTATACCAGTGTCATCTTTCTACGACTTTGGTATGTCGTGGCCAGGGATCGAACCCACGACCTCCCGCTCCTGAGACGGACGTTCTTATCACTCGGCCGATGGGGACGGTATCTTTGATTTTGTAGCAGGAATATCAAGTAGAATAGACTGATAGAGTATGTTTGTTAACGTCCATAATTATGCTTCCACTTTAAGATTTTAAATGTTTAATTGTTACTTTTTTATAATAACTGAATAAGGGAAGTTTCAATATTTAGAGCGACCTCTTCATTATTCTCTTTCACAAAATGCATGCTTGCCGTGATTGCAATTACGGACGACAATGTCCAAAGCCGGATGATGCTGGTGATTGTGACTTGTTAGAGTTGTCATTTCGCCGGCACAATTCGCCGATGGTACAGTTCAAACAAATGAACAAAAACAGTAGATTGTGATCACCAAATATATATAATGTAACTATTATTATAAATGTAATGAAATAATATCTCCAAGTATCATATATAACGTAAATGAAGTGTAACTTCTCTCGCGGTTGAAATGCATCAAGATCCTTGAATAGAATTCCATCAAAATGTTAGACTGTTCCGCGCTTAAAAATCAGTAATATGATGTTCAGTATACGCAGATGAATTTCACTAAATGAGTGCTTGTATGTGAAAAGTTGAAATACTGACATGTAGACAGAATGCATAACTTTATACAAAAAAGTAATAATATCGGTTTGGCCCCTACAGCGTACTGATACGTATCGTGTTGGGCCAGAATCGCGATAAACATATATATATCGGTAATATCACGCATTCCTATTACTATGTATGGCAGGTGGAATTCCTAACTGATAATATCTGTTGCTGTTTAATGTAATTAATTAAGCACTAAGACATCACCAAAATTGAAGTTGAGAATGTGTCCAAAAAATCACATTTTTTCATGTTGTTTCCCAAAATGAAAAAAAAAAAAAAAATAAATAAATAAATAAATAAAAAACACCTACCGGACACAACATAAAGAGATGTGACAATATGCTACTTATTGGAGTAACCCAAAATGGTAATGGTAAAACATATATCGTCTATTGAAAGCAAGAAAGGCTCGTCAGATGTACTGTATTTTTTTACATACACATGTGAATAGAATTTCACTAAGTGATCCTTAGCAAATTTCATTTACAATGGTTATGCTCATTACTTTTGTAAATAAGTGTACATATATTGTTTACTTCCCCCAACATATATAAAAGCAACTCACCCAAGATTGCCCTGGTTATCGGCCATTACATTAAACACATAGCCCTGATGAAAATAAGTTTAGAAATTCAAACAGGCCACAAGGACGATTCCCAAGAAGGCCGTGACTTTCAAGTATTATACCAGACTCACTGGAACAATAAGGTGTCTTTAGTTGCAAAACGTCGCCAAAAATTGCGACACATCAATAAGCCCACTGCCTAAAACAGAGGACTTGGTTTGCTTAAAGCACTGGCTCTGTGAGGAAATTAAAAGTAGTGTAGAAAACACTACTCCAAACAGAAAAACCTGGGAAAGAACGGCGCAGACGACCATGGTGCGAATTGCGCTATTCAACAAAAGGTGGATTGGTGAAGTAGCGGAACTTAAGGTATAAGACTTCCTGCAAGCCAGACAAATGATGATATGAAAGGTAGTTTTCAATCCCTCGAAAACCAAACGGTATGTTCAAAATTATGGTTTTATTATTTTCCTGTTACTAACTAGATAAAAATAATAAATGTAGTTTTTCACAAATTTTTTTCCTTTTATGTTTCCTTGATAGTAATAATACTGATACTGTGAAGAATACCTTTATTTCAGCACAGTGAATTATTAAGAATGTCATTTTATTTACCACCTCAGCATGAAGGTAATAGAAGTTCGAGGCAAGTCGACGAGGGGACTCAGAAAAGTACATGTCATTCTGACGCCAGATATGACAGACGCCCTCGACTACCTTTAAGGAAAAGAGAAAGTACAAGTCCTTTCCTGTTCTGCAGGTATTCAGTTTATGTTAATAAATTTCACAGCTGTTCATGTTTTATAGAGCGTGTATTGAATAGTTACACAGTTTCTGGCCGTGTATTACTGTTTGGTTATCAAGATGATCACTTTTTACCAATAGATTAACAATAAATACACACAGCCTGTTGATACTTTAACAAAATATTTTTAGCGCTTTTCTATTATATCAACCGAATTTTCTAAGTCAATAAATCAGTATTATTATTATATAGATTTGTTGAAAAAGTATATATGTCCTTAACGACTTGTGTACCAGCACACGCAGAGTGTATTAAATATAAGTTTATTCAAAAAAGCAGTTTATTTAAGATCAGATCGATGGTGGGGGGATAATGTGTAGGCACAGATTAACGTATATACCTTATTTGAACATATGAATATGGCAAAACATTGTTTGGTTTATCGTATGCTAATCTATGATGAAATTTGCGATACATTAGATAATTTTTGGCTCTCTTGCTATTTTTTGTTATGATGTTTTTAACATTTTCTGAAAGAGCGATAAGACACCTTTAGACGGATGTCTTGCCATGCGGACTGTTGCCAACGAGTGCCCTGGACTTCAAAGACCAAAAAGCATACGTACGCGAACGCTTAGAAAATACCTTGCTACTACCTCACAGGTAAATATGATAATAGCATGTACCTTTTGATATTATGGCCCACAAATTATCTTTGATTTTCAGTTTTCTCTTATCTTACCGAATGTTAACCACAATTATTGGCGATATAAATGTTACTTAAGATAAAAATAAAAGGACAGACTCTATCCAGATTAGTTTCCGGGTCTCCTTGTTAAAAGGCAAATCCGCTGCCATTTTCTTACTTCTGCGCGTTATTTGACGATTATTGTAAACAAGCCCAAATAATGTTAGGTCTTTACTGCTGTGGTCACGAGGGTTATATATCGGAATGAATTTTAGCTGTTTTGACGTGTTTTCGTAGAACGGTTTACTAACAAAATCATATTTAAAAAGTGTGCACTGCTTAACATGATTTTCGTTTAAAACAAAATTATCTCTTCATTTGCACAGTCATATATGTGACCAGATTCCACTATTTGATTTTTTTTCTCGTTACAGCTACTCGATATGACGGACTCGGAACTCAAAATGGTTGCTGACCACATGGGTCATAATCTTAATGTTCATACCGATGTCTATCGGCTACAAAGTTCACTGGTTGAGAAAACTAAAGTTGCTAGAGTGTTCATTGCTTCGGAAAATGGCCATATTAACAAACTGCTAGTACGACAATTGGATACCATTTCAATAAATGGTTAGTACTGTGAATATTATTGAAATATGTTCAAACACCTTTGATTCCATGTATCATTGATCTGTTAGCAAAGCACAGAGATGGGAAATTTTGAACTCATTTCTGATAAGCAGCCTATACCCTGTGAATCTTTTAAGTAAAAAAAAATATTAAACCGCTTTGAACAAATTGTTCTGTTCAATTCGTTTTTTGTCTGTTCCAACAGAAATACCAGAACCAATTGACTATGAAGATTCTTGGACAGCAGAACAAGTGTCAAATGAGAAATCAGGTAAGAGCCAAATATAAGCTGTTTCGATTAAATAGATTACCTGAATAAAGCTTCTCTTAAGTTTCATTTCTCTTATTGCAATTTAAAATTTCTATATTTCATGTAGCATATCTTTGCAACAACGATCTCGTATAAAATTGAACTGAATTGAATTCTGTTTGAATTTACTAATTTAAATGAGACAACAAGGAATCTTTGCCACATAGTATCTAAACATTATCGTCATCGAAAACTTATCAGAATAAACAGTTGCCAAATCCTTACAAATGAAGAAATTTTTAAAATTTTACAGATTATATTACAATTGTGTTTGATAGAAATAATAAAAGATATCAGAATAGATGTTTGAGGTGTATCTGAAAGATTGAGCTCATTAAAGTTGATATTATGCGGCAAAATTTTGAAGTACATTTATTTATTGCAATACATTTACGTCCATTATATTATTGTAAAATATGTGCTTTAATTAATTTGTTAAGATAGCTTTACTGCTGAATATTATATTTATATTTTTATTTGATATAAAAGGTATTCATGACGTAGATAAATACATACTTTAGCCTACGAATAAACGACAAGAAACAAAACGTAGCATCAGAATGTTTCGTGATGGTTCTATAACTACGACTCCGATTGTCTTATAGATATGCCGATGGAAACGGTCGAATCACCAGATGTCCGAACAGCGCAGAGAGGGACAAAGCGGAAAATGGGTAAAGAAAATCAATTGATTGATTTGCGCATTCATTACTAATATAAATCCAACTGATTATTTTAAGGTGATTCAAGTATGGCACTATCGTCTCTATTAAATTTTTGATAGTATTTTGTATAAGCAAACAAAATTTAACATCAGTTGTTTGGTCCGTTTAGAAATAATAATTTTACCAAAACATATCCTGAAACACTTTCTAGTGGGGAAATGGTCATGCTACGAATATTCATTAATCAATTCCTTTTAAAATAAAACACAGTTAACATTATCTTTATATTTTGATTTTGTTAAGAATTTTGTGAAATAGAAAGGCATATCCAGCTCAGATGCCAAGTTGGTTAGTTCACAGGTTAAGAGGACAGAACCAAGAGTATATCCCACTTGGTATTGAATCCCCCAGAAGAAAAATGCATTATAGATTCTCTGTTTTTGATATATGGATAACATGAAAGCAGTTAAATCTGTTCGATTAGTAGTAAACATGAAACAATATGTAAATTCACTCGAACAGGATTCAAACACGCACAAAAAATTTAGACATCTCATATTGTGGAGTAATTTAGGAAATTATTTACCGGCCAATCTGTCAGAAAATATTTTTAATCATCGCATGCTTGTATTTCACTCAGACACGCTGATATTGAAATAATCCGATAAAGTTAATCACGTGACGCATGATTACAGATTCTGTATACAGAATTTAAGGAAATGGACTTTAAGTTGCATTTCTTGGCACTTTAATTCATTGATATAGTTATAAATAATGCGTAAGGGATTTATAATTTTCTTATGAATTTGAGAACAATTATACCAACGGAATATAGCCATAACACGTTTTTAAGTCGTCATTTATTTTCAAAAATGCCCATTTTTTATTTGTTTTTAAAATAAATACTAATAAAATTAAAGCATAAGTAATATTTGTATTGTGATCGTAGTTAAGTTTTGGTTACTTACTAGGGGTGAGAACCATTTAAGTAAATTCTTTACTTTTACTTTTTGAGGTAAAAATATACATTTTTGCCGTTTTTCAGATTCCAGGACTTTGCCTATGATACAGCGAGTCAGATGGACAGAAAAAGAAAATAAGATGTTCAGAGAGACTTTGCACGAAAACATTTCGAACAAAACAATGCCTCCGGGTAGTCTTGTGATCGATTTGTCAAAGAAACTTTCAGGACGTACCGCAGCTCAGATACGTACAAAAATGCACAATACCATTACAGGAAAACTAAAAAAGTACTAGTTAACAGGAAAATGACTAGTAAACAGTCTTTTTTTTTATTAAATCTTGATAAAATGTTTTCCCGAAGTGTTGTTTTTTTTTTTTTCATTCAGAATAGCAACAGAGCTTGTCAAATCAAATACTCATCTTCGGCTTCTTTGAGTTTCAATTATTAGTAATTGGTGATCGTATTTCCAAGACTGAATCATCAAGACAAGGACATTTGAAAGTTTGCATTGTTTTCACCAAAGAAACTGAATATAGTTGAAGATCAGAGAAATGTTATAGTGAATATACTCGTGAATGAATGATATATACATTTGTATGTATAAAATATATTTCTGTATGGCATTTAAAGGTATTGTATATGCATTAACTTTGACGTGCAAAATAACTCAATAATCATTCAATTTTGTTCTTGGTATATTAACCTATTTCAGTTATTGTTACATATTTGACTAATATGCCAAGTGAGCCGGGTGTATGTAATGTTATTGTGAATACATATATAGGTAAATGTTGACTCTTTGCATCGCTCATTATACACCCAACAGAATCGGGCACATTTTTAATTGAGTAGATTTAAAATTAAAATTTGATAAGTGTAAGATATGTAATTACTCTATAAAACCATATGTAATTTTTATTAACTATGCCTGATTCTGGTGTACCAGGTTCATTTTCTTTAAACCTTGGTCGCTTGCTCCCTTATGTTTTTTCAATTGTTAAAAGTCAAACGAAAATTTCAACATAAATCCAATATTACAATTTTTTTTTTTTTTAATTTTTAATTTTACTAATATGTACATAACATACATAATGTTTACAAAAACAATTCTGAATTACCATTTAGGGATGTCAAAGATTAAAATAAATTCATATCGATATATCGAAATATAGGAATCAACAAAGTATTGAAAACTATTGATTTATCTATTCACCTGCCATCTAGGTAGAGAGATTTTTATTTCCATGAACTCATTTTCTGGATAAGTTTGGCAGTAAATAATTTGGCTGGTAAAAACATTTTTGATATTCGATATTTTAGAACGGAATCAACTTAAAATCAAAATGGTTATTCGTTGATATTTCGATATCTTAATAATCGATTACATCCCTAATCAACACAATATAACATATATAAAGTACAATAGAGGTCTTGATATTTTACATTTCCCTAAATATTGATATTCATAATCAATTACCAGTCAGTTATACAATATTAAAGCTTGTAATACTTTGTACTAAAGAAGGAAAGGTAGATACAAATCTGTAGAAAATATGCCTGTACATATAGCATATTATTTGGGGGGGGAAAAAAAAGAGAAAAAAAATGTTGGTCAAAGTCAATATTGATGTTGATGATAAACTTCATCTTGTTCTAGTCATAAATTGTTCATGAAAGTAAAGTGTATAAATATTTTGGTCTTTATAATAAAAAGTTTAACAAGGGTCTTAAAGGTTTCCATCTGTTTTCAAATTCAGTTCTTCTGTTGTTATTACATGCGATATTACATTCAATATAATATTGTTGAGCAATATTTTTTATAAACTTTACAACATTAGGTTTTTGATTTGTATCTTTTATTTTAAAAATAAAGTATTTGCCTAAAATAATTACTGTATTTACAACAGATTTGAAATGTTTGTTTCCAAACATAATATCCTTAATTTTAAAATAATTAGAAATTTGTGGACAGTGAGTATTTAATAAATTCCACAATTCTTTCCAAAAATCTTTTACAAAAGGACAGTTATAAAATAGATGAATCAATG
Organism: Solen grandis; assembly: GCA_021229015.1. NCBI lineage: Eukaryota > Metazoa > Mollusca > Bivalvia > Adapedonta > Solenidae > Solen > Solen grandis. The sequence goes on from CM037787.1 coordinate 39,301,012, forward strand.
TCTCAGGTTCTTGATGACAAATGGAACACATTTCACTTTCTTTTATCTCCATTTTTTTCAACAAATAATTCGTACCTAAAATTCTATGATTGATTCTACTTTGAAACCATTGCAGAGAAGTATCTTTGCAACATTTAAAAGGAATATTAAAATTTTGTAAAATATCTGAAGAAATTGTATTTCCACCAATAGTTGTGACCCATTTATCCACTGATGTAGGGACAATATTTTTAAGTTTCAAATTATCATAAATATTTCTACATCCTTTTTTATTTTTAAGAAGTATTGATAAAGGTAGGGGTAATAATGATTCATCTAATTTGTATAATGGTGAATCAATTTTTAGTTTTTTAATATAGCTCTTAATAGAGTTAATAATACTTGCATATTCTAAAAAATTAGTTACATGCCCATGTTTATCAACAAAGTCATCAAAGGTTATAAAAGAACCATCTTTAGTAAGGAGATCATTAATTGTAAGTATATTATTTTCTAGAAATTTCTTTCTATAAAACGCTTTTTCTCCGACCTTTATATTTATGTTTAGTAAGATATATTCTTCTGCTAACTCTTTTGGGTTAGTTGATTTTAGTGATGAAGTAAAATTATAGTATGATAAGTATACATCTTTCCAAAATGGATTGTCGATAAGTGCTATTTTTTCTTTGATATACTCTGAACCAAATTTTAATTTATTATCCAAACACTCATTTAATGTTTGTTCAATGTACAAGCAATTGCTATTGTTAAATATCATTTTTCTGATCCATGTTGTTTTAAGAGAAATTATAAATTTATCCAAATTAATCATCCTTAATCCCCCATTACTATAATCTCTATATGTAACTTCTCTTCTTATCTTATCTGGTTTACCATCCCATAGAAATTGGAAAAATAGTGTTTGTAAGGAATTGATAATATCTTTGTCTGGATTTGGTAATGCTAAAAGGTTTAAGATTTAATAACTGTAATTTTGCCTATTGGTGTAAGGATTCTATGTGACCATCTTATAAATAAGTCCTTAATTTCTTCATTTTTTTTATCATAGTTTAATTTAGTTATATTGTAAAGATCAGTAGTAAAGTTTACACCAAGAAGTGTAAATTCTGTATCCCAACATATATTTATATCAGGTACAGGGTTGTAAGAACTGTTTTTAATACTGCCGATCCAAATTGCTTTAGTTTTATCCACATTAACACAAAGGCCGGAGATATCAGCATAAAATTTTAAAACTTTAATTGCAGTTAGAAGTGATTTTTTATCATCAGCATATTGAGAGATTTTATATTCCACATTACCACATCTTATGCCTTTAATATCTTTATTATCTCTTATAAGTGATGCCAACACCTCTGCACATAATATAAAAATATAAGGTGAAATGGGATCGCCTTGGCGACAGCCTCTGTGTAAATAGAAACATTCTGAACAATGCCCATTAACAATACAGCAGGATTCTATGTTGTAATAAAAAGTGTTTATCCATTTTTTAAACAAGGGACCAAAATTAAAAAAGTTTAAAACCTTATTGATAAAATTCCAAGAAACTGAGTCAAACGCTTTTTCAAAATCAATTAATAGTATCATTCCTGGTATATTAAATTTTTCTGCATAGAACATTATATCATATATTAAACGTGTATTTTCACCTATTTATCTGTTTGGTACAAAACCAGTCTGGTCTTCATTTATTATATAACCAAGAACTCTTTTTAATCTATTCGCTATTGCTGATGATGCGATTTTATAAGAGACATTAAGTAGTGATATAGGACGCCAGTTTTTCAAAAAACTTTTATCTTTATTACCTTTTGGTATGCATGTAATGACACTCTGCTTTTGTGTGATAGACAATTCCCCTTTTTCTAAGCCATAATTTAAAGATCTAACAAGAAATGTGCCAATATCAAACCAGAAAAATTTAAAAAACACAATTTTATTTATTTTTTTTTTTCATATTTTTTTTATTATAAAAAGTCTTAACTTCTTCAATAATTTTGTCCTGAGTATCAATAATATCTCCATTTGTTTTAGTTAGTCTTGTCATGGTTTTGGAAACAATTTTTTTGAAACTTTTTTTCCTTCCTTTTCTTTTTGATTTTCTTAAGTTCTTCTTGTTTTTCTTTAATAGGTTGTGATTATGTAAAGTCTTTTTGTAAAAGATGTATTTCATTGATAAGTATTTTTTCTGTTTCAATTTCATTATTTTTAACCCAAGAACTATATGCAATTGTTTCTCCCCTTAAACTGAACAGCAATGTTTCAAAAAACAATTTTTTATTGTATACTCTTTTATTTATTCGGATTTTTTTTTTTAATATTGGCCTTAAGTAACGAATTATTCATTTTCCAGTATGACCTGCCATTTTTAAATTTTCCAAATTCTAGAATATGTTTAATAATAGAGTGATCTGTTCTATAACCTGGTATTATCTGAGCATTAACTACATCAACTATAAAAGTGTTAGATATTAAAAAGAAATCAAGGCGTGCTTTTTTATTTGTGTTTTTTTTTTAAACCATGTATATTCTCTTTTATCTATATTAAAGTCTCTCCAAACATCTACAAGATCTAGTTCTATAATACTTTTCAAAATGGTTTCTCTAGCTTTCGGATTATTAATATTAACATATTCAAAACAGTCAATTTTAGAGTTAAGGACTAGGTTGAAATCTCCTGCTATAATACATGGGTTATTTAATTCATTAATTTTGTTCTGAAGTGAAATGTAGAAGTCTGGTCTGTCCTGATTGGGACCATATACATTTACCAGGGTTAATCTTTTACTGAAAATTGAACAATCTAATAAGAGTAAATTACCCCCCCTTATCACAATATCTTGAGTGCAGAGTAAAATCAAGATGTTTATCAACAAACACTGCCACTCCTCTAGAACTACTATTAAAGTTACTATAATATACTGTAAAACCATATTCCACATAAATATTGTTCATATCTTCGTCTAAAAAATGTGTATCTTGTAAGAAATAAATATCCCCTTTTTTCTTTTTTAGATAATTAAATACATCTCTTCTTTTGTTTTTGTCTCTTAACCCTTGGGCATTCATGGAAAATATTGTTAATTTATCAGTCATTTGAATATACAAATATATAATAAGTGGTTCTTGAGGTGTTGGCATCAATACAATCATGAGAAACTTTAAAAGAAACCTTTATAATAGCTATAAAGACACATGTATGACTATTCACATTTGTTTTTGTTACTAACAACATCTGTAAATCAATAATCAGCCTCATAACTTTCATCATATAAACAATTTTTATCAGTCAATGTGGAGTTGAGTTGAGATAAAAAAAAAAATATATATAAAAATACAAGATCAACAGCAAAACATATTTTCTCTTAAAATATTACGATATCTCAGCATCCTGGAACAGAACAAAAAAAAAATCTGTGGGGCGTTGAAAGTAGTAAGCTATTTCAAAATATATATCTATATAAGCACTTGCCATAAATACATTATTCTTTTCTTTTTTCTTTTTTTTAATATTACATGTACAAACGTTTCTCTTGATCCATCTCAGTGCTCGTTAACGAAACAAGCTGCAAGTATATAATTATATTTTATATTAAGATACACAATGATTTTAATATCAGGCCTCATGACAATGAAAAAAAAATCGGAGATTCTGATATATATATCTAAACATTGTATGCATACAAATTCAAACGCATGAAATAGAACATAATTACCGATAATTAAATAGATAAAATTTATCTACCCTAACACAAATTTGAGTTACTGTAATTAGTAATAAAATGTGAGTTGCCATATATGGTCATCTTGTTTGAGGTGTAGTAAATGGAGGTAATAAATTACAAGCAACCATGAGCGTTTATCTAATGATTTTTAGATCACCTGTGCACAACGTGCTCAATGTGAGCTTTTGTGATCGCCCTTCGTTCGTCGTGCGTCGTCAACAATTTGGCTTGTTATCACTCTAGAGGCCATATTTTTTGGCCAATCTTCATGAAACTTGGTCAGAATGTTTGTCTCCATAAAATCGTGGACAATTTCGAAATTGGGTCATGTCGGGTCAAAAAGTAGGTCACGAGGTCAAATCGTAGTAAAACCTTGTTAACACTCTAGAGGCCACATTTTTTGGCCCAATCTTTATGCAACTTGGTCAGAATGTTTGTTTCTATAAAATGTTGGACAAGTTCAAATTTGGGTCATGTGGGGTCAAAAAGTAGGTCATGAGGTCAAATTTTAGAAAAACATTGTTAACACTCTAGAGGCCACATTTTTGGCCCAATCTTCATGAAAATTGGTCGGAATGTCTGTTTCCATAAATCTTGGTCAAGCTCGAAAGTGATGTCAAAAGGTAGGTCAATATGAAAAATCCAACATATGTTGCTCATTTATAATCAGGTGAGCGATTCAGGGCCATCATGGCCCTCTTGTTATATAAACCTGAACGAATCCATAACAGACAAAACGATTTATGAAACATATCATTTATAACAAAAACCAACACGAAATAGAAACCTCTAAAGAACGGTGTGATTATTGTGGTTCCCTAATCCTAATCCTACATTTAGGGTGACTATATGTGCATCAAGAAACATCTACACCCAATAACTGAGATGAAATTAATCGTAACACAAAACTGAACAATGTACAAATATTGAAAGTAGATTTGGATAAGTAGTGCATGTGAGCAGATATGCTTGGGGTATGCTTGCTTCTGTTGTTTCGTGGTCATCGGCTTCACTCTTGAACATTTCTCCTGGATACATTATTTAATCGAATATCAATTGACATTGTGGTGAACGAATAAGTTTATCAGCATAAGACAAAGTTTATAGCCATCTTAAGAGAAGATATGAAAAGATATGCTGCATAATATTTAGTGAAACTCATTTATATTATTATTATTATTATTCTACCAGATTTATATAGCACCTTTTTCAAATTGAACAATTCGCTCAAAGGTGCTTTACAAAAGAACAATAAATACAACAAGTACAGCAGAAGAAGAAAAAATAAATACTAGGGTAATATATTGATGAAAGACAAAAGCTATACTCTAAAAAAAAAAACACGACAATACAATACCATAAAACATAAAATAAATGAATAAACATATCGACATAACATGACAGAGTACATGTAGCTACTTCTACAGAATGAAATGGTGAATATGACAATTAATTGTAGTGTTGAATAAAAAGTTGCGTCTTCAGTTGTCCCTTAAAACTAGACAGTGTTGGCGCCTCACGGATGTGAACTGGGAGAGAGTTCCATAGCTTCGGGGCAGCATGCATGAAGGAACGATCACCAAATAGTTTGGTCTTCGATTTTGGTATCACAAGAGACAGTTCATTTGCTGATCTAAGATTTCTGGGAGGTTTATATATATGGATCATGTCCCGTATATAGAGAGGAGACAAGTCATGGAGAGCTTTATATGTCAATGTCAAGATCTTGTGTTCTATCCTATATTTGATGGGTAGCCAATGAAGTTCTCTTAAAACTGGCGTTATGTGGTCGAAACGAGATGTTTTACAGATGATACGGGCTGCAGAATTTTGTACCCGTTGTAGTTTGTTCAGTATGCTTTGTAAAACACCATATAGAAGCGAGTTACAGTAGTCAAGGCGCGAGGTTACTAGACAGTTGATGATAGATCTGGTGGCCTGAACCGTAAGGAACGGTCGTATACGCCCAATGTTTCGAAGCTGGAAGTATGCTGATCGACATACCATATTAACATGCTGTTCCATGTCCATGTTGGTGGTAAAAGTGGCACCAAGGTTTTTCACACAATCACTAGACTGAATCACCGATTCGCCAATGTGTAGAGAGACTGAATCTAGCTGTTTGGAATGTTTTTGCGATGCAAATAGCATAACCTCAGTTTTGTCGGTGTTCAGTTTTAACATGTTCTCATTCATCCAGGATACAATATCTGACAAGCAGCGTTCGACACGTGTAATGGCTTCACTCTGAGATACAGAGTCTATCGGCTTAAAAGCGACATAAATTTGGGAGTCGTCCGCATAGAAATGATGAATCAAACCATAGGACCAACATATATCTCCAACAGGTTTTATGTACATGATGAAATAGTTCGGCCCAAGAACGGAGCCCTGTGGCACGCTGTACTTCATCAATACTGGCTCAGATAGTTCGCCATTCACAGATACCGTTTGGAATCTCTCGCTGAGGTATGAGGTAACCCATGCTAGACACTTGCCTGACACTCCAAACTGGCTCTCCAAACGACTCAACAATTTTACATGATCAATTGTGTCGAATGCTGCTGATAGATCTAGCATCACAAGTACAGTCACATGGCCTTATTCGAGAGAGTGCAGTATGTCGTTTTGCACTTTGATCAAGGCCGTCTCGGTGGAATGAAACTTCCTGTATGCAGACTGGAGAGGTTCATGTAATAAATTATGGTAAAGATGTTGTTCCAAGCGTTTGTCAACGACCTTCTCCAGTATTTTGATAGGAATGGAAGATTTGATACAGGCCTATAGTTTTTCAGTATATTTGGGTTGAGACTGGACTTTTTCAACAGTGGTCTAATTCTGGCACATTTAAATGGCCTCGGAACGGTGGCAGATTGTAAAGAAGTATTGATAATTCAGGTAATTAGTGGTAAGAGTTCGGGAAGGGATGATTTCAACAACCATGTAAGTACCGGGTCGAGCTCACATGATTTGTTCGGGGAGCATTGTATGATGGATTTTACTTCATCCTCTGTTGCAAGTGGAAAATGCATAAGCCTGTTTTCGACCCGGACTCTAGATAATGAACTATCGGTTGACTCATTCTCTGTTCGATCATTTTCATGGATGATATCACGTCTTATCTTCTCGATCTTATTACAGAAAAAGTCACTGAAGGACTGTGCCAGCTCTTTTGGATTAGACATGGTGTTTGGGAGAGGAGTCGTCCTGTTGATCCCCAATAGATGGTTGGTCACTTTAAACAGGCTTTTCATGTCACGTCCGTAGGAAACAATACGATCACATATGTAATCTGATCTTGCTTTATGTAGCATAGTGTTTACTTCAGCACAATAATCACGATAGATCTGGTGATCAATGGTTAGTTTGGATTTCCTCCATTTTCTTTCCAATTTACGTTTCTTATGCTTAGCATCATGTAAGTCCTCTGTATACCAAGGACTTGTTGGTCTCAAAGTAATTGTCTTAGTCAGAAGTGGAGCATGTTTGTCGATAAGAGATGATAGACCTTGAGTATATACTTCAACCAATTCATCAACCTTGTCAGTTTCAACTCTAAAACACTCAGAGGAGGCTATATCAGATTTAAATGAGTTCATATCAATAGCTTTAATTTTCCTGAAAGACACAGTTTTCCGAGCATTGGATTGCTTTGAAACATCAACGGTGAGGTGGATGGCAAAATGATCACACTTCATATTGCCATGTTTGTCACAAACACCAGTGTCTGTCACATAGACATTGTGTACAATACCGCAATCGTCTTTTGCACCGACAACATCAAGAGTGTGTCCCCGGACGTGTGTTGGCTCACGTATATATTGTTGCATTCCACACGATTGCAGACAACTATTGAACTTTACAGTGTCACGATCAGAGTTTTTGTCAAGATGGATATTTAGGTCCCCAACAATAACAGTTTCTGACTCAGTAGTTGCGTGATGAGCTAGAAATGTAGGCCATTCATCCTCTAGAAATAGGTTTGTACTGCTGCCATTCATCTTTGACGGTGGCGGACGGTAGATTACAGCTAGTCTTATAGGGACTTTGTTGATTACCAGCTTACAGTCAATGTGTTCAAATGTTGTAAACTTCTTATCACTAGTTGAAGAAATAATATCAACATATATATGGTTTCGGAAAACAATAGCTACAATATTGTATATGATAAACATTCATTTGGTGTTGAATATATTTTAATATTAATTAAATATTACTAAGAAAATAAGGCAGAAATAACACACTGTATAGAGTGAATTTCGTGATGAAATATGTGCTTAGAATAAATATATACAAACAACAAACTGGTAATTTTAGAAAGAATTGTGTAGCACTAAGCGTAAAATATAATTTCATCGCTCATTACATTGACCTCGAAAAGTCCATTACATTTAATTGTCTTGTATGAGTCTTAAGCTTTTACAAGAATTTAAAACTAATTTTCACGTTTCATGGATTACCGTATCGGATTCAAGGTCATCACCTTTGTCAGCTACGCTTGAAACCGATATACCTTTGGATTTATATATATTGTGTTTGTAAATTATATTGAACATAATTTAAAAAAATAGCTATAAGGCAGAATGAATTTAAAATGCATACTAATTAAGATATATATCGTGTTTACAATTTGAATTGAACAAATTTTTGAATGAAAATTATATATACCAGGTAGAGTGATGACATTATAAGAATATGATGTGAATTAAATGCAATTCAAAATAAAACCTATGTATGTGGCATATATGTTTTATATATATATTACACCACATATATTGGATTGATATTAGTTAATAAATTGGTTTTATACGGACGCGCACGACAATATCAAATCGCTCATTATTTCACCATTAAAAATAATTGAAATAGTACACATTTTACTGTTTGGTGTGAGTGTAAAAATGCAAGTTTATTTTGATAATTGAACATATTCTGATATGTAATATTTTATAAATACTGATGAGGTGTCAGGATAATGTGACTGGGTGTGGTATCATGCCACATGTCTACGGCGTGATACTGCAGTGTGGCAGCACTATATCTGTCTCAAGTAGACATCGTCTCCAAATGACTGAAATACTGTCAGTGGGACGTTAAACCCAAACAAACAAACAAAATACTGATGTATTTTATCTGTATCATTTTTTTTTATCATTAACTTTGTCAGCTATGCTTACTTCTGATCTGTCTTTGCCATCGGCTACATCCTTACACTTGTAAGATATACATTAATCGAATATCAGTTGGCACTAAACGATTGGTTGGATAAGTTTATCTGCTCTGCGTAAGCAAAATAAAGTGTTTATATCCATACTATTACATGACATTATAAACATTGTTTCATTTAAATTGTATGTGATATACTCGTAATTGTCAAACCTGAAATTTTAATTAACCATATACTCTAGAAATATTCAAACATACCACCACATAAATAGCTTTGGTATTTGAGTAACTGAATTAGGTTTTGGCATTGAAATGCAATTCCAATTAAAATAGATATTATTTGAAATTTGTATTGAACATAATTTCTAAACAATAACGTCATAGCATACTAAATTCAGAAATGGTGATAAATTCTGTAGAGTATGTTGTCATAATATGCAATACTAAATAAGACCTATTTATGTGGGGTATATATAATATATATATAATATATATATATATATATATATATATACCACCACATATATAGCTTAGATATTTGAGTCACTTAATTAAGTGTTGTCATTGAAATGCACTCCTCATTGTATTGAACATAATTTCTGAACGCAAAAGACATTTGAGACTAAATTCAGATACAGTTAAACATTATTAGAGTATGTTGTCATAATATGCAATACTAAATAAGACCTATTTATGTGGCGTATATAATATACATGTATATATATATATATCATGCTAGGCTTTTGCATTTTCTGCCATCGTTTATTTGGTTCCTGATCTTATCTCTGAAATCTACGGGCGCGACCAGTCATCGTTATATTTGGTACTTATGTCCAGTGCTCAAGAAATAAAGTTATTCTCAATGTTTCAGAAATATAATGAGGAAGAGTCAAATTAATTGAATAAGGTTGTGCTAGTCTAAAACGGGGCATAATGTGTATTAGATTTGGTAGAAAGTTATCTTGTGTCACAGAATATTAAATCAATAAGCATAGATGGTTAGTAAGGTATAGTATGACAGTAAATTGCATGCAAAATCTTAACCAAAGTATGACGCCGACGCCACCGCCGATGCAAGGGATAGTAAAATAGCTTGACATTATTCGTATAGTCGAGCTAAAAAGAGAAATACATAGGCGGTATTTATCATAATTATTCTTTAATCTTACATTTTAAAATGTAATTTGTTTTGATGAATATTTCTAGATCTTCGAATTGTTTACACATGATTCTTTTGACCTAATTGTAGAGTCGAAATATTTAGTAATAATATGTATAAATCAACAAGCTTCGTTATACATACTTTTTATGTTATTATAAAGTAATTTTCGAATAAGAACTTACTTATATTTGTAAATATATATTTAATATTTTAGGGTTCCAACAAAGCTGAGAAAACAAAATTCCCTGACTTTTCACTGACTTAACTGACCAAATTCCATTTTTTCCCTGACCAAAACGATTTTTAGTCGAGACTTTATGATTCATAAGCATGATAAAAAAATATCGGCATCCATCTTCCTCGTCAGTCACACTCTACCACATTTTCGTTAAAATATAATAAATATTTTACATATTTGTAGTATTTAAATGATTTATTTTTCACCTTTTTATTTTAATTGTTCAGAACTGGATGTCAAAAGTATGTTTTGATATATATTCTAAGTATCAAAAGTATCTGTTCAAATCAAAATACTGACATAGAGTTCTTCACATTTGACAAATTTCAACACTGAATCCAATGAACGCTTTCATTGTAACTAATTGTTGGTCTTACAAAAATATTTTGCCAATACTAGTTTTGTGTCTATAATTCATAATACTTACGATTGGTAAGTGAAAATTTAAAAATCCATTGATTAGCAATTACGGTAGTGGGCAAAAACACTGAACACTGGTTTCAGAGAAAAAAAATAATTATATAATTTATACGGAAAAACTAGCTGACGCCGCGCCACATTCTAAAAGAATTAACTTTATCTAAACAATTATGGCCATGATGTGACCATATGTGCCTTATGAAATTAAATTCTGACCACGGTTTCATATACAGAGGAAGGATTTTGTATTATTCTATACAGGGTATATAAGGGAAACTAGCCGACCCTCTTTTGAGCCTTATTTTTCAAGGGATCAACTTTATATTGGCAAATACGGTAAAGAGCCATGAGGTGATCTTTTACATTTACTTCAAAGTGATATACTGGAGAATTACGTAAGCTTTTTTTATTTAAAAAATTTCGTTTTTTTTTCAACGTTATCCTTTAGAACCCACAGCTTACAGGACTCAGACAAAAAAAAAATATAGCTAATTGAAGATAATTAGCATTTATTCTAAAACACTTGTGTTATCAGCATATTTTAATGCAAAAGATTTTAAAAAGTCTTTTAATTCATTACCATTTATCATCTTTTTGACATTATCAAACAAAAGCTTCTAGCTAACAAACTTTTTGGACATAATATCGTTCAAGTCATTCACATTCAAAAGTAATGAAAACATTATGGGTGACATATCCCCCCCCCCCACCCCCATGTCTAAAACTGGTTTGACATGTAAAAAACGCTGGCCTTAGTATTTTTGGAATTATTCCCCTTTTCACAATTTCTCGACCGTAAGATAACTCCTGTTCTACTTATGCAATTGAAACAAAATTTCAGTTCTGGAAAGAAATAGATTAACAGAAGTCTCACACACAAGGTCCATAACTCTGGGCGGAGCTTGGTCAATATAGTCAGCCCTTTAACTCTTTGTATATGTCACTGTGTGTCATTGAATGTGTTTTTGTGAGGGGGCGGGTGTGGGGGAGACATCAAATTTCTACGAAAGCAAATATCTAGTTTGATTTCTTTTTTCTTTTTTTTTTTTAACAAATTACTAATTTTAGCTTTGAACTTTTTTTTTTTCATTTCTGCTTTTATAGTACTTCTGATTTAGATTCTTACACTGATTGTAAAATCCAAGGTTTCGATTAATTATTTTTGTCATTATGATGTTCTTTTTTTTTTTTAGAATAAATTACAGTTTTTCCCATATCAACTATAATATTGAAAATGGGTTCTGTTAACTGGTTAAGAATAGTATCACTGTAGTTCCTACAAGTCATGATACTATTCATATCTAATAAAACATTGTTAGTAGGCTTTTGGTCAAACTTATCACCAAATTCTTCTCTAAAATTCTTATCTCAGAAAGCTTCGTTAAAGCTGTATTTACGTCATGGTTCTCATTTGTATTAACTAAAACAGTATTTGATTTCTCAAATGCAACTCTAAATCACAGTACACATCAGATAATAATGGATCAAATTCCATAATACCAAAGTGTTTCTTTCTTGAAAATATCATATCTGACAAATAAACGTAATCTATTACACTATCACTAGTACAGGTATACTTTTCGTCCATTTGCAGTACGTAATTCTGTAAATTTACACAACTCGACACAGTGATGAGATTCATTTGAAATATGGTCTACAGGGAACCCAAAATCAAAAAAGATTGTTTGAACCGATGACTTGTTTGGTATTTCTATTAGAAACATTATCATTTACAAATTTATCAATTTGACATAAGTCGGACAGTTTAACACCGTTCGCATTAAAGTCGCAAAACATACAGAAGTAAGAATGGTTAATCTAACCATTGCAGTCTAATATACTTTTATTTAACTCAATATACTTATATGACTATAATGAGAACTTTCTGGGTGGGATAAAGACACCCTCAATAAAATAGGTTGTTTCTCTGAGTTTAAATCATACGCATTTCCCAGCACAATGTTCTAGCAAATTAATATTACTAGATAAAGAATTCGTCATAAAAATCGTCTCTAATGACATGCTTTAAAGAATATCCATCTATATTAATGCTATCAAACTCTGCTTTACAACAGATGTCATATTTCTTTAAAAAAAAAAAATCAGTAAAATACTGAGAAAGTATCTTCAAAGCTGAACCACAAACATTGATGAAAGTGAAATGAACACTATGAAAAGGTCAACTAAAATTACTATCATGTCCAACTTGGTTTACAAAATCATTTATGTTACTGTCAAGGACCAGTCTCTATAATGCCTGTTTTTTAACCCTTTCCCTCATATAGACTCATTTTGACGCACTCAATAGGTATCACATAAAGCCTGATCTGCAGAAAACCACAGTTAAACCTTACCAAATTTAATTATAAAGTCCTCATTTCCAGACCACTAAGAGTAACTCGCAGGCTGATCTGGTTTTATGTTGCTCGCATATGTCTTTTCATGGATTCCTCTATGAGGGAAAGGGTTAAGGCCACTTTGGATTTTTTTTCAAACTTTGTTAACTTATGCCACTATGTATTGGCTATCATGCATTGAAATATTTTTCTAATCAGTTAAGTGCCGTAGGCTGTGTTCATGAGTAAAGTAGGTGGGGTAATTTCACGTTGAGGGTCCCCTTTATATAAATGACGCTATTTTTATTGCATCTCAATATTAGAAACTAATAATTATAGTGCCCTTTAAACAGATAAAAGATGATGCCAATACTTTGTTGGATCTTTTATATATATAGACAATATTTTCGCGTATGAATCATACCTTAATTTTCGCTTTTTTTATTCTTCAACTTTGCGAAAAACCACAACATCTCTTTATGTTAAAAAAAAAAATCCCATCCTCCGAAATCACCTAGTAATGATCTTTTAGGCATAATGTTCTTAGGCCTTAACATGTCAGCAAATTTAGCTCTCGACATGAACCAAACAATCAACTGCATCTTCATTTTCGACCTGTCGGATATCCTAAGTGGATGACAAACACGTATCTATATATGTATATATATTCTCATTTCAGGTCCGCAATAAAGCTTATCTCGTCCCTAGATGTTAACTCCTAACTTTTTTTTCCATCCATAGCTGCTTTTGTGACGAAACTAGTGAGTATGAAACTTCTGATTTCGAATATCGCCACAAATAAAACAAGTAGACATTTTTATTCTAAATCACCAAGTCGCCGGGAAAGAAGTTTAGTGTGCAAATCATTATTTTCAGTGTCAGGTTACAATTTGACGGATCACCCTTATAGGAGTTATAGCCCTTGAGGAGAAATTGACTCTTGTGATAGTGAGCAAGTATGTGAAATTTGATAACAGTTGGTTTAATTGTTTTGAAGTTATGGCCATGGTTAAAACTTTTTCACTGTATTTTTAAAGGGAGATAAATTTGGTCAAAATGGACACAAAGAGTTATGGCCCTTGATGGAAATGTGGCCCTCATGATAGTGAACAAATAGTTGAAGTTTGATGACAAAATATTTAAAAGTTTAAAATAATAGGCAAAGTGAAAGTTTTCACGACGACTACGCTGTCAACTGATGACAATTCCTCATTTTCTTTCCTTGAAAACAGAATAGCTAAAAATCATATTTTTTTTTATTTTATATAAATGAAAAAACAGAATAGCTAAAAATCTTATTATTTGTTTATTCTTTATTTTATATAATTGTAAAACAGAATAGCTAAAAATCTGATTATTTGTTTATTTTTTCTATTTTATATAATTGAAAATAAGAATAGCTAAAAATCATAATTTTTGTTTATATTTTTTCTATTTTATATCATTGAAAAACAGAATAGCTAAACATCATATTAATTTTTTTTTTCTGTTTTATATATATATATTTTTTCGCAAATGGTAGAGTGTAATTTATTATGTCCTGTTATAAATTCAACCCCAGTCATTCTAACATTTTGTGAGCATTGTAATCAAAGTACTGATAACGCTGAGAGAAGAGGTTTTCTTAGGTGATGGTGTCGCATTTTTTGTTGTTATTTGTTTATCAAAGTAAATTCAGTAAACGAGGATCAAATTTTCAACCGGTGCCCACTGTTACACACCCGTTATTATCTTTCGGGAGCAAAGTCAAAATGAAAACACCATATGATTCAATGGATTGCTAACATTAAGTAAATTACCACTCTTACTCTCTCTCTCTCTCTCTCTCTCTCTCTATTTGTTCTCTTGCCCACAGTTTTTTAAGATTTATATCAGTGAAAGCAAATCTAAAATAACAAACTTTTGATCAATATTTAATTAAAGGTTTTTTTTTTAAAATGAATTTTCAATTTCCGTATCATGTGATTTTCACGTGATGAATTGCATGAGAGTTTCCGAGAAATATTTTAAAATGATGATTTAAATACCCAATTGCAAATTCAACATTCATTACCTTACTTTATAACTATAAAATAATAATACAGCACTAGTGCACAACGGAAATGGATTTATCAGTTGTTGTTTTTTTCTCTGTAAAATAATGGCTTGTCTCAATGATCCATTGTTAACGTATATTTAAAAAGTTTTTAATGCATGTTATCATTTTCAGTAAATAATAGAAATTACACTAAGGCATCTTTGTGGTGAGGAAAGAATCTGTTTTGTGCCTTATCCGTTAGTTTTCATTTACATTTACTTCTCCTACCATAAACCTAATCCTTAATAGAAACTTACAAATAATACTAGTAATATATGTGATAAAATGCTCTAAGCATATTGTTTTTGTCTCCATAATGGGTCAGAACACTTCGCCCATTACTTACGAAAATATTGATAAATATAAAACAGTTGCCACAATACCAATTCGGAGGTAAAGATGGATGAAGTAAAGAAAATATACTCGTTGTGTTTTATGTAAACACACTGTCTCGTTCAATCGTAAAAAACTTTTCATCTGCGTTGTCACATGTTAATACAAGCCTTTACATGCAAGGTTTATTTATAGATTGGACTAATTTTAGATCGGGAAAACCGAAACTCTATTTAGGTAGTGTCAAATTCTCTGGTTTTCCGAAAATAAAATACTACAATAATGAATCGGTTTCTATTATTAAGGCTACCAAAATACCTTCCAGTGCATTCCTCAATTTTGAATAAAAACCTAAAATTACAATACATGTTATTCCGCATACATGACCGGCTGTCGCCATGTAATAACAATTCATGAAAAGCTAGCAGTTAAACCAGTGACAAAATTGCTACTCTTCTAGCCCTTTTGGTCCAATCTCAAACCCGTGGCCCTGCAGAGGCCACGTTACAGGCGAGTAATCGCTGGGAATCGGAATACCGCTTCTGCCACGTGCCACCATTATAGCGAGAGCGGCTGCTACCAATAAAATGGCTGACGCTAGTCCCTACCCGACGCTGTTGAACTCTGAAATTGAGAATAGTAACTAAAGCTAGCTCAGCTGAGACACAGTTAAACCATATAACATTTTAATTTGCTAATCTTTTACAAAACTCCTAGCGCATGCACTTTAGTAGTCGATTTTAAATGTGTTTGGCACAAGGGGGGGGG
Source organism: Solen grandis (assembly GCA_021229015.1). NCBI lineage: Eukaryota > Metazoa > Mollusca > Bivalvia > Adapedonta > Solenidae > Solen > Solen grandis. The sequence continues at coordinate 39,317,240 of CM037787.1, forward strand.
GGGGGAAACCAGACAAGGGATACTACTTCCGCTTGATCTAAACCCATACTTTTATCGAAAAAATACCAATAGCTTAGTTAACCGGGTTAAGTTTTGCTTTGCGGGTTTCGTTGCTGAATACTTGAGTTCGTATGGGTGAAACTGTAAATGTAAACGCAAAATATTCAAAGATACCTTCATAAATGGCTGGCCTATTGGCATTTTCCCGATGAAGGTATGGGTTTAAATCAAGCGGAAGTATTATCCCTTGTATTATATATAGTGATTTTATCCCCCCACCCCCACCCCCATTTCGTGCTTAACCCCTTTGGTCGATATACAAATAGCCTTTCATAGTTCTGAATGAGCAAGATATATATTTATAGATTGTACATATATTTAGACCGGGAAAACCGAAACTATATCAGATGAAACAGATGTTTCTAACATTTAAGTAAATCTACATGATTTCCTTGCATTCATGAATGATATCAAGATAATGCTCCCGTGGAGGCATGTTACGATACGAATCTTGTGAGTGAATGAAATGAAGGTCTTCAATTGTTATTTAAAGAGAACCAGTCATCGCCACGGATTGGCGAGTCAAAATATATTTTTACAACAAAATCATGTCCCGGGCATTTATTCATAACTGCAAGAGATATGGAGATATTTTTTTTCATTCACAGGTTAAGTTGTTTATAGTTCTGTCTAGTACAAGAAGGAAATTGTGCCATATAAGAGGACAAGTTGTCTAAATAACTGACTAAAGTGTCAAACAAGAGGGCCATGATGGCCTTTAATCACTCACCTGAATTCAACTGCTAAAGAGAAAATGCTTAAGTAAGGAAAAAACTACACATATAATAAATTATATAGTATTTTAATTTTATTATTATTTAGTTCTGGTGGCCATTTTGGTAGGCAGACCTAAACGATTTTAGCTTTTTTTGCTCAGTACCACCTAAGGATCATTCTTGTAAAGTTTCATCAAAATCTGCTCTGCAGTTAAGGAGATGTCGTTTAATGATTATTCTATTTTTAGCTCTAATGGCCATCTTGGTTGGCAGAACAGAATGATTTTAGGTAGTTTTGCTCAATACCATCTAAGGATCATTCCTGTAAAATTTCATCAAAATCTGCTCAGCAGTTAAGAAGGAGATGTCGTTTAAAGATTTTCTATTTCTAGCTCTGGCGGCAATCTTGGTTCGCGGACCAGAACAATTATAGCTATTTTTGCTCAGTATCACCCATTGATCATTCCTATTGAGTTTCATTAAAATCTGTTTAGCGGTTTAGGAGGAGACGTCGTTTAAAGACTTTTTAGCCCTGACGGCCATCTTGGTTGACAGATCGGAACGAATTTAGCTATTTTTGCTCATCATTCCTGCAAAATTTCATCAAAATCTGCTCAGCGGTTTAGAAGGATATGTTCTTAAAAAGACTGATCAGCTAAAAACGCATAAAACCAATGTTTGTTTGTTTGTTGTGTTTAACGTCCCACCGACGTATTTCAGTCATTTGGAGACGATATCTACTTGAGACCGATATAGTGCTGCCATACTGCAGTATCACGCCGTAGACATGTGGCATGATACCACACCCAGTCACATTATCCTGACACCGGGCTAACCAGTCCTGCAACCACCCTTATATGCTGAGCGCCAAGCAAGGGAGCTATAACAGTACCATTTTTTACGACTTTGTTATGTCGCGGCTGGGGATCGAACCCACAACCTTCCGCTCCCGATGCGAACGCTCAAACCACTCACACCGTTTACGGTATATAAAACCAGTGATTTTTTGTTATTCTGGTGCAATTTCACGGATTAATATATGTAATATACTATTTATGTAAGATTTCTTGATGACTTTAATCATAGTTCTCCTGAAATGCAACCTATAAATAGTGTATTTCCACTGATATTATTTATATTTTCTATGATAAATGTTGTCACCAAAATGTAGATCATTGCTGTAACATGTTGCAATTTGCAAAAAGTACAAGGTTACTTCCCTTTACAATGATAATCCCAATGGTATTTTTTTAAAGAGCATTATTTAAAACAGTCATGACGAAAGCCACTATATGCTGTGTTTGAAGATTTCTTTCGTATGATACTTATTAAGTCGATGGGTAGGTGCGTATATTTTAATCCTATCACTGATGTAACGGTTTGAAAACCGTTTATATCTATGTAAAAGCGAGTATGCCTTTTACATATAATGCACTGAGCAATTGGTAAATGATTCCAGACAAAATAGTAATAATAATAATAATAATAATAATAATAATGTGCAACAATAGGGCATATAAAGTATGGTATAATGTGAAATACATCCTAATTGTCACAGTCAGTGATGTAACTGTGAAAATCGTTACATCAAGGACAGATTTTGCTACATCAAGGAAATATTTCTAAAAATGGTTTAGTTGTGCTTCATATATCAATGTCTTTGATTATGCTGATAGTCATGATTATAATGTTATATAAGTCAAATGCCTATGGACAAGAACAGTTTTTTTGTACTTACTTACATGCAGGATATATTAATTATTTCAGAAATGTGTTACATCAAGTAACACATTTTGTTATGCAGAGGAAAATATCAAACTTCATTGTCAAAATCGGTTCCAGATCTGTGCAAAACAACAACAACAACAACAACAAAACACACACACACACACACACACACACACACACACACACATTCAGTCTATGTGCGCCCCTAGCTCAACATCTAGGTGTATAAAACAATATGATATAGATATGTTTTAGGCGGTTTCAAGCTTCAAAGAAAAGGTGTTACGCCAAGGAAAAATCTTTTCGTTATATGATGGAAATTATCATAAAAATGTTTTGATATATTCTTTAAATACAACATTGATGCGATTCCAGTTATTTGATAACTTACATTGTATCTATTTTTCATTATTAATGATCATTATGTTCAGTAGAGATCCCAGTTTCCTGTAATGTTAAATTGTGTATTGTGACATCAAGGAAAAATTGAGCATGTATGGTGAATGTAATAAAATCTCGATTCATATAAGGGAATATGTATTGAAACAAGGATAACTTTGTTGCCATGTTATATAATTATCAAACCAATGTGAAGAATTAATTTATAAAATGTGCCCTTGTCAAAGAAAAATAAACAATACCGGCGCAATAGCTCAGTGTTAGAATGTCCGCTTTGCGTTCAGGAGGTCTGGTTTTCGAATCCAAGCCGGGGCACTTCCTTCGGTTACCGCGTCAAACCAAAGACTCGGCAAAATGGTGTTGCTATGGGAACTCGGAGTACTCAGTACTGGTTCTACCCTGGAACTTGTCTCCTATGTATCGGTGCTTTACAGAAAGAACCAATGTGTGTTTTTGTAAATTGGGCTAGGGTGGCGCATCCGGACTCCCTTGTATCCAACTACTGTCGCTTCCGATGCTGTCTCTTCAGGAAGAACAGGACCCACACGTGGGGAATCCTCGGTAAGGTCTAAAGTAATGACCATAAAAATACAATAAAAGAAGAAGTAAAGAAGAAAGAAATGACAAAGGAATCATTAATGTTATAGTTACAATTCATATCTATGATGAGATTGGTAAATCACCCATTGCTTCGATCAGAAATGAATACACACTAAAAGCGAATAATGGGATCGACTGTCCCTATCATAACACGTATGTGGTGAAAGTCAGTTTTCACACAATCATGAAAGTAACAGTGATGTATTGGAGTACATTTTGTGTGATGGTGAAAAGAAAATGCTGGGAATGTCATTGAGAGTATTTAAAGAACAGTTGGTTTGAATGATAGTAAAAATGAAAGAAGGGAAGTATAAAATGGGGAAAGATAATAATGTTGACTTAAATTAAGGAAAATTAGTGCATATGCTGTTGTAGATTGTGTTGATCATGGTAACAGATGAATGCAGTTGATATGAATAACACTATTGGTGATGGTGACCATTTTAAACAGTAAGGTGCTGTAAAGAAATGTTATAATGAATGTTAAAGACTATGTTAAAGGTGCTGTAAATGACAATGATAATGGAAATGAATGGTGTCACATGGAAGCAGATGTTGTGACTGACGGTGTAAATGATAGTTGCCATTTTGAACAGGGAAGTGCTATGAAGAACAATGCTTATGAGAGTGATGATGCTAAATAGATAAATGCTTTGAGAGGCAGAGTTTTAATGGAAAATTTTGGGAAGGGAACAAGAGGGTTTTGTGTTATAAAATTTTTAAGGACAACGTTCATGATGAAATTTACAATGTTGAACAGGTGACTGCAGTTGTTTTGAAGGACAATTTTGATAATGGTGGCAATGGTGAACTTGCGGGGAGTAAAACTGTTTTGGAGGACAACACTAATCGAAGTTAGAAATGTAGATGTTGTAAAATGCAATGTAGATAATGAAGCATGGGAATGAAGATCCTACGGCAGACAATATGAATGGTGGTGATAAGGTTGAAGAGGGGAATGGAACTAATGTACAGGGTAGTGTGGATATGTGAAATTTTAAGGAAATATTGATGATGGTGACAATATTAACCAGGGAATGCACATGCAATCAACGATAGCATTAAAACGATGTTAAACAGAATAATAAAGATGCTGTGAAGACACCGTTGGCGATGGTAACCATGTTAAACAGGGCTAGTGCTGTGAAGGACACTGCCGTTGAAAAAAATAATGTTGAACAGACGAATGCAGATGCTATGACAGTGTAAATGATAGTGGCAATATTGAACGGAGACGTGTTGTGAAGGTCAATACTAATATAAGTGGCAATGTTTAACAGGTGAACACAGCTGTTTTGGGGAGAAAATGCTGTTCATGTCGGCAATATAAAACAGGAAAGTGTAGATACTGCGAGAAATAGTGTTAGAAAGGGTGACAATGTTGAAATGGGGAGTTCAGTTTTCTTGAATTGCAATGCAGACGATGGGGGTAAAATTGAACAGGATTTGAGCTGTTTTAAAAGGATAGAGGATGTTGAATGCAGTTGTTGTGAGGGACAGTGATGGTGATGGTGACAATTTTAAGGGAATGTCGTGAAATGCAATGTTGATAATGGCATAACGTTGAACAAATTATCATGGCGAGGACAATGTTGAACACGGAAAAAAAGATGTAAAAACAATGTTGATGGTGAAAAATATTTAACATGTGAGTGCAGATGTCGTGAAGGACAATGTTGCTGATGGTGACAATATTATATGTGGATAGCGATTATGTAAATTACAATGTTGTTGAGGTTGACAACGTTAAACAGGAGAATGTTTATGTTGGTTGTAATTAAGGGACACTGTTGATGGTGAAAACGTTGAAAACTCGAGTGCAGATTTGAAGGACATTGGTGGTGATGATGATGACAATGTTGAAGAGTGATAATTGCTAGGATGAATAAATAGCTGATGGAAGATAGCATGGAAAAGCCGGTATGATTAAGAAAAGAGATTGTATGACATAGGAAATTACGGCATTGCAGGAAACCATACGTTTGCATTGTGAAGGAAATGCATTCATCAAACTGTCTTTCAAAATAAACAAAAATTCTTTCTGCTTGCATAATTGGTTTTGGTATCAATAAGGCTAACAATGACATTTTTAGCTGCAATTCTTGAGGAAGCAAAAAAGAAAATGCTTGAATATTTGTTCATCCTGTCACAAAGCTTCCTTGATGTAACTACTTGAGGGGGCTCTATAACCCCTATACAATTCATAGGATAAAAACAACATGCAAAAAAGCGCGTGAAATGTCAAAACATTAAAATTCCGTTTCATTTAAAGTCATGTAATGAAAAGAATCTCATATGAGTTGCCTTTATTAAGCTCGTCCAAGAAAATTTTATATTATATGACAACTCATATGAGATTGTCCGACTTATTATTCCAATGAAATACTTGCATTTCGCTCAAAATTTGAAAAATATATTGTATGCATTAGTTATCGTTTATATTTAAAATTTTATGGAATTTGTCGCAAGCGACGCTTCGACAATTTCACGGTTGTAGTCTAAGACTTCAGGTTTTTATTTATTAAAGTACCAAACTGATAAGGTTAATCATATATAGGATAATTCTGCAGCATATACAACTTATATTGACACCGGGTCACTTAGTGTGAGGATTTAATCTGAGAGATCCTTGAGGATTGAAAAAGGGTCTCCCCATTTATTTATTGCTACAATTATTTCACAAATGGCATACATCACTAAGCAATGAGTAATTAGCATCATTTAGCAATTCGCATTTAGCAATCCGCATTTCGCAGTTAGCAATCCCCACTTTGCATTTACATTTAGCAATCCGTATTTAGCACTTCGCATTTAGTAATTCGCATTTAGCAATCTGCATTTAGCATTTCGCAATCTGCATTTAGCATTTCGCAATCCGCATTTCGCATATAGCAAATCGCATTGCGCCCAAGCCATCCTGTCACTACGTAGGATAGTACGACGGGAACCAGACTAGTGTGTAAAGCAGTAGTTACTTACCTCCCCTTAAAGTAGCGTAGCTTGACGTAACCGCATATTCAGGGAATTTTGTAAATTTAATATAAAAAAAGTTAAAATATTGCTAAACAAAAAGCCACGGCTGTTTCCAGGTAATATAATTGTAAAATTTGGTTTCCTGCTACTTGTATACAATGTAAAATAAAGTATGACTGCAGAAAGTATTTTACATTGTATGTGCATATTACTGTACGTATGCACTGCAAACAAAGTACCATTTGTTTTAAATATAATAATAATATATTTTGTTTTCTATAGCATACATAGAGATATTTTTTATCATAATTACAAATTATTTCAACTTAAAACTTTGATAAACTCTTCAATATCCATTTCACTTCAGATGATAAGCATTCGACATGATCATGATTCATGTATTTACCAGAGCTCCAGAGGTGAATTACAAAGTAATAAAATTATTTTCCTTACCAGATTGTGACATATTTTTTTTTCATTGGACATGTTTATAGTTAGTGTCTATGTTAATGACACATATTTCAGATAAATTTCTTTCTTTCTTTCTTCCGTTACTGTCTTCTATCAATTTCTGATAATTACGACAGGGTGGAGGCATATATGCAGTTAGAAACTGTATAAATAATTAAAAATAAAAGTTGAGTACAGTTCACAAATAAAAATAAAGGGTTACATCTGACCTCAACATTAAAAACATACTAGCGTAATGAACTAGTCGAGTTGTGTCTTGAAGGAATCTACAGTGGTCAATGAAACAGTAGATTCTGGCAAGGAATTCCATATCGGTATAATTCTTGGAAAGAAGGAAAATTTCAGAAGATCAGTGGATGCAGTCAGTCGGTTGTATTGTTGAGAATTCGATAGTCTTCCAGAACGTCTAGTTGTCATGTTTGTTGATAAATAACGGTCCCTGTCAATGTCCACTAGTCTATTATGTATTTTGTAAAATAATGTCAAGCTGGTATTTATACGTCTATTTTCTAAAGTTGACCATTGTAGCTCGTCGAGCATTTCCCCTACATGACTGGTATTATGCCATCTCCTACATGTCCATCTAGCTGCGGTTCTTGAACCATTTCAATTTTCCGAATGTTAACCTTGGAGTGGGGATTCCAAATGGGAGAGGCATATTCTAGTTGGGGTCTAACTAGTGTCTGGTAAGCATTAACCTTAGTTTCCCTGGGGGCAAGTGACAAATTTTGGCGCAAAAGACCAAGAGTTTTAGTTGCCTTGCTGGTTATATTATTAATATGCGGCGTCCAGTCCAATGTATTGGTGATAGTAACCCCCAGGTACTTTGTTTCATTTACTTTGTCAAGCGTCTGTCCATGTAAGGTGTAGCTGTGTTGTATCTGTTTGTCAGGTCGATGTCTGGATATTCTCATTGAGTGGCATTTGGACACATTGAACTTCATGAGCCACTTTTGCTCCCATACACCAAGTTTTGATAGGTCTTCCTGTAGTTCAATGCAGTCCTGGGGAGAGAATATGTTTTTATAAAGGACACAGTCGTCTGCAAAAAGCCTAACATTTGATAATATACCATCAGGAAGATCATTTATGAAAAGTAGAAAAAGGATGGGGCCTAGGCAGGAGCCTTGAGGGACACCGGATATAACTGGGGCTGAGTCTGAGTGTGTTCCGTCGAGTACTACGTCTTGTGTCCTGTCAGTTAACCATGAGGCAATCCAACGGTTGGTTGTCCCTCTAACACCATAGTGTTCAAGTTTGTACAGTAGTCGTTTGTGAGGTACTTTGTCAAATGCTTTGGCGAAGTCCATCACAATAACGTCAGTCTGTTTGTGTCCCTTCCAAAATTGGACGAGCTGTGTATCACATGAACGTCTGCTTCGGAAACCATGTTGTGAGTCAACTAATATGTCATTTTTCTGTAGATGCTTCATGATATTACTGACAAGGATATGTTCAAGGACCTTACAGCTAATACATGTGAGTGAGACTGGCCTATAGTTTGAGGGGTCATACTTTTCCCCTTTCTTAAAGATAGGAACCACATTGGCTTTACGCCAGTCATCGGGGACTTGTCCAGTTTTTAATGACCTATTAAATATAGCTGTAAGGATGTCGCCCAGTTCATTGCAGCATTCTTTGAGGATGCGTGCATTGATGGTGTCAGGTCCTGAAGCCTTATTGGGATTAAGTTTACTCAGGTAAGACTTGACACCACTGGGGTTTACGTAGATGTCGTTCATTTTGGGAATTGACCTTTACTGAAGTTTGGGAGGGTTGATGAACCCTCCTCAGTGAAAACTGAATGAAACTGATTGTTCAGTATATTAGCTTTGTCCTTACTATCAGTCTTAAGGACACCGTTTTCCCTTAATGACGAAATGTTGTTTTGACCATTCCTAAGGCTATTTATATATGACCAAAATTTTTTAGGGGTAGCCTTAGGTTTTCGTCTTCATTCGGGTGAAAATATCATTCACATATTTCCAGTGGGCATCTCTTATTTTCTTTTGGACATGAGACCTGAATTCTTTAAACTTTTCTATGTCATTAGGGGAGTTTGACTTTCGAGAACGCCTGAAAAGCTTTTCCCTTTTTTTCAGGAGTCTCTTTATGTCAGTGTTGATCCAAGGGTGACCAACACGTGACTTAGACATTTTTGATGGAACAAATTTATCCATCGCCTTAACTATCTCTGTCTTAAAGTCAGTCCACAAGTCATTTGGTGAGATATTGTCCAGATCCTGGGCTAGGATATTGTCTCTGTATTGTCCCAGGTGAGACTTCAGTCCGTCCATGTCTGCCCTTTTATAGAGAAAAATCTTCCTAGGGGTCTGTCTGACTCTTTTTGACTTAATGTCGTACTCCACTAAAACAATGTCGTGGTCCGCTTTACCAATAGGAGGTAGTGACTTAACCCTGTTAACAGGTGGAAAAAATTTTTTATGATTTTTTTTTCTAGGGGATATTACGATCAAAATGGGATATGAATGTTTCTGATGTTTGCAAATCTTTTTATAGCATAAGGATCGATATATTATTATGGTGTCTATGTATTGTGGGTTACCTTTCAATTACATATTTTGATATTATGGGATACTGGGACCCACCCAACTCATCTTCAAGGACATCAGATACACTTTAAGAAGTTGGTTATTGAACAATATTAAATATTTGAACCTAAAAAGAGATTTGTTTGATTTTTCAGAATCTGAAGATGATGTTCTATTAAGCAATATATATGAAGAAAATCAGACAAAAGTATGGGTAAACAGACTAACTTAAATGACTCTTGGCTCGTAGACCCTTTACTTTCCTCATGGCTCAATAAACATAAATAAAAAAGCTAGATGTCTACTTTGTGATTGTGGGACATTTTCATCAAGCAATATGGGGAAGCAAGCCCTCATTAGTCATGAAAATGACAAAATAATAACAAAATGCGAATAATGTAATAAAATAAGTTACTGGTACATCTGGCATTTGGTCAGAATACTTATTTGATTTGAATAGAATATTTTCAACTTTTAATCTGATTGACTTATAAATATTAGAATCACATAATTATGCTCATACTTCAGTACAGAATAATTATGTTTTACTTAAAGTACATTGTAAACATAATCAATTCTGGGCAGGTTGTCTTTTTTAATAAATTAACATGATTTAGTCTATGGATGCCTGGTTGTTGGTTTGATGGAATCTTTTGGTGTCATACCAAGAGGACCGGGTTCAACTCCTGGGAAACCGTACCTTGCACACCCATAGATTTATCTAAGCATTTTATTTTTTTTTTTGGTTTGGGGGGTTGGGGGTACCAAGGCTCCTTCTGCATATATATAAAAAAATATATATACATCATCAAATATGCAAGAGTAATTAAATTATAATTATGAATAGTGCAATTCTATTATTTTTTTTCTTTTTTGAAGGAAAATTGAATAGTGAGAGAAAACTTATATCAAAATCTTTGATGGGGCTATAGTGCTTTTTGCATATTTACATCTCCAGGTGAGCACTTCAGGGCCATAATGACCTTTTTCTTTTACAAGTTCTATTTTGATTACATAGTACCAATAACAGGACTATAAATAATAAATAAATTGTATGTTAGTATGTTTTAGTCAGAGTATATGCTACTGAGATTTATAGATAGACTAATGGAAAAAAAATTTAGTAATTTTTTGTTTCAGGTGTTGATTGGCTCTTTCAGCAAATTGTTTGCATGTCATCAAGGATCAGGGACAAGTTCCAGTCCATCTGAAAACTTAGTTCAATTTGGCTTCATGTCAGTGGGACATTGCATTATAAACAAATGCTCCATTGTCATGGAGCTGCTGTTGCCTATTAATTGCACCACTACAAGGAGTAGTTTACCTGCAGAGATGGTTTCTCTCAACCAGTTGTATGTTTGTATTTGATGTTTACTGTTCTTTATGAAGTTTGCTTGAAAAAGTTGAAAAAATGGTTAATAAAGTTTGCTCTTTTGTTTTTCCATTTTTTGATACAAAATGCTAGTACATTTTTTAGCTCGACTATTCGAAGAATATGAGAGCTATTGTAGTCGCCCTTGTGTCGGCATTGGCGTTGCAGCATTTGGTTAAAGTTTTGCATGCAAGTTACTATCAACCTTATATCTCAATAACCATTTATGGTATTGACTTGAAAGTTTATAAATATGTTCGGGGCATCAGATAACCAAGGTAGATAACTCTTGACTGAATGTAATATGAATTATGGCCCCTTTTTAACTTAGAAATTTTGGTTAAATTTTTTGAATGCAATAGAAAATTTGGTTACGTTTTGCGTGCAAGCTACTATCCAGTTTGTATCTCAATTACCATTCATGGTATTGACTTGAAAGTTTATGAATATGTTTAGGGGCATCAGGCAACCAAGGTAGATAACTCTTGATGGAATATGTTACAAATTATGGCCCCTTTTTAACTTAGAAATTTTTGTTAAAGTTTTGAATGCAAAATACTTTCATGCTTATATCTCAGTATCCAGGCATGCAATTGATTTTAAACATCTTTAATATGTTTAGGGGTATCATACTTTCATGGTAGATAACTCTTGATAGAATATGTTACAAATTATGGCCCCTTTTTGATTTAGAAATTTGGGGAGACGTGAAGTCATGGGCTGGATGTCCCGCTCACGCAAGACATGTTATGCGCAACCAAAGGGCTCATAGGCGAACCCAGTAAGCCTCTGGCATACTAGGCACAGATTTAGCCGCTAAGTCCACCTGGACTCTGCATATGGTCCCTACTGTGTTAATGTTTCCTCAGTAGTGCGTTCTCGATCGTGCTCCCTGTTTCACACAGAGTTTACTGAGGGTGCGACCGACTGCTGGGCGGGATAACCTGGCAGGGGCGGTGGTCAGCCTCCCTTGAGATGTGGCATGCATGGCCCACCGGTGTGTGGATATGCCCTGGTGCCCATCAACTGACCTCCTACTACTGGGTTAAGTAGAACCACCACTGCCTTGTGGTATGTCGTTGGATCGGCAAAGGCTAAGGGTGAGGTACCCCTGACAGAATCCCTAGAGAGTTGAAATCAGCGGTGCCGGGCCATTTGCACTCTCTAACAAACCACGGCACCATGTACCTACGCAAATATTACATGATCAACTAGTGTTCAACGATGTGGTGCTGGATCTCTGGACTCCCTCCAGGGAGATTCAGTGCCGGGCTCTGAGCCTCGACAGAGTCCACCCCAAGCTACTGGGGGTCCCTCCTTCAGACATACCAAGAGGAGAAGACTAAAAGGCTACAGAAAGCCACGGAGGACGAAAGACCAAAAGCAAAACTTCAAGGTAATGCATTGGAATGCAGAAGGGGTATATAACAAGAAGACTGAACTGCAGCACTTCCTTCATGAGAGAAACATAAATGTCTGCTGCATTCAGAAAACACACCTGCAACCTGCTAAATCCTTTAAGGTCAGAGGATACCAGTGCTTCCGAAGTGACAGGATAGGTAGAAAGAAAGGAGGAATCTTGACATTAGTCCGGAACAACATCAATGCTTCCCAGACTAAAACGCACATGGATGACTCCGAATTCCAGGTACTTGGCCTCAGAAAGAATGATCTCAGTCTGACCCTTCAACAGTCACTCACAAAGCTGGGGATATGACCACATTGACAATCGAGGAGATGAAGTGGAAACCTGGCAAGATGATAAGAAGCTGATTCTGATCAACAAGCCTGATGATCAACCAACATTTTACTCTAGACGATGGCACACCACATCAACTCCTGACCTCACCTTCTGTACTGACGACCTACACGGGCACACTACAAGGGAAGTTTCAGAATAAATAGGGGGTAGCGATCATCGCCCAATCCAGCTAACTTTGGACAAATCTGTTTCAACTTCTTCAAGCACTCCCAGATGGAATTACAAGAAGGCTGACTGGACCTTATACGCATCGGAGAGTGATAACCTCTGTAAAGACATCAGAGTTGAAGGTAGAAACATTAACAATGTTGTCAAAGACTTCAACAACAGTGTCCTCAGCTCAGCACATAGGGCTATCCCAAGAGGGTCTAGGAAGGACTACAAGCCATACTGGAGTGAAGAGTTGGGTGAACTTCAAAACAAATTGTCTCAAGCCAGGGAGGAAGCAGAATCCAATCCATCACAAGAAGCAAATCTCTCACTACAACAAGCAAAGACCAAATTCCTCAGATACAAGCTAGAGGCACAGAGGAAAAGCTGGAGGAGCAAAACAGCCTCACTGAACCTTGAAAGAGATGGCCGTAAGCTGTGGAGATTAACCAAACAGCTGAATGATGACAAGGACCAGGAGAGAGGCCAAGTCACCTTGGAGGAAGAGGATGAAATGTTGACTGGTAGACAAGTGGCAAATGTTTTTGCCCACAACTACAAGGATGTAAGTGACATCCCAGTCAACAGAGAACAACAACGTGAGGCTCGGAGAGAGCAGAGAGAAAGGAAAACAGGCAGGGAAACATCACGTCACATGAACCAGCACCTGACAATGCACGAACTCAAGACAGTGCTTAGGAAGCTGAAGACCAAGAAATCTCCAGGACCAGATGGTGTCACTAACGAAATGCTTACCCATCTAGGGCCTACAGCAATGAGCAAACTCCTTGAGATTTTCAACCACAGCTGGAGTCAAGGGCAACTTCCGCAAATATGGAGAGAGGCAATTATGATCCCCATCCTCAAGAAAGGGAAGGACCCTAAGAAGGCTGCAAGCTATAGACCTATCAGTCTCACCAGCTGTATTGTAAAGACAATGGAGATGATTGTAAATGCACGCCTCAAATGGTACCTGGAGACCAACAATCTACTTGCCACACAACAGGCTGATTCCCGACAATTCCGCTCCACTGAAGACCAAACAACATTCCTTGCACAAGAAGTCGAAGACGCCTTTCAAGAACAAAAGGTGGTCCTGACAGCCTGGATTGACCTCCAGAGAGCGTTCGACAAAGTTTGAATCGATGGACTGCAAGTAAAACTTATGCGTAGCGGGGTTGGAGGAGCCATGCTCCAGTGGATCAAGTCATATCTCAACAACAGAAGAGCCAGAGTGACCTTGAACCAAGCTAAAAGAAGAAAGTTCTTACTGCGACATGGTGTTCCTCAAGGTGGGGTCCTGTCTCCAACACTCTTTCTGATCTTCATAAACGATCTAGTGTCCGACCTGCCTAGAGGAGTTCAAGCTGCTCTCTATGCTGATGACCTGGTGCTATGGTGTAAAGAAGAGCACGCCATCACAGCCAAATACAGAATGCAACAAGCCATTGACAAGCTTAACGCATGGGCTGAGGACTGGTGTGTGACGATCAACAAAGATAAATCTTGTACAATGCTATTCACCCTGTCTTCAAAGCAAAGAGCTGGGAAAGTTTTGATGGGAAGAACTCCTCTGGCTGAAGTCGACAAAGCCAACTACCTTGGCATGACCTTTGACAAGAGGCAAACATGGAGACCTCACATAAGTCGTGTAGAAGGTATGGCTCGAAGAAAACTTGCAATCATGCGTAAGCTAGCTGGTACAACATGGGGAGCTAATGAACAGATACTCAAAACAATATATCAGGGCACAGTGAGACCCACCATGGAGTATAGCTCATCTACTTGGGCAACAACAGCCAAGACAAACCAACAGACCCTAGACAAGGTACAAAACCAAGCTCTGCGTATTATAACAGGAGTCACAAAATCTACACCTATTGCCTTCATGGAAAAAGTCACAGGTATACAGCCTCTACAGGAAAGACGGCAGGCTAAGATTCTTCTTCAGGCAGATAAGTTCAAGTGTTTCCCAGATAGCCCCATGAAAAGCAGACTGGCAGGATATACAAAGAACAGGCTCAAGCGAAGCAGCTTTGTCCATGAAGCCAAGAAACTGGACAGAAAGTTTGCACCAGAGCTGACAATACCTACCACTCCCATGAGCAGCAAAGACATACTGGATCCGCTGACAAATGACCTGTCTGACATAAAGGTGAAGCTCGACATTCCACAGCTTGAAAGTGGTAAACAAGAATGTGAGAGTATCAGAAAGAGTCTAACGCTTGCCATGATCAACGAAGACTACCCTCGTGACAAGTGGACCCATGTCTACACAGATGGGTCAGCCACAAGAGTAATCAAAGACGGAGGAGCTGGTATTCTCATCACATACCCATCAGGCCGTCGAGTAACGCACCATATGGCCACCGGAAAGCACTGTAGCAACTACAGAGCAGAGACTGAAGCACTCATGAAGGCAGTCTCCCTGATCATAGACTCGTCAGAAGCTGTTACTACAGTGGTCTTTCTCACCGACGCACGATCAGTCCTGGAAGCCCTGATAAACAATAAATCTCCAGACCTAGCCAGAGCAATGAATGACCTCAGCGCTACTTGCAATGTTACCATACAGTGGATACCAGCACACTGTGGAATAACCGGCAACGAAGAAGCTGACCAATTGGCTAAATTTGGAGCACAGTCAGAGCAACCAGATGTCCAAGTCTCATATAAGGAGAAAGTCACCATTATCAAAGCACTAACAAAGCCAAGACATGACCCTGATGCCTATCACTCATTGAACCAGCCAGAGCAAGTGATAATGGTTAGACTTCGCTCAGGACATAACAGACTGAACGCACACATGTACAAAAAATACCGACTCGTACAATCCCCAAAGTGTCTGTGCGGAGAAGAAGACCAAACTGAAGACATGTCCTCCAAAGATGTAAGCGACACGACCAGGAGCGAGTTGCGACGTGGCCTCAGGTAACAACCTTACAACAGAAGCTTTATGGCAATGTTGAGGACCTGAGACGGACCACATCCTTCATCGTAGATACTGGCGTAGTCGTGTAATTGCGAACGCCAGTAAGTAAGTAAGTATTTAGAAATTTTGGTTAAAGTTTTGCATCCAAGATACTCTCATGCTTATATCTCAGTATCCAGGAATGCAATTGATTTTAAACATCTTTAATATATTTAGGGGTATCATACTTTCATGGTAGATAACTCTTGATAGAATATGTTACAAATTATGGCCCCTTTTTGACTTAGAAATTTTGGTTAAAGTTTTGCATGCAAGGTACTTTCATGTTATATTTCAGAGTCCAGGCATGGGATTGATTTGAAACATCTTTTTAATGTGATGGAATATATTTAAAATTATGGCCAACTTTTAACTTAGAATTTTGGTTAAATTTTTGCATTCAGCTACTATCTAGTATATATCTCAGAAATTGCTTGTGGCATTGACTAGATAGTTAAGGAGTGCATCAGAAAACCAAGGAGGATAACTTTTGGACTGAATTTTATGCAAATTATGGCCCTTTTCTTGCTTGGATTTTTGGTTAAAGTTTTCATGCACAGTGTTATTATGCTTATATCTCAGTAACTAGGCATGGGTTCATAAAAATATGAAGGGGTATCAGACTATCAAGGTATATCATTTTTGACTATTTTTATGTACATTGTATGTGAAGGGCAAGAATTGAAATAGATTTCATTTGATTTACCAACAAGCATTTTGAATAGTCGAGCGTGCTGTCCTCTGACAGCTCTTGTTTCCTTTTAGATTAATATGTATATTGAAATCTGATATTGAATGCTTACTTTATTTTAATGTGAAAAATAATCTTAATCGTGACTGAAACTTAATAATCTTGATATGAGTGTATAACAGATCAGTGATGTATAAATAAATCAATATAGAATTAAATTAATTAAAATTATGTTAAATGACATGTGTTATCGTGATTCTTTTTTATAGAACGTCATAAACAATATGTGAATGAAAATTTCTTTTTTTTATAGTAAGCACAAGACAGAAACCAGAGATGGTTAAGAGTACCTGTATAGCAGATGAACATACATTTAACCAGCAGGCGAAGATGGAGATTTTGTCAGAGGCATTAGCAGCCATTTCTGTTTTGTCTACAAGAAACACCAGTATCCTGTCCACCAAATCTGCTGAGTCACTGACAAAAGAAGCCCTTTTTCGTCAGTCTGTAGATGAGATGTCTATCAATGTGCCATTCTTGTATGAACTACTACAAACACTGATTGGTGATACTGGGAACAAGCGTGCTACAATGGCTCTGATATACTCCATGATGTTGAATAGCAGAAACAGACAGGTGTCAGCTCTACAGAAACTTTTGACAGTGCTAGCAATAAGATGTCATGCTGACAACAAGGTACATGGATCATCTTTATCTTCAAGCATTAGTGATTAGAGCATCTGCTTGGGAGCAGAAAGTCATGGGTTTGAATCCTGGCCATAACATACAAAAGTTGTATAAAATGGCACTGGTATAGTTCCCTTGCTTGGCACTCAGCATATAAGGATAGTTCCAGAACTGGTTGGCTCAGTGTCAAGATGTCTATGACATGATACTGCAGTGTGGCTGCACTGTATCTGTCTTAAGTTGACATAGTCTCCAAATGACTGAAATACTGCGAGACATTAAACCATCAAACAAACAAACAAGACTTTATGAATATTGTAGGGTCACATAACCAGTGTTTTGTACTTTGATAAATGCACATACAGATCAATCTCTTCCAAAGTATGGTTTTGATTACTTTTGCTCTACCAAATGTTTTTAAATCCTTCTGAATCATAGTTTATTAAAATATTACTAATGTTTATTAAGCTTGGCAGAGAAAAACAGTTACCGCAGTTATAAGACGCCTTTTTAAACAGGATACAATATTTAAACCTTTCACTCAGGTTCTTCATACTGTCATCGATGGCCAAGAGGTAAGTGTGTCTGTCTTGGGAGCAGGATGTCATGGGTTTGATACCCAGCCACGTCATACAAAAGTAAACACAAAAATGGTATAGCTCTGTTGCTTGGTGCTCAGCATATAAAGGTAGTTCCAGGACTGGTTGGCCTGATGTCAGGATAATGTGGTATCATATCACATGTCTTTGGCATGATACTGCAGTGTGTCATCATTATAACTGTCTCAAGTAGACATAGTCTCCAAATTACTGTAATACTGTTGGTGGAATGTTAAACCATATAAACAAGCAATCATTGTTTTCATGTAAAGCATTCTTTATATCACCAAGTTTCTAGTTTATATTATAGCAGATCACCATGATATTGCTTTTAAATCATGTATAATGGATTTATTTCAGCTGTTGAGTCGTCTGAATAAGCTTCATATCACTATGTCAGCAGAGAGTAAGACAAACATTGTATCAGGGTTGTGTGAATTCAGGGAACAAAGGATAGTTCAGTCTAAAGCCAGTGGGAATGATGGAAAACTCAATGGTGACAATGTATACATATATGTTACAACAAATGACATAAGAATGACAAACCAGAATAAAGATTACCAT
>CM037787.1:39335634-39385634 GCA_021229015.1 Solen grandis
GGATTCATAGAAAAAATTTTTTTAAAGATTTTCCTTAAACTCTGTGTAAAACAAGTGACCCCTGGTGGGGGAAAATTTATCACCATAGGGCTATGATTTTACAATCTTGGTAGTGCCCATAAATAATGCTTCATACCAAATATCTAAGCCTAGGCCTTTTTGCATTCAGGGAAGAAGATTTTTTTAAGATTTTCCTAAATAACTCTGTGTAAAACAAGTGACCCCTAGTGCGGGTCATTTATCACCATAAGGCTATGTTTTTGTACAATTTTTGGTAGTGGCCCATAAGATGTTTCAACATACCAAATATAAAAGCTCTAGGCCTTATTGATTCATAGAAGAAGTTTTTTTTAAAGATTTTCCTATATAACTCTATGAAAAAACAAGTGACCCCGGGTGCGGGGTCATTTATCACCATAGGGCTATGATTTGTACAATTTTGGGGTAGGGCCCCATAAGAGATGTTTCCCATCCCAAATATCTAAGCTCTAGGCCTTATGGATTCATAGAAGAAGTTTTTTTAAAAATTTTTCTATATAACTCTATGAAAAAACAAGGGGCCCCCGGGTGGGGGGTCTTTTAACCCCATGGGGCTATAAATTTGAAAAAACTTGGTAGTGGCCCAAAAAGATAAATCCCCTAAAATACCAAAAATCAAAAGGCAAGGCCTTGTGGTTTCGAAAAAGAAATTTTTTCAAGTTTTTCCTATATTAGCCTATGTGAAATCAAGTGCCCCCCTGGGGGGGGGCCAATTTTAAAACCCCCAGAGTCATAATTTGTACAATCCTGGTAGACGTCATAAATCATGCTACTTCCCAAAAATAAAAAAGGCTAGGCCTTGTGGTTTCAGAAAGAAGTTTTTTTAAAAATTTTTCATTTTTAAAACTATTTTTAGCTCCGTGACCAAATTTAATCATGGACCAAAACCCAAATTTATAAAACCCTTTAGTAAATTTTTTCACCCAAAGGAACATTCCTGAAAAAATATTTTTAAAATTTGGCCAAGCCGTTTAGGGGGAAAGATGTTTTTTTTGAAGCAATTTTTGACCCCGGGACGAAACCACGGACGCACGCAGGGACGACGAAAAAAGGGCATCAGAAAACTCCCCTTTTAAAGCACGTTGTGCTCATGTGAGCTAAAAACAGGGATGGAAACCCTCTTTCAATTTTTTTTGCATATTTATGGTCCTTTTTGGACTAAAAAAAAAAAAACAACAAAAAAAAAAACACACACACACACACTCAGTTTAGGTTTGTTTTTTAAATTACTTATTACTTTTAATCTCCAATTTTTTCCCATAGACGTCCCTCTTTAATGCATTTAAGGGGTTTGGGAAAGGTAAAATAACTCTGTCATGAATTTTCACATAGTTATAACCCCTATTTATGTCCCCCCAGGGAAATTAGTTTGGGGTGGGGGGGGGCAAATTTTTTTTTTGTTTGTTTGTTACAAATTTAAACATTGACCATAGCACGGAAGCATTCCCCATAGAACCTAAATACTTCAAAAGTTGCATGAAACCTTGATAAGCTCTACCCACCAGGGATCTTGACCTTCAAATGCCCTTTGCCCTCCCAAGGATTTTAAGGCCCCTGCTGGTGAAAAAAAGGCGATTCAAACATAGCACTTGTTTTTTTTAAAGAAGTCACACCACCTTATTTTTCACGTAACCTTTAAAATCTTACTTTGAAAC
The DNA here is from genome assembly GCA_021229015.1 of Solen grandis. NCBI lineage: Eukaryota > Metazoa > Mollusca > Bivalvia > Adapedonta > Solenidae > Solen > Solen grandis. The sequence continues at coordinate 39,337,329 of CM037787.1, forward strand.
TTTAAAAATCCCTTTTTCTAAACCATCACCTCTACTGTCTTGTACATGGCAAAGTACATAAATGGGCTTTTGACATAAATATGCCCTTTTTCTGTTTTAAATTTGATCTTTTGTTCAAAAGTGCCCACTGAGTTTGAAAATTGGGGGTACTTTTGCTTTTTTTTCCCTTAAAAATTTCCCACCTCTTCATGAAAACCCCCCTACAATTTCAGGGGTCCATAGGCAATTGGGGGGGACAAAAAACCCCTCTGCAGAGGAAAATGGTAAATGGACATGCGTATACTAACTTTTTTTTAACTCACCTGAGCACATGTGCCAGGATAGTATTAGGATTGATAAATGTCCTTTTCGTTTCCCTCCCTCCCCCACAATTAAATTTTGTTTGCACTCAAGCATTTTTATTTTTTTAACAAAACATCTTCAACAATAAATGGTCATAATTTAAATCAAAAAGTTTGATTAGGGCGACACTGACCCATTTGGTTTAGGAGTTAAAGGCCCTTTAAAATTTAAAAAAAAAAGTCAACAATTTTAGTGTTGACACTCTAAAGCCACAATTTTGAAACAAAATTTTTTCCCAAATTTCTCAGACTGTTCTTAGTTAAGTTCAAACATGGAGGGGGTTTGGGTGGGGGGTCAAAAAGTAGATCATAAGGTCTAATCTTGGTTAAATCTTGTTTTTCACTCCACAGGGTACATTTTTTGACTCAAGACTTGCCTCAAATGTTTGTCTTGTTAATATAATCATGTTTTTAACATGGGTGGGGGCCCCGGGGCAAAAAATAGGTCATTAGGTCAAATCTTTTTTAATTCTGTATAAAACTCTAGGGGGTACATTTTTTAGCCAAATCTTTCGAAAATTTATCCGAATGTTTTCCTTTAAAGAAATCTTGGTCAAGTATAATAATGGTTTTGGGGGGGTCAGAAAGAAATCACTTCAAATCTTAGTAAAATCTTGTTTAAAAAACCCCCTGGGGGCACATTTTTTTGTCAAATCTTTGTCAAACATGTTAGAAAAAATTGTGTTGGGGAAAGAATCTCAGTCAAATTTTAAACATTGGAACATATGGTCATAATCAAGTCCCGCCATTAAGGGCCGTAATGGACATCTTTTTTAATAAGTAAAAAAAACACCAAATAAATGGTGTTGCAGGCAACACATGATCCCCTCCCGGGGGGGTACATAATTTTTTCCCATTACTAAAGCAACCAAAATTTTGGCAGAGAAAAAAATAAAAAAATAAGGACACTGCATGTGGTGTTTATGTTTGTTGGTAAAGGGCAACCACTATCATTATAACTTTAAAAAGGGGGGATAACTTCTATAAGTATCACTTTTAAAATAATTCCCTTGCTTTTAACTGCCCCTTGCATGATAAACAAGCATTCAAAGTTTTATATTTATACCTTTAAAAAATTGGGTTTTTGTAATGGGCCCCACATTAAAAATTTTTTTTCATATGAAGACAACAACGACAACAATGCCATACAATCATGAAAGCTTTACTTTTTCTTAAAAAAAAAAAAAAAAAAAAAAAAAAAAAAACTCAAAAAGATGTGCATAAATCCCCCCCAATACTTTCCCAAAACTTTTTTTTCCAAATTTTTATCAATTTCAAAAAAAAAAAATATTTTCAAAAAAATTTTAAAATTAAAAAACACAATAAAAAAACTTTTTTTTTTATTTCCAAAAAAAAATTTTAAAAAAACTAAAATTTTTTAAAAACCAAAAAAAACCAAATTTTTCAACCCAAAAAAAAAAAAAAATTCCAAAAAAAAATCCCCCATTTTTCAACCAAAAAAACTTTTTCCAAAAAAATTTTAAATTTTATAAAAAAAAATTTTCATACTTTTTGATTTTTCACAATATAAATGTTTTATTTGCCATATTTTAAGTCTATTTTTTTTGTCATAGCAACCAGATTTTTCAAACCCGGAAGGAAAAAAAAAAAAATGTGCATAATCTCCAACAGCCATCTATCCATATTTTAAGTTTTATAGAAAAATTTTTCCCGTACTTTTTGAGTTATCACAATATACTGTTTTATTTGCCATATTTTAAGTCAAATTTGTTGCCCATAGCAACCAGATTTTTCAAACCCAGGAAGAAAAAAAAAAAGATGTGCATAATCCCATACAGCCATCTATCCATATTTTAATTTTCAAAAAAAAAATGCTTTAGTACTTTTTGAGTTATCACAATATATTGCTTTAAATATTTTAAGTCATTTTTTGTAAAAGCAACCAGATTTTTCAACCTAGGAAGAAAAAAAAAAAAAAGACATGCATAATCTCCATACACCCACCCAACTATATTTCAATTTTCATAAAAAAAACTTCAGTAATATTTGATTTTATCACAATATACTGCTTTATTTGCTAAAATTTTAAGTCTTTTTGGGTTGTAAATAGAAAACCAGAAGAAAAAAAAAAAGACGTGCAAATTTCCCCCTCTATCCATATTTCAATTTTCATAAAATATCTTCACCACTAAAAGCCCCGCCAAAATTGTTACAACAATGGTTACTGATGAGCATCTTTCTACTTTATAAAGATTGACTATTTTATGATACATGTTTACATTTTAATGATTTGTACATTTTTTTATAATAGTTACTTTTTCCTTGTGTTCTTTTTTGTATAATAAGTCACTTGTTCGATATCTCAGGTTCATGTTGTCCCTATGTACGTTTGCCCCAAACAAACATACTTTTTTAAAATTTATATTTAAATTTGTACTGCAGAACCCCCTTTTTTTTTTATCAAACATTGTAAAAAAATAAAAAAATAAAGAGAATAAAAATAATGAAACAACATCACACAAACGTATTATACACAAAATCTTTACAACAGTACATGGTTTTCGGAAATTTAAAAACAAAAACACGACATAAACAAACCAGTGAGCACATACTAAAGGGATTCTCAATCGTCAATATGAAAGATGCGAGGAACGAAATACATGTTTGGAACAAAATAAATGCTTTTCCCCGGGCTACTTCGTACCATTGCAAATGGACTGTATTGTGATAACTCAAAAAAACGAAAAATTTTTTTTATGAAACTTGAAATAGAATAATGGCAGTAGGGAGATTATGCACATCTTTTTTGGGGCTTTTTTTTTTTTTTCTTCTTTTTTTTCGCCCAAAAATTTTCTGGTTGCTTTGGTTATGAGAACTTTAAAGGTACCTCACCAGAAAGGGGAACTCATGTGTTCCCGCAACACCATTTTTACTTGTTGACCCTGGGATCTCAAACTTAATATGGTTTTTTTTGCTTATGATTTAGAAGATACCTATTGATTTTTAGCATCACTATTCGAAGCATAAAGAGGGCTATTCTCCTCACCCAGGCCTCAGCATCGCCATAACTGTTTAAATTTTTTTTACCATTTAATTTAACTAGAACTGCCCTTGTCATGGCAAAAATACTCTCCCCCAAACCGCTTTGTCCCCAGGAATTTTTTTTTAAAAGACAAAAATGGGGGGTTTCGTTCTTTGGCAAATGGGACTTCTCTTCAATGGGGATCTATCCACATAAGAAATTTTTATATTGAAATCTCTTATCCTTTTTGAGTTATGGTCCTAATAAAAATTTAAATAAAAATTTTTACAAAGGCAATAGCTCCAAAATTATGCAACAAAAAGAAATGGTTCTTTGGGGATGCACTCCCCCCCCAATAAAATCTATCCCCTATGAAGTTTCATCATAATACCTTTTTTAAAATTTTGAGTTTTGCCCGGACAAAAATTAAAATATGAAAATTTACAAAGGGGAATAACTCCAAAAATTTTGCAAAAGGGACTTATTGTTCTTGGGGCCCGCACATCCCCTCAATAAGAGCTATCCACATATGAATTTCATCTTGAAAGCTTTTTTATTTTTTTGATTAACAGCCCAAACAAAAATTAAGTAAAAATTTACAAAGGGCAATTTTGCTCCAAAATTATTTCAGCAAAGAGTTAGCTTCATGGTCACCCGCCCTGCCCCCTTTAATTAGATCTATCCACATATGAAATTTTTTTCTTGATATCTTTTATACTTTGAAATTACGGCCTGGACAAAAATCAAGTATGAAAATTTACAAAGGACAAAAAACTCCCGAATTTCACCCACAGAGAGTTATTGTTCTTGGTCACTGCAACCCCCTCAATAAGATCTATCTACATATGAAATTTCATCTTGATGCCTTTTAATACTTTTTGTGTTACGCCCAAAACCCAAAAAAATTTAAATATGAAAATTTACAAAGGGCAATAACTCAAAAATTTCGTGAGAGTTAAAGGTTCTTGGTTTACTGCACTCCCCCCCAATGAGAAACTATCCACATATGAATTTCATCTTGATGCCCTTTTTTACTTTTTTAGTTACGGCCCAGACAAAGAAACCGACAAAAACGGAAAGGCCGGCCGTACGGACTGACGTTCTCACTGAAGTGACTTTGGGGTTTTTTTCCTTTTTAAACTTTTGGCCCCTTTTTCAACCCCCAAAATTTTCACCCCACAAGCAACAAATCAGCCCCCAAGTGCCCAAATTTTACTCCCGAAACCCCATAAAAAACCCCCAAAAAACCCTCCCATGAGGCGGCCATACAGAAAAAGCTGAATCCAGTATACCCCCCTTACAACTTCGTTGTGTGGGGGGAAAAATTACTGAACCCCATAGGTATTGTTTTTAAAACTTGGGGAAAACTTGTATGACCACCACCGTAACCCCTAGGCAAGAGGAATAACTTTGTGAAGGTTTTTACAAAATATGGCTCTTTTTCGACTTAAAAATTCTTTGTTTAAATTTTCCATACCAAACCCCACTTTTTTCACTGGAAACCCCTTTAAAGGGATTGTTTTTATACCTGGAAAACTTGAAAAAAGACCACTTGCCCCAAACCCGTTTTGGGAAAAGGGGGTTTAAATCTGTCATGGAAATTTTACAATATAATATTCCCGGAAATCTTGACAATTTTCGCAGGGGGAAAAGTTCTAGGGAAAAACCCCAGAAAAAGTTGAAGGAAAAACACAATTTTTTGTCGATTCTCAAAAAGCAAAACCCTTTAAATTATAGAGCACCAAACAGTAATGTAAATGGAGACAAAGGGAAAAAAGGGAATGTGATTGCCCGGGAACCAAGTATTAAATTTCTAAATTTTTATCATTACATACTTTTTATTGCATTTTTTTTTAAAACAAAAAATAATGAATAAAATATTGTGTATAAGATTAAGGTTTTTATTTTTTCTCTATCCTTAATAAAGAGAGAGAAGAGATTATTAATTCAAATACTTTTTTTTTTTCTTTTTTTTTTCCTTTTTTTTTTAGACTAAAATTACTCAAGAAATAAATTTTTCCGAAACGATTATTGTCATCTGAAGTGATTGTCTTTTGGCCCAAAGCCCTTTTACGGGGCCCCTGGCCCACAGCTGAAACCCACTTATTAACCCTTTCCCTCAATAGACTCTTTTGACCATCAATAGTATCACAAAAACCTGACCTGCAAAAACCACAGTTAAACCTTCCCAAATTTAATTTACAAAATCCCATTTCCAACCACTGAGGACACGAACAGCATAAAACCATCAGCCTGCGAGTTACTGCAGCTGACTGGTTTTACTGTTCGCATGGTTTTTTCAGGGTCCTCTATGGGGGAAAAGGGGTTAAACGCAGCTCATCTTCCCCTTAACTATCTGAAAATGAGTTTTGGGCATGTTTTTTTACAAGATTGTCACCTATATACCATTACCCAAAACAAAACACTAGCCATTCCCGATGAGCCGAGCTGTGAAATTCTGATCTTGACGTCAGCAATATCGCAGGGAAAATTAGTCAGGACCCGACCTTACACCAGATAAAGTCGGGGACCCAAATAGCGGGAAAATCAGCCTGGATTTTCGGGGCTGATTTTCGCTCACAAAAAATATTTTCATTTTGTACAGATTAAAATTATGGATTAAGGTAAGCTTATAAATACTGAAAAATACTATAAAAACATTTTTGGGCTGAATCAAAGTCATTGGGGGGAAAAATCTCCGGTAAGAATGGGGCCAGTAATTTCAACTAAGTCATTTCGTAAAAGGGAAATTTTTTTTTTTTTATTTGGTAACAAAAAGTCTGGTCTTTCGTACCCTTTAATGACAGTGACATAGTTTTCCCCAAATAAGAAAAAGGGGAGGAATTTTTTTTTCAAAAGGGGAAATAACACGGATTTGACAAATGGGAAAGCTATGTATAAAAGCTTCTAAATTATGGCAACTGTTTGAACGCACATTTATTTAATTTATAAAAACCTTCTAATGTTAGTCATTATTAATTATAGAATATTGTTAATGTAATCATAAGTTTGGCAATAAAATGAGAAAAAAAGAATTTTGATTTCCTAACATAGAAAAAGCTTTATATTTGTCAATTATTTCACTTTCTTTACTGGATTTAAAAAGTCAAAATCTAAAAAACCTCCATAGCACAGAAATATTTAACAAATTTCTTAAACTTTATTATCATATTTAAACATTTTGACTTGACTATTTGGGGTTTTCTGTCACTTTGACACCACAGTATTTCATCAAAACGAGTCCAGCAATTACAGGTGAGGGAAACCCCGAAGCAGGACATCCGGGTAAACCACCAACCTATCGCAACCACGGAAAACAGCTTTACATGAAAACCAAATGACTATGCCATTCGAACCCACGCATGAGTCTGATGAGTGTTAAAATCATTAATTTACCCTCTAGCCACGGGGGCCCCAATCAACTGTTACCTTTTCAAAATTTTTTAAATTATAAACAAATATTCCTGTAATTTTTTTTTTTAAAAATTCATAATATAAAAAAAAAATCTATTTTTATACATTTTCCCCCCCCACTTCACTGAAGTATAGCATAATTTATTTAAAATAATTGTTAAAATTTATTTTATTTTATTTAAAATCAAATGTTTCCATTACAAACACTCAAGTTTAAAAAAAATACTGAAGCTTTTGAATCATTTAGTTGTTTTAAAACTTATTATTGTGTATCAAGATATCAGAGTTTTATGAGGAAAATTTTACACCTTTCTGAAAATGACAATATTCAATAAAAATTAATCTGCACAAGGGGACTTAAGGGAACATATGGAATGCCCATACAAAGAAACTGTCTCACCCCTTTCCAAAAACGAACAGCCAGAAATTCAAACCCTCAATTAAGTGCACTCCACTTTTTTAAATTAACAATACTTTATAAAAGGGGAGGGGGCCATGACAGACAATGTCAAACTTACGACCTAAAAAATCTAGTAAATGAAGGAAAAAACCCTGTTGTTTGAAATTTTAATATTGCCGATGCGGTTGATTAACCTTTATTTAAATTCAGAGTAATTTGTCCATTTTAACATGTGTCACCACTTTTTGGGTATTTTCTCCAACCATAAACAAGAGAAATATTTACATTCAGTTTTAAATTTTTCCACCAAGAATTATTTAAAATTTTTTTAATTTTTTACCAATCTTTCAATTCTAATTTGATACTTCTTCATTATAATAACCCAAGCTAGATGAAGTTGAATTGATTTATGGGCTAAATTGGACAAAGGCTAAGTTGTTATTTGGGCTTAATTGTCTCTGATTCTATTATTTATTAATAAATCTACCAAGTAAAAACTTTTTCCATTGTAGCAGATGGGGTCAAGAGAAAAAAACCAGAGCGGGTGGCAAAGAAACAATTAACAAGAATGGAGATCTTGAAGGATTTCGTGTGGATATAATAACGCCTAAAGGTACTTGTTGACACCATGATTGTGGTAATCTTGACCTTGAGTCTGTTAATCAAGTTTTGTAAATTTTCAATGGTCAAATACTCAAAATACCTTCTGGTTGTTCAAATATGATGTTGATGATTTTACTTTGGCAGTTACCAAGTTAAAGAAATTAATAATCAGGTTATGACCTGATCATAACCCCATTTTATTTGGGGGCCGACAATGGTATGAAATTTATTTCTCTTCATATAACGACAAAACCTTCTCAATTTTGTACTTTCAGACTCTTAATTAAGTAATTGCATATCACCGCCCGGTGACGCTTGAGAAGAATAAATCTATCAATGGGTGTTGTAATCGTACGCCCTTGGGCAACAAGGATCTAAATGGATATCTTGGTTGTTACTGTAACACAGCCTCTTTCTGGTCTAAGAATTAAAGCAAAGTAGATGCAGAATGAAGCAAAGAAATATCCCCATCATCTTTACTTAATTGAGTTAATTTCGGTACAGGGTATAACCCCATGGAAAACAGTTCGTTGTTGAGTTAAGAGTTTATTTGAAGTTGCAATGTTTATCTTGTAAGTTATATCAATGAAATTGGAGCATTGTCTGCAACATGTCAGATTCAGGATGAGGTGAGTGGAGGATTAGTGGGATACCAAACCTGAAAATCTGTTGTTTTGGGGGTTTTTTTTGTGGATACTCCAAAATTGCAGTTTTTTCAATCAGAAATGACGGCCAATTATTAAGATATCGGGTTTCACTTTTAAAGCAGAATTTGTCCCAGTAAAATTTCCTCCTACAAGCAATTGCACCCATCCTAGAGAGAGAGAAAGAAGATGCTATTTAAAAAAAAGTATTTAAAAAGGAAAAATAAAAAAAAATAATAAAAAGAAGAAAAGAAAAAAAATTTATAAAAAATACATATGCATAAGTTAAAAATATTTAGTTTAGACATTAATTAACTTGACAAAACTTTGTTTAATTAGGTGGAATATGGTCTTCATAGTTGATTCTCTCAGTTTTGAAACTTTTTTATCTTAATTTTGGTCAGGCCAGAAATTATGATTTCATTTATTAAGGAAGTGTAAAAATATTTTACACTCCAGATATTTGAGAATAGTCAAGCATCCTTGCTTTCAATTTATTGATCTGATTTTGCATAATTATAATCATTCAATGTTTTCTGTGTACATATATTTATATTACTTTATACTGCATGGTCCATATTAATAACTTGTATGGTTGACTAACCAGTTTTTGGCGTATAACAAGTTTTCGGGGTATTTTACTTTTACACCGTTTGGGGCGTGAGAACGTGATGAGTTGTTTTTGATGTCCCATATGATCAAAACAAATGTCATCCATGATCTAATATTCAAATTAAGACATCATGTGACTTCATAATTATGTAAATTCTGGACAATGTTTAAGATGCACGTCCATTTCATTAAAATCTTGAACGCGTATTTGATTAGCTATTTTGTAGATCAAACTCATCTCAATTATTTAAATTAATATATTTTCAAACAAAATCCATTTATATTTTTTATTTAAGTTAATACAACTTACAGGTTTAGTATTTTGCGCAGACTGCAAACTAAATGTTATCAATTACCCGGATAATAAGTCACATGATGGCTTAATTTTAATTAAAAAAAATGGTGGATATTTTATATGAATTTTAAGAGTTGGAAAATAGCTTGTGCGAGAAGCTTTTTAAGGTGTGTAAAGTATATGTTTGTGATGAATATGTGTAAAAATGTTTTAATTATCCATATGTGTCATCAATGGTAACTGTCATTTAAGTTTAAAATGAAAAAAATGATCGTGAAGGGGGTGGGTGTAAGGTCAGCAGTTTTCCTGGATAAAGTTGCAACTTTTTTCTGACCATGGATGCCAATCAGAAAAAAAATAACCAAATCAGCATCTCAGATGAAATAAAGGCTCTATAAATATCAAATAATAAAAGCATTAATTCCCTGAAGTGGAATTTTGATGCATATTTAACTAACAGAGTATGTTGACTTCATTGAAAATACCCCGAAAAATTGTTAGTAACTTTTTATGTCATCACCCTTGACCTACATTTGGAAAAGAACGCTTCCTGTTTTGATCCAGATGAATTTAAGATCGCAAATGTGTACAGGAGTGACAAAATTTATTGTTGCACCCCTTTATTCTAATTAAATGAAAATTTTAATGAAATTTAATATGCAAATATGGATCAATCTCGTTTAAGTACCCCAAAAAACTTGTTAGACCATAAATACTTAGGACTATAAAGGGTCTCCAGGTCAAATTTGCTTCATTTCGGTTATTTCCAAATTAAATCTTATAAAAGAAAAAAATAAATAATGATAATAAAATATAAATGCCTTGCATCTTTATTTTTAATTCATTTTACTGAATTTTTAAAGCATGTGGTAAATTTAGAATATTCATGGTAATTGATGAACGTCTATTCTCTTATTCCTAGATTGCACACCACCTGATACAAATGCCCAGTTACCGGTAGGAACATTTGTTTGGTATTATGATGTATGTATACAGGTATATATTCTGGAAGTCTCTGACCGGGCTGAAAAAGTGTTTAATAATACCTCTACATATTTATTAAATATATACTGTAATCGTTTGAATATTAGCCGCAGTTTCATGCTAAATTTCATCAATTTAAACTGTGCATGCGGCTGATATATGGTATTACAACATAGTTTACTTTTTTCCGAACAAAAATCTACCGGGAATCGGTCTTTACAAGCGCCACCATTTGTGTACTATTCTGCGGATTCGTATTAATTCAAGGTTACGGCGCATCACGTAAAATAAGGAACAATTTAATGACATATATTACTTTTATAATTAAACGATTTATATGAAATCATAATAATAAATATTTTTATTTGAAATTTGGTGTTTTTGTGTGTTTTTCTTGATTTTTTAGTGTAGTATTTTTAGGTAAAATGTGTGAAAAAATCCAGCCAATCACAGGCCGATATTCAATGAGGGAGGTCGAACAGGGATGGCATCGGTGGGATGGGTGCACTTTGACACTGTGTACCACAGGTTAATTAAAACTAACCTGGCACTTACCTGACATATTTGAGAATGTATTGAGATGACACTTTCAGCTACGATTCGCTTTATAAGCAGAATCATTTCGACCAAATTTCATTCTTGCTTTCGAGCTTGCCTAGCAAACTTGGATTGTAAAAACAGATCTTTTCAGATCTTCCTTCACATTGTCAAACAATAACTGTCTGTTATGGCTGAACACGAGTTAGCTATTCGGCTAAAGATAAGCTTGCTGTCGTAGCCAATGCCGAAGTCCATGGCAATAGGGCAGCGGGACGAGAGTATGGTGTCTACGAGTCAAATGTACGGAGGTGGCGAGGGTCAAAGTCGGCTCTTATGAGACAAAAGAAGACGAAGAAGGCAGATCGAGGGAGGCGGCCTCTTTTCCCAGCACTTGAAAAGACCCTGCTTGAACTCGTTAATGAACGTTGGAGCCGAGAGTTTGGGGTATCAACTGCCGAATTACGCCTTCAGGCCGTTGTCATGGCAAAACAAGGAGTACAGGATTTTAAAGCATCCCAGAGCTGGGTGTACTCCTTCCTAAGACGCAATCACCTTCAATTCAATGCCGAACGCACATAGCACAGAGGCTTCCCGAGGATTTTGAAGACAAAATCACAGAATTTCAAAAATTCGTGATTTCCCTTCGTAAGCGGCATGGCTTTCTTCTATCCCAGATAGAAAATGCTGATCAGACGCCCCTTACCTTTGATCTGCCGAGCGCGACGACAGTCAATCACACTGGTTCCCCGTCTGTTAATATCACGACCACCGGAAACGAGAAGAACCTGATGTTGGCCTGCACCGCAGACGGGGAAGCTACCACCCTATGTCATCTTCAAAAGTCACCATGCCGAAGATGAAGTGGCCCGAAGGCATTCACGTAAGGGTACAGGAGAAGGGCAGGATGACAGAGGACCTGGTAGCTGATTGGATAAAGACGTGTGGTGCAGACGACCAGGCGCCTTACTGGAGAAGTCTCTTCTTGTGCTAGATGCCTTCAGGGCTCACAAGACTCCCCACATCAAGACGCTGCTGACCGATCACCGAACCAGTCTGGCCATCATCCCAGGGGGATGACTTCCATGTTGCAACCCCTGGACGTGTCTATCAACAAGCCAATGAAGTCTCTCCTGCAGAAAAAGTGGTCAGATTGGTATGTGTCAGGAGCGCACACTTTTACGAACAATGGCCGAATGAGGAAGCTTGAGATGGATGAAGTCTGCAGATGGATTGTTAGCGCATGGAGGAGCTTGATCCAGCCATCATTGAGTGCTCCTTCAAGAAATGCTGCATCAGCAACAGTCTTGATGGAACAGACGACGACATTCTGTGGGAAGACTACGATGGCGGCCCTGGATCTACGGAAAATGATGATGTAGACAACGCCTACTACGCAGACGTTCCGGCAATCGACGACGATGCCCTACGACCATTACTCAACAGCGACGACAGTGATGAGGAATTTGATGGATTCGACGAGGAAGATTTACAGATGCAATAGACAGCGACACAAGACGACATCATTGTAAAATAACTGCCTCTTTCAGGGCAAACACATATTTCCAAAAAAGATATATTTCACAATTGTCAAACAAATATTTCCGTTAGGATATATTTTAACAATCGGATACGGGTATGGGTTATGACTACTTTAAATTACACAGCGTGTAAAATTATGGGATACCAAAATGGCCGATCCCGACGATTTGTCCGCGGCTTATAAACATGTAATAGCGTTTTTTAACCGATTTGGGGACAATTTTCGGGATGCGGCTTATCCACGAATGCAGCTAATATTCGAACGATGACGGTATAAATTGGTTACTAACTGACTCAGTCTTCAGATGGAAAATCCATGCTGGAACTACAAAATCTTAGCATTAACTTAATATATCAGAAATCTAGTATCAACCCTCAGAGTGTCACCATACCAAATTTAAATGAATCTTTTACAGTTTTCTTTTTTTTTCCTTACTGATACAGCAGGCAAGTCTCTAAATAAAGTCTTGATTGATTGACTAACTTAACCGACTAATTTACTTTTGCAGCATTGATTCTACCTTGGAAGTACATATGGGCAATGCTTGGGTCGACTAGTCAATCATGTTGTACGAAAAGAACAAAATTGCAGAATGAGATGTATAGAGGTCAATCAGAAACCATACCTGTGTCTGTTTGCTGTCAGAGACATCCTAGCTGGAAAGGAACTTCTCTATGACTATGGTGTATCAAATCTACCATGGGAGGTTAATGTTCATTAAATTAAATAATTTGCTGATGCCAATGCCTTAAAGAAGCGAGCATGAATTGATCACAAACTATTAACATAACTAATTATTAACCACACCTGTGCCTTTTTAGCTCACCTGAGCACAAAGTGCTCAAGGTGAGCTTTTGTGATTGTCTGCTGTCAGCTGTCTGTCTGTGCATGTGTGCATCTGTCCATCCATCAATCATCAACTTTTTCATTCAAATGATTTCTCCACCTAAACCAATTGGCCAAATTTTATGAAACTTTGCAGGGATGTTTGTTGGTAAATTGTTCTTGTTCATTGCATAAATAGGTCATGGGGCCAAAAAAGGGGTTTGAAAAATGCAAATTTTATAAATCTTTTTGTCTGAGACCATAAGCCTCAGAGCTTTAATATTTGGTATGTAGCATAATCTCTGGGTCCTGTATTAAGTTTGTTTTAATTATGCCTCTGGGGTCAAAGTTTTCCTTGCCCTGGGAGTCACTAGTTTCACATAGGCTTGTATAGAAAATACATTCAACAAGAAAGTCAGTAGAACTGACAGATGCTCCCCGAAGAAAGTCATTGTTACAAATAAGGCCTTGGTCAATGGGTGGGAGGATATGTTGAAATCCCCATTCCTAAATCATATCTATTCTCCTCATCAGATGAGATGTTTTACCAACTCTAATTTGGAGACTTAGTAACAGTTTACTATTTAATATGATAATACGTGTTACTCATCAGATCTTTCATTGATTTTTTTAAAGTTTTTATACTACCAAAAATTAAGTCATACATTTCAATGTGTGCTCATATCAAAGAGGTTAACCAACACTCTTGACATATGACTGGATATTTGAAATAGTGTATAATGGCCTAAACAACAATTAGCTGACATGATTATGATTGACATTACTAGCATATTGAATTTTGTGGGGTTTTGTTTAAATGATATTTCCTGTTAAATTAGGCAAATGACATGAATATTAGTCAACAACATGGTATTAGGGCCATAACTCTCTTAACAAGAGCTGTCAGAGGACAGCACACTCGACTATTCAAAATGCTTGTTGGTAAATCAAATGAAATCTATTTAAATTCTTGCCCTTCATAGTAATAGTAAAAAATGATATACCTTGATAGTCTGATACCCCTTAATATCTTTATGATGTCTAAAATCAGTCCCGTGCCTAGTTACTGAGACATAAGCACAATTACACTGTGCATGCAAAACTTGAACCAAAAATCCAAGTTAGAAAAGGGCCATAATTTGCATCAGTCCAAAAGTTATCCTCCTGTTTTCTGATGCCCTTGAAGACACACCTTAACTTTCTAGTCAATTCCACAAGCAATTTCTGAGATATAAGCTGGATAGTAGCTTGAATGCAAAAATTTAACCATACTTCTCAGTTAAAAGGGGGTCATAATTTTTAATGTATTCCATCAAGTGTTATCTTCCTTTATAGTATGATACCCCTAAACATATTAAAGATGTTTCAAATCAATTCCATGCCTGGACTCTGAGACATAAGCATGAAAGTACCTTGCATGCAAAACTTTAACCAAAATTTCTAAGTTAAAAAAGGGGCCATAACTTGTAATATATTTCATCAAAAGTTATCTACCTTGATAGTATGATACTCCTAAACATATTAAAGATATTTCAAATCAATCCCATGCCTGGATACTGAGATATAGCATGAAAGTACCTGGCATGCAAAACTTTAGCCAAAATTTCTAAGTTAAAAAGGGGCAATAATTTGTAATATATTCCATCAAGAGTTATCTACCTTGGTTGTATGATGCCCCTAAACATATTCATAAACTTTCAAGTCAATACCATGATTGGTTATTGAGATACAAACTAGATAGTAGCTTGCACGCAAAACTTTAACCAAATTTTCTATTGCATGCAAAACTTTAACCAAAATTTCTAAGTGAAAAAAGGGCCATAATTCATATTAAATTCAATCAAGAGTTATCTACCTTGGTTGTCTGATGCCCCTGAACATATTTATAAACTTTCAAGTCAATACCATAAATGGTTATTGAGATATAAGGTTGACAGTAACTTGCACGCAAAACTTTAACCAAAAGCTGCAATGCCAACGCCGACGCCGACGCCAGGGTGACTACAATAGCTCTCATATTCTACGAATAGTCGAGCTAAAAATTGAGGAACCAGGTCACGCCGAGGATATGCGCATCTCCTCTTGGTAATAAAGCTTCCCATAAAGTTTTGTTGAATTCAAGCCATTAGTTCCTGAGAAATAGCCCGGACAAGAATCATGCAATATGTACTATAGGCCAAAAAGTCAAGGGCCTAACTCTTTGAAAAATTTAGGAACAGGTCAGCGACGATATGCGCATCTCCTCTTGGTAATAAAGCTTCCCATAAAGTTTCATTGAATTCAAGCCATTAGTTCCTGAGAAATAGCCCGGACAAGAATCATGCAATATGTACTATAGGCCAAAAAGTCAATGGGCCATAACTCTGAAAAATCGAGGAACCAGGTCACGCCGACGATATGCGTATCTACTCTTGGTATAAAGCTTCCCATTAAGTTTTGTTGAATTCAAGCCATTAGTTCTGAGAAATAGCCCGGACAAGAATCATGCAATATGTACTATAGGCCGAAAAGTCAAGGGCCTAACTCTTGAAAAGGGGCGCATCTCCTCTTGGTAATAAAGCTTCCCATAAAGTTTCGTTGAATTCAAGCCATTAGTTCTTGAGAAATAGCCCGGACAAGAATCATGCAATATGTACTATAGGCCGAAAAGTCAATGGGCCCTAACTCGTTGAAAAATTTAGGAATCGGGTCATGCTGACGATATGCGCATCTCCTCTTGGTAATAAAGCTTCCCATAAACTTTCGTTGAATTCAAGCCGTTAGTTCCTGAGAAATAGTCCGGACAAGGAAAGTGTGAAGGACGAACAGACGGATGAAGCGGCGACTATATGCGTCACCTTCGGTGAGCATAAAAATCTTTTTGTCTAAATCCATAAGCCTCAGAGCTTTATTATGTTGTATGTAGCATCATCTAGAGGTCCTCTATAAAGTTTGTTCAAATTATGCCCCTGGGGTTAAAATTGACCCAGCATTTTTCTGGGGGTACATACACGCACTATACCTGAGTTTTGGGGGGACAAAACAAATTTTGGGGGTACATATTTTAACATGTGTTTATTTTTGCTAATAAACCAGTGTTCCCATTCACTTCACAAAAAATCCCTCAGTATAACAGAAACCTATTGAGAATTATTGCAACCAGTCTGTTGCATGTGAGCATTCTAATAATATATATTCATTAGTGCAATCAATCAAATGACTCAATCATCCGCGGGAGATTTTCCTTATGTTAATTACTGTACAGAGGTGACGTCGGCTATTCATAGACATTAGTTTAATATTGCTTAGTAAGTAGATGATGGGGAAGTGTTCAATAGTTGCCTTTCTTGCTTCAAACTTGTCCAAACTAATCGTTTACTTGTCGTTTCGGGTGAATTTTATTTTTTTCTGTTCCATATTCTGTGCGTAAATTCACATACGAGGTAAAACTTCTATACGTGATTTTTATGAATCATACATGAATCATGCACATCTGTGCATGAATGGGAACTCTGTTTTTGGTATTTAGCATCATCTATAAGGTCTTCTTTGATGTTTGTTAAAATTATTCAGCTAGGATCATCACAGGCCCTGCCCCAGTGGTCTTTTCCTTGTATGTTTATAAGAAAAAAAGAAAAAAAACTTAAAAATCTTCTTCTCTGAAACAGCAAGGGCTCCAGCTTAGATATTGAGCCTTTAACCCTTTCCCTCATATAGACTCATTTTGACGCACTCAATAGGTACCACATAAAGCCTGATCTGCAGAAAGCCAAACTCAAACCTTACCAAATTTAATTGTAAAATCCTCATTACCAGACCACTGAGGAGCAGCGAACAGCATAAAACCTGATCAGCCTGCGAGTTACTCGCAGGCTGATCTAACTCGCAGGCTGATCTGGTTTTATGCTGTTCGCATAGGTCTTTTCAAAGTATCCTCTATGAGGCAAAGGGTTAACATAGTCTAGTTTATCTCTCTCAAGATTTTTCACAAGATTGGCATCACCCTGGGGGTCATTGGTTTCCCTTAGTAGGGAAACTAAAAAAATCTTCTTTTTTTTTTTTAAAACCACACGGGCTAGGGCTTAGATGTTTGACATGAAACATGGTCTAGTGGATCTCTATTAATATTGTTCAAATTATGCACCTGGGGTCAAAATTGGCCCCACACTGTGGGTCATTGGACACAGTATAAGGAAAACTTCAGGTCCATAATAGCAAGTTTGACATTTTACATATGAATTCCACTAGAAGTTTGCTGTACATCAAAGACTTTAAATAATCAAATAATTAAATTCACTCTAACTCAATATTTCGGCCAAAAAGTATGCCTTTCTCAAGGAAAAAAACAAGATGGCAACTATTCAAATGTCTATTATGTAAAACTTGCTAAAAAAAAATTATGTTTTTTTTTTTTCTTGAGAAAGGCATACTTTTGCTGAAATACTGAGTAAGAGTGATTTTAATTATTTATTGTATTATTTCCCTCTGGAAAATCAACATATTGATATCAAAGACTTTAATCTAGTTTCGTAGGTAAGTGACCCAGGGCTCTTTTGTTTTATCTTATGGTAGACATTTTACCATACTGTCACTGAATCTATTCTTATAATTTACATTAATGCTTTAAGAGTCATTCTTAATTCTGTTCTGTTCATATTATTTTTATATTAACATTATTTGAGTAAGTAAGTTCCAAAGTGTTTGCCAGGTCTTGAGTTCATTTTGCCTAAGTAGACAAAATGTTACAAGGTAGCTAATTTTAAAAACTATGTAAAGTTATTTTTGTATAAGTTTTTAGGAAACTAAATCAGAAGGTAGGTTTATACAGTTACAGTTTAAAAGGGATGTAATAATACTTGGAATGGTAATATTTTGGAGAGTGGGTAGAGGAATATTCTGGTTTGGAGTGTCTATTGTATACTAGGCCATTCTTGTGAAATGAATCTTAGCTTAACTTTTCCACAAAAAATAAGTTGGTATGGTCAGTCACCTGAGCATCAATGTCATCAGTTGTGTTCAAGGTTTTTGAAAGCTTTAATGACTTAAATACTGTCAAAGGTCAGTTTTTTTTACCTGATATAACAGCCGCTGCTAAACAGCGGCTTCCCCTCATAAAGTATACATATTTTTTAGCTCACCTGAGCACAACGTGCTCATGATGAGCTTTTCTAATCGCCTTTTGTCCGTCGTCCGTCGTCAACAATTTCTTTAAACAACATCTCCTTCTAAACTTCTCACTGGATTTTGATAAAACTTCACAGGAATGTTCATTATGGGACCCTTTACCAAAGTTCTTAAAATTATTTTGATTGGTCAAAAATCTAGGTCACAGGAGCTAAAAATAGATTTTAAAAAATATTTAAAAATCTTCTTAAAAATTCCCGGGGAAAACCAAGGGTTCACTTGATTTAACATAGGCTAATATAGGAAAAACTTGAAAAATCTAATTCTCAGAAACCACAAGGCCTGGCGTTTAGATATTTGGTGTGCAGCATTGTCTAGTAGATTACAACCAAGTTTGAAACTTCATGTATATATTATTCAGGATATTCATTTTCTTTTAAAAGATATGGAATTTGTGCTTGTGACACACATAACTCATAAAGTATATGTGCTACAGACTTTAACTTTCACGGATATATTACTCAGGACATGATTTGCGCACCCGGATATTGGCCTTAGTTTGGAAAATGCAATGGGTGGGGGCATCTGTGTCCTCTGGACACATTTCTAGTTTAAGTAAAATATGCCATTGTAGGAGATTGTGTTTGATGTCTTACTTGTTAGCATATAACTTGTAGAGCTATCTCAGAACCTGTCATGCAGTCCCGGGAACCTGATACAGAAGATTCTGAACAGCCGTCATTTGAAGAGGCTTATGCAGAACTTGATCATATTGAAAACTCCGAACCTCCTTCCATTCAAGAACTAGCTACTTCTAGAGGTAACAAGAAATGTCTGTTAAAAAGGATATGCGGCGTTGACAGGGATCAGCATAATGGAGAATGTAGAACTGTTATATATTATCTGTTTAGTGTTTCATTCAAGGAAGTCAAAATAAGAATAAGAATGAACTCAGTTGGTAAAACCCATCCAATGCAATCAGCAAAGTAAAAGAGGAAAACAGACAGTGATACTACAGTGCAGAAAGTTTGAAACAGGTGTCTCAATGTCCGAAAGGAAAACTCCTCTTCATCTTATACTATTGAAGTGACATTTCATTTTCTGAACTTGATGAGAAGAAGTGTCATGCACAGGATCTTCTACTTTTTAAGACACTGATGAGAGGGCTCTTGAACATATTTCACTACAAGCCTTAGTGAATGTGTGTGTGCACGCAAGAGCTGCACAGTGGGTGGGGGGGAGGGGAGGAGACATTGGTTCCTATGAAAACATACCTCTAATTATCCTCTATTGCTCTTGTACACAGATAAGACATCTAAGCCATTATGACCACCCTGTTTGTTGTTACACCAAGATCCAAATAAATACTACAATTCTGATTTATTTAAACTTTATATTATTTGTTTTTCAGGAATTAAATATAAGCGATGGTCTGTCGAGGAAAAGATGGACCTTCTAGCAGCCTTCAGATGTCAGTTAGCTAAAAAGCAGAATGCCAGTGCCAATGAAATTCGTTTAGCCAGAAGAAATTATCCAATTTCTTTGGGAACTCATTCAGAAGCTGTGATATGGTCAAAACTAAATAAATATCCTTGGAAAAGTGAATACTTCAAAATAAATCCTACTCTTCACACCCTGAAAACTGGACAGTGTGGTGAAACCGGTTGGGACTAAAGGTTTGAGCTTCTCTTAACACAAGGGTGTGCCATGCATATCAACTATATGCATGCTCCAAAGGTCAAGGTCACAGGAGTTGTTAGAAATTGTCTTTGGTGTTCATAGGCTACATCTTCATGTCAGCTCTATAACTTCCATATCTATGGATGGATTTTCATAAAACTTTACAGAAGTATTCCTCATCACACGAAGGTGTGTCGTGCACAATAACCATATGCATGCTTGAAAGTTTACAGAATTTTAGAAAATTGTCTTTGAGGCTGTGCTATGTCTTTGTGCCCGCTCTAAAACTTCTGTGGAAGCATTGTCATAAAACAGAAGTGTTCCTTACAACACAATGGTGTGTCATGCACATCAACCATGTGTGCTTGAAAGGTCAAGGTCATGAGATTTGCTAGAATTTGTCTTTGATGTTCACAGGTTACATCTCTGTGTCTGCTCTATAACTTCCACCCACATCTATGGATGGATTTTCATAAAACTTTATAGAAGTGTTCGTCATAACACAAGAGTACAGTGGTGCTATCGTATCAGTTGTCAAAAATATGCATGTTTTACAACTGAAATAAGAACAAATATAATGTGTGATCTGCGATGCACGATAGCACATTTGATTCACCTGTGCAATTCATAACGATACAATGTGATATGTTCTTAATCTGATAAAAGTTTGATATACAATCTGCTATGTACAATATGGGATACATGGTAAGGATGAAGAGAAGCCGTGAAGATTATTTCTGTAACCCTGCCCTGCGTTCAGTAACAATAACAGTGGCTACAGTGAGTGTTACTGCAGTATATGGAATATACATGTAAGCAGGGTACCAACTATCAACTGTTAGCAAACCGTAGCCTTTCCTGAATACAAGATAGTTAGACCACAGGTGGAGAGAGAGATTGCGGAAGCAGAACATGAATATGAAGTAGAAAATATAACCTTTGAACAGCAATGATGGTATATGAATAAATTGTGTATGTTTTTTTAATGTATTTAATATTAGAGAGCAACAAGAGTGTCAGTGCTGCCACAATATACGCTGCCACAAAATATAACAAGAGTGCCAGTGATGCCACAATATACGCGCCACAAAATATAAAGAACCAAAGGGTCTTTTAAATTATTCTTTTAACATTTCTGTAAGCATAACCTCATAATGAAGTCTGTAAGACCAATTTAACTTAGCTGAAACAGAGATAGTTAACCCTAAAAATGCTTCCAATATGAACAATAGTCAAATATAGTACAATTTGAATCCTTTTTTCTTTCTCCCCATAACTCTTGCAAAAATCACGTACAGAAAATCCTGCCTTATCAACTTTACCGTTTTAGAAACTTGATTTGGTTTTAAGAATACTCAGTTAGAAACAAACTATGCAAATATTATGAACATCAAAGCCCTCTTTGTGCATATCTACCCAGTATAGTAATGACATTGCCAAGTTTTGAAAAGATTATCAGAAACAATACAAGAAATTGCATCCAACGAATATCATCATAAAAAGATAGTTCAGAAACTGCAAATGTACCCAAATCACATATCACCCTTGTATGAGTTTGAAAAGATCGAATGATCCAGCTAATAATCACAGCTGTTCAGCACAAATTGAAAACCAATAAAGTTACCTAGAGCATTGACCAAGTTTAAAGATTCATTCAGAATGTAGGAGAGTTGCGTTCACAAGGCTGCAAATCATCAGCTACAGAGACTAAGTTCAGGAACAACCTGTAAAAATCAATGAACCGGAAAATCACCACTTCATGCACATCTACCCATTATAGTAATGATATTGACCAAGTTTTGAAAAGATTCATTCAGAAATGTAGGAGGAGTTGCGTTCACAAGGCTGCAATATCATTCAACTACAGAGACTAAGTTTCAAAGGGACACAAATCATGTAAAAATCAATGAACCGGAAAATCGCCACTTCATGCACATCTACCCATTATAGTAATGACACTGACCAAGTTTTGAAAAGATTCATTCAGAAATGTAGGAGGAGTTGCGTTCACAAGGCTGCAATATCATTCAGCTACAGAGACTAAGTTTCAAAGGGACACAAATCTTGTAAAAATCAATGAACCGGAAAATCGCCACTTCATGCACATCTACCCATTATAGTAATGACATTGACCAAGTTTTGAAAAGATTCATTCAGAAACGTAGGAGGAGTTGCGTTCACAAGATATGGACGTACGGACGTACGAACGTACGGACAGACGGAGAAGATGACGCCAATATACGACCGCCTCCGGCGGCGTATAAAGACCAAGAGGGTCCTTTTAATTATTGCTTTTTACATTTCTTTAAGCATAAGCTCATAATGAATTCTGTGAAACTAATTAATTTAGCTGAACAGAGATAGAATCCTAAAAAGGCTTCCAATATGAAAGTAGGTCAAATAGCAGTATCAATATGAATCCTTTTTTCTTTCTCCCCATAACTCTTGCAAAAATCACTGTATCAGAAATTCTTTAACATTAAATTATATTGATGAACATCAAAATCCCTGCTTTGTGCATATCTACCCAGTATAGTAATGACATTGACCAAGTTTTAAAAAGATTAGGTCAGAAACATACAAGGAATTGCATTAACAAGGCTGAAATATCAATCAGCTAAAGAGACTAAGTTTCAAAGGACATAAAACTTGTAACAAGAGGCCCATGATGGCCCTAAATCGCTCACCTGAGATAAATAGGTTGACCCAAGGAACATCTGTACCAATTTATTTTAAAATCTGGCCAGTAGTTTTGAAGATGATGATTTTTAAAGTTTTCATATTTTTTTTACTTTTTGTTGCCATGGCAACCAGAGTTCTTCATGGATCAAGTTTATTTTAGCAATTTTTGTGAAGGTTGACCCAAGGATCATCCCTGCCAAGTTTAATCAAATTCTGTCCAGTGGTTTCAGAGGAGATGTTGTTTAAAGGTTTCTCTATATACATATAAGGCAAATAAGCCCCGCCCCTGGCGGCCATGTTTTTTTAACGGATCAGAATAATTTTAGCAACTTTGGTAGAGGTTGACCCAAGGAACATCTGTACCAATTTATTTTAAAATCTGGCCAGTAGTTTTGAAGAAGATGATTTTTAAAGTTTTCTTTTTTTTTCTTTTTGTTGCCATGGCAACCAGAGTTCTTCATGGATCAACTTTATTTTAGTAACTTTTGTGAAGGTTGACCCAAGGATCATCCCTGCCAAGTTTAATCAAATTCTGTCCAGTGGTTTCAGAGGAGATGTTGTTTAAAGGTTTCTCTATATACATATAAGGCAAATAAGCCCCGCCCCTGGCGGCCATGTTTTTTTACGGATCGGAATAATTTTAGCAACTTTGGTAGAGGTTGACCCAAGGAACATCTGTACCAAATTATTTTGAAATCTGGCCAGTAGTTTTGAAGGAGATGATTTTTAAAGTTTTCATTTTTTTTCTTTTTGTTGCCATGGCAACCAGAGTTCTTCATGGATCAACTTTATTTTAGCAACTTTTGTGAAGGTTGACCCAAGGATCATCCCTGCCAAGTTTAATCAAATTCTGTCCAGTGGTTTCAGAGGAGATGTTGTTTAAAGGTTTCTCTATATACATATAAGGCAAATAAGCCCCGCCCCTGGCGGCCATGTTTTTTTACGGATCGGAATAATTTTAGCAACTTTGGTAGAGGTTGACCCAAGGAACATCTGTACCAAATTATTTTGAAATCTGGCCAGTAGTTTTGAAGGAGATGATTTTAAAGTTTTCAAATTATTTTTCTTTTTGTTGCCATGGCAACCAGAGTTCTTCATGGATCAACTTTATTTTAGCAACTTTTGTAGAGCCTCACCTAAGGAACATTACTGCCAAGTTTCATTAATTTCTGTCGAGTGGTTTCAGAGGAGATGTTGTTAAAAGGTTTCTCTATATACATATAAGGCAAATAAGCCCCGCCCCTGGCGGCCATGTTTTTTTACAGATCGGAATAATTTTAGCAACTTTGGTAGAGGTTGACTCAAGGAACATCTGTACCAAATTATTTTGAAATCTGGCCAGTAGTTTTGAAGGAGATGATTTTAAAGTTTCATTTTTTTTCTTTTGTTGCCATGGCAACCAGAGTTCTTCATGGATCAACTTTATTTTAGCAACTTTTGTGAAGGTTGACCCAAGGATCATCCCTGCCAAGTTTAATCAAATTCTGTCCAGTGGTTTCAGAGGAGATGTTGTTTAAAGGTTTCTCTATATACATATAAGGCAAATAAGCCCCGCCCCTGGCGGCCATGTTTTTTACGGATTGGAATAATTTTAGCAACTTTGGTAGAGGTTGACCCAAGGAACATCTGTACCAAATTATTTTGAAATCTGGCCAGTAGTTTTGAAGGAGATGATTTTTAAAGTTTTCAAATTATTTTTCTTTTTGTTGCCATGGCAACCAGAGTTCTTCATGGATCAACTTTATTTTAGCAACTTTTGTAGAGCCTCACCTAAGGAACATTCCTGCCAAGTTTCATTAAATTCTGTCCAGTGGTTTCAGAGGAGATGTTGTTAAAAGGTTTCTCTATATACATATAAGGCAAATAAGCCCCGCCCCTGGCGGCCATGTTTTTTTACGGATCGGAATAATTTTAGCAACTTTGGTAGAGGTTGACCCAAGGAACATCTGTACCAAATTATTTTGAAATCTGGCCAGTAGTTTTGAAGGAGATGATTTTTAAAGTTTTCATATTTTTTTTCTTTTTGTTGCCATGGCAACCAGAGTTCTTCATGGATCAACTTTATTTTAGCAACTTTTGTAGAGCCTCACCCAAGGAACATTCCTGCCAAGTTTCATTAAATTCTGTCCAGTGGTTTCAGAGGAGATGTTGTTAAAAGCAAATTGTTGACGACGGACGACGCACGACGACGGACGCCGGACGAAGGGCGATCACAAAAGCTCACCTTGAGCACTTTGTGCTCAGGTGAGCTAAAATTCAATGAACCGGAAATTGCCACTTCATGCACATTTACCAATTTTAGTAATGACATTGACCAAGTTTTGAAAAGATTCATTCAAAAATGTAGGAGGAGTTGCGTTCACAAGGCTGCAATATCATTCAGCTGCTTCAGAAACTCCGATAAGAGCACATGATGTGCTGAGGCCGTATGCAGCAATGTGTGGTGCTAAGCAGCCGGAGACACTGACCAGCATAGGTTTTAGAAAACATGTCACAACAATCTCACAAATGCTCAACTTAAAGGAAAACAAACTTGATGTACTTGCAGGATTCCTTGGGCATGATGTCAGAGTGCAAAGAGAGTTTTATCGATTACCTCAGGACACTATTCAGGTTAGTTTATTGCAACATATTCTCTCAAAGTTCTGGTAAACAAAGCTCTAGTAAATTAACCAATTTCCAGATATATCTCTTATATTAATCTCAGCCAAACCCAGCTACTTTTGGTATCTATGTGCTGAAAAGCAAAAGCAAAAGCAAAAGCAAAAAAAAAAAAAAAAAAAGAATCATTAGAGAAGTTTACAATATATAATTAAAATTAAATTTAAAATATGAAACCAGGTGTTTGTGATTGAAATATAATCATATTTATTTGTCATCATTTTGGTGTTCTCTTAAAAATAGCAGAACTATGTCTTTTTTAAGCATAGAGTTACAGAGGTGTTAGAAACACAAAAATGAGATACTGAAATACTCTATGTCCGACCTTGCTCCAAAGAGCATATCCTATGCCTGCTAAACATCTGAAAATATTTTATCTTTATTTCCTTTCTGATTTTACAAAAATTACAACCAGAGTGGCAAACAGTATGGATCCTGATCAGATGCCGCATTCTGTTACATGTGGCAGCTGATCTTGATCCAAAGTTTCAAACTGTTTGCAAATTCTGTCCGTGAAAGGCATTCCAAGGGTTAACAAAAATATGATGCTTTGATGGTATGCAGAGTTCAGGCATTATTCTTTTCAGTACGCACGAGATTTTTCCAATTTTAGGCGGATTTCCGTTTTTTTTGGACAGCCGAGGGGTGTCTTGAGATTCGTGCAGATCTGGTAATTAAATTATACTAATCACATGGGTAGATTAGGTGCAACAACGTATAAGGCGCACATTACTTTTCATTTTAACTTATTATTTTAACTTATTTGAAAAAAAAAAATCCTTATCACATTGTACAAGATGAAATACTAAATTTAAAAAATAAAATTTGTGTCGTCGGACATTTTGATTGACTGAAAGCTATCCGTATGATACACTGGCTAATCATACGGTAAACTGTTTTATTTACATGGCATGAAATTGCCGATAGACAGTAACATCAAGGAGGGTTAGGGTAAGGTGACACATTCTCATAACATGGTATTACTTAACCATGTCCCTGCATTCTAAATAACAAACTGGGACCAATGTCACCTGTCAAAAGATTACATGATAATTGTCACCTATCACTTTTTTCCTGACATATTCAGGTCCCGTAAAACAAACTTATTTATATTGAAAATGGATTCCATCATGTTTCTCATGATCATCTCATCAAAAAATTAACAGCAGGATAACTAATAAGAACAAAAGCAATAACCTGTTATTGTTTATTATGGTTTTGTATAGAGTTTACAACATATTATCGTATTAATTGACTCTCAGTATATCCGTTTTCATATATTGTATACCAGTAAATTGATTCTCGATAACGAAAAAAAAAGAAAAGAAAGAAACCTGAAAACCTGTATATCATCGTATCAGCCGCAACCATTCTGGAAACTTAAAACATCTGGAAAAAAGGTGTGCCTTATCTGCCAGGGTATAGAATATTTATATAATATGTGTTTAATTCATTAAAAAAAAATATTGATTACAGCCAATACACCTGCAAATGTTTAAACAAAATTTGACATGAAATATAGTCTGGTGAGTGTGAAGATTTTTAATTAAGTCTCCCGAACAAAATAATAGTCCTCAATGAGTAATGGGGGCTCTTGGATTTTTGTAAATGGAGGGTCCCTGGGGGTCAGGCCCCACCCCTGCAAAGATGGATGGCACTGTTGCCCTGGAAACATGCATATGAAAATGTTTAAATTTTATTCTTCTGAGACAAATTTTACAATATGCAAATATTTCATGGTATATATTATAAGGTTAGGTTAGTTATTGATTGAACATAATTTTCTTAACATGAAAGATATTATTATGCCCCCCTTGGAAGAAGAGTGGGTGTATTGCTTTGCACACGGCAGTCGGTCCGTCGGTCAGTAGACCAAACCTTGTCCGAGTGATAACTTAAGTTCTATTGGACCCTGAAGTCTCAAACTTGGTATAGAGGTTGCTTATGACCAGTAAAAAAAAAAAAAACTATTGATTTTGGAGTGTGTACATCCAAGGTCAAGATCACAAGATCATAATTCTCACAAGCACTGTTGAGTAAGCATTGTTTAATTGATAATTTGGGGAAATGATTGATACTTTAGTTTTCAATAACTTTGTAGAAAAGTTATTTATAGCTTTGTACAAAAGTTGCTTATATCTAGTAGAAGATTTCTGTATATTTTAGGGTCTGAATCTATAAGATCACATGGCCAACTGTTGAATACTTATCAACATTATCTGAGGGATGACTTTAGGTCTAATTATGTTCCTTCAAAGATAATTGCATATGAGGGGGGCAGGGGCATATATGTTTTACATTTCTTGTTTAATTTACCTTGCTTTTAAAAACATTTGGAGCTCACTAAAAAAGATCAATTGGTTTTCAGGAGATGAGTTCAGTGATCTGGACGACAGGACTGCAGACGAAGACAGCAGTTACCACCCAGATACTGATATGACAGTAATCTCAGATAGTGAAGAAAGTGAAGGGCTTTCAGATACATTTCCTGTCTTAAATGGGCATGGTGACATCGAAAATGAGCCTGTCCCAAGCACGCCAATTGCAGAAAATGATGTACATGTACCTGGAGTTGTCTGTGATTTGGAAACAAACTTAAATGTTGATGTTGCTAAAACAAAGGATGATGGCAGTAGAATATGGGACAAGAAACACTGTTGTTTGTATTGTTTGCAGACTGTTGCAAAACTGCCTAGGCACTTTGAACAGAAACACAGTAATGAGATTGAAGTCATTGAAGTGCTAACATTGCCCAAAATGTCAAAAGAAAGAAAGGCAAAATGGAGGGAGTGAATGAACACTAAGGGTGACTTCTTATTCATTAAGAAGGCTGTCAATGAAAATAAAGGTGTCATTATACCTTCTAAAAGACCAGGAAATTCCACACATACAGCAACAGACTACCTTCCTCGTAATAACTGTCTTGGTTTTTTTCTAAGGCATGAGCTATGGAGACATGCAAAGAATGTCCTTTTAAGTTGCAGTCTATGAGGGTCATCCGAAAATGAATGAGAGTTAGTTTGTAACTTTTGATTGAAACAAAATAAAGCCACAAAACTTGGCACATAACTCAATTAACTCTTTGTGCGTAAGCGCACATGTTAATAAGCATTGTGAAGTTACGTCATTTTTGCTGACATTATATCAAACAACGCAATGGCGAACGATGCGTTCACGCTGACGCGAGAAGAAATTTATGCGTATACCAAGATAGAGAGTAGGCACAGAAAGAAAGCAACTGAAATATTTAATGTACTCCAGGAGGTTGACCCGTCATGTGCAGTTAGATTTAGCACTATTTGTAGATGGGTGAAGGATTTCAATAATGGACTGCAAGAGTCTTACAAGAAGCCCTCCTCTGATAGGCCGGTGACAGTTACAGACACCGATAACACTGAAATTGTTGCTCATCTTCTCAATTTTGATAGACGATTTACATGCAAGGAAATTACGTATGAATCGGGGATACGTAAGAGTTCTGTTCATGTTATTCTGATGCAGAATTAAGCCATGAGAAAAATCGCCACGCGATGGGTGCGGCACACACTGTCAAAAACTGAAAAAGACAAAACGTGTTCAAATTTGCACTGAATTGTTGAATAGATATTCAGAGGAAGGTAAACGATGCTGAATAGAGTGGTTGCTATCTACGAAACATGGATCCGGTCATTTGAGCCAGATTTGAAACGCCAAAGTTCTGAATGGCATACTCCAAACTCGCCAAGACCTGTGAAATATCGCAGCAGTATGAACTGTCCAAAGATGTTAATAATATTCGCTTACGATATTTACGGAGTTTTGACAACGCACAGAGTTCCACATGGAAGCACGGTTAATAAAGAGCACTATGAGTGGCATTTGACTAAAATTCCTCAACCAGCGAAATGCCACAAACGACTGAAACTTTTACAAGTGACGACATTAATTTTGCATGGTAACGCCACGCCGCACAATTCCAGAGATTTTAGCGACGTTTTCGAGCAGTACCACTAGGAAGTTCTTAATCACCCGCCATATTCGCCAGACTTAAGTCCCCCCGACTACGACCTGTTTCCAAAACTTAAAGAACCACTACGAGGAGTCTGATATGACGATTTGAATGAACAATATGTCACCGTGAACGTGGTCGTTAGGGACATCAAAAAATGGTTGCCTAGCAGCGGGAGTTCAGGATCTGCAAAAAAGATGGGAGTCGACCATAGCATCCGCGGGAGATTATATTGAGGGTTAATGAAGAGATTTTGTGAGTAACACTTTTTGGTAATTAAGCAACTCTCATTCATTTCTGGTACTAGGCATCAAAAGGCCGGAGCATCACTTCTTGTGGCTTAAATAAAAATGACAAGTTCAAAAAGGAAATATTGGGTGCAATGGCAAATGATGAGGTGTCATTCATAGCCAGACATGATCTTGTAATTGTTAGATATGGTGAGAAACTCTTTAGTAGAAGTGGTACCCAGAACCATCATCAAAACCAATACATAAAACAGAAAATGAGAACTGGGTGTTTTCTTCTTCTTGAAAAGTCTCACTGTTCGGACAATAAAGAGTGTATGGACCCTACATTGTTTCCTGTGGTTATTAACTCTGTGAAAAATGTGGCAGGATTTGATGACACCAGTGGTCAATATAAGACACCAACACTGGCATTAAAACTAGGTCATGCCTTAAAGCACGAAAATCTTGTTGTCAGAGGCAATAATGACCAATTACAAGGAACTAACAAGAGTGCCAATGATGCCACAATATTCGCCGCAACAAAATATAAAGACCAAGAGGGTCCTTTTAATTATTGCTTTTAACATTTCTGTAAGCATAAGCTCATAATGAAGTCTGTGAAACCAATTAATTTAGCTGAACAGAGATAGATCCCTAAAAATGCTTCCAATATGAAAGTAGGTCAAATAGCAGTATCAATATGAATCCTTTTTTCTCTCTCCGCATAACTCTTGCAAAAATCACTGTATCAGAAAATCCCTGCTTTATGCACTTTTACCGGTTTAGAAACTTGAGTTGTGTTTTCAAGAGACCATGTTTAGAAAGGCATAACTATTGCAAATATTGATGAACATCAAAATCCCTGCTTTGTGCATATCTACCCAGTATAGTAATGACATTGACCAAGTTTTGAAAAGATTAGGTCAGAAACATACACGGAATTCCATTAACAAGGCTGAAATATCAATCAGCTAGAGACTAAGTTTCAAGGGACACAAATCTTGTAAAAATCAATGAACCGGAAAATCGCCCCTTCATGCACATCTACCCATTATAGTAATGACATTGACCAAGTTTTGAAAAGATTCATTCAGAAACGTAGGAGGAGTTGCGTTCATAAGATATGGACGTACGGACGGACGTATAAAAAGTGCAGCAGAAGAATTTACCACTTTATGTTCAGAAGAGAGGAATGCAGAAATATCTGGTGTTGCAATACAGAATTTGAACACTAGGAATTTAACCAAACATGTATCTGAAAACAGAGGCTGCAAATTCACTACAGTCTGCAAATTCACTACAGTCTCTAACTTCGAACCCCAATGAAAAATCATGGAGAAACCTTGCATGTTTAACACTTGGCCAGTTGGTTTTGTTCAATAGAAGGAGAGGGGGTGAAACTGAGAGAATGGAGATGGATCAGTATAAAAAGGGTTTAACTTCACAAAGGGAAGTTCAGGAAATTGCACAGTGTCTCTCCCCATTTGAACAGAAACTAGCAAAAAGGTTAAGGAGAGTTGAAGTGCAGGGAAAGCGCGGCAGGTGTGTGCCAATTTTACTTACAGAAAAGCACATCATACAAACAGATGCCCTCATCAGTACTCGTTCTGCATCAGGCAGTGATCCGAAAAATAAATATGTTTTTGCCAGGTTTGGAGAATCTCAAACACCACTCAGAAGTTCAGATGTACTGAAGACTTTTGCAAACGAATGTGGAGCTGAACATCCTGAACACCTTACGTCCACATCTTTAAGGAAACACGTAGTAACTGTATCCCAAATACTAAATTTAAAGGATAATGAACTTGACAGCTTGGCTAATTTTCTTGGGCATGATATCAGAATACACAGAGAGTACTATCGTCTCCCTGATGACACAGTACAGCTGGCCAAAATAAGCAAGCTACTCCTTGAAGTCCAAAGTGGTAATGTGACTGCACACAGAGGGAAAAGCTTGGATGATATACAAATAGATGTTGAAGGTATTCAATTATTTGAACCTTTCTAACTCTAGATTCAAGTAACAGGGTAGTTTTAATACCATGCAATACACTGTAATGCATGATATTAGTCTAAACCATTCTTCTGTAAAGAAGTCATCAAATCAGCATCAGGTTATCCTGCCCAGGAAAGGTGCTTCAACTGTCGGACCGCCACAATATGACTAAAATAATTTTTGAAAAACATCAAACAAGCAAAACAGTTTCAAAAATGTATACTGTATTTTATCTATTTCAATTCTGAACACATGTTAAATCAACTGGTCAGTTACACCAGTACTCAAGCTAGGATTTTAAAAGGGCCAGGTGGTTCTGCCTAAAAGGGCACTTTGAGGCACGTAGAGCCGAAATGGGGGCACCCCAAGAAAATTGTTTTAGTTCAAACCCTTGAGAAGCCATCTCCTGCATTTTCAGACAAGAAATTATGTTTTACAGCAGCTTTTGTACATTTCTTCCTGATTCAGACAGATATGTAGATCAGTGGTCCATTTATATCTTTCTAAACGACATTTCAACATATTTTTTTTTTTTTTTTTTAAATTAAAATGTTAAAAAGAGGGCATAAACATTGTCTTAAAGTTTAAAAATGATTGTTAAAAAAAAAGAAGTTGGTAGAGAATAAACAAAGTGAAATCTTGCATTTTTTGTATAAAAAGGGGCATAACTCCTGACCTAAATGACCCATCTCAGCCACAATTGAACTCAATCGAGACATTATGGTCATTAACAATGTCAAAGTTTGAAGATGATTGCTAAAAATATGAAGATGCTAGAGTGTAAACAATGTGAAATATGGCTTTTTTTTTTTATAGTAAAAGGGACATAACTCCTGACCTAATTGATGGATCTCAGCCATAATCAAACTCAATCGAGACCTTATGGTCATAAGCATTGTCATAAAGTTTGAAAATGATTGCTCAAAAGATGAAGATGCTAGAGTGTAAACAAAGTGATTTCAGGCATTTTTTTAATATTAAAAGGGGCATAACTTCTGAACTAATTGACGGATCTCAGCATTAATCGAACTCAATCGAGACCTTATGGTCATAAACATTGCCATAAAGTTTGAAGATGATTGCTCAAAAGATGAAGATGCTAGAGTGTAAACAAAGTGAAATATGGCATTTTTTGAATATTAAAAGGGGCATAACTCCTGACCTAATTGATGAATCTCAGCCATAATCGAACTCAATCGAGACCTTATGGTCATAAGCATTGCCATAAAGTTTGAAGAGGATTGCTCAAAAGATGAAGATGCTAGAGTGTAAACAACTTGAAATATGGCATTTTTTGAATATCAAAAGGGGCATAACTCCTGACCTAATGATACAATATCAGCAATAATCGAACTTGGCCGAGATTTTATGGTTATAAACATTGTTTTAAAGTTTGAAGATAATTGCTCATAAAATGAAGATGCGAGAGTGCAAACGAACAAATTGTGGACGACGTACGGACGACCGGATGACGGACATTCATCGATCCTAAAAGCTCATCCTGAGCACACGTGCTCAGGTGAGCTAAAAAGGCCTCTGCAAGAATGACTTATTTTTATGGAAGTTAGAACAGTTGTTTGGAAATATTTGTGAAGATTTTTTAAAAATCAAATTCGCATCAACGTTCTTTGATTACAAATCTTCATTTCAAGTTATCAATAAAAATAAAACCAACGGAAAAAAATATGAACCTGGCATTTCAATTTCATATAGCTTAAAGAACAATTAAATTTAGCATCCATGACTCTTCCCTGAGAATATTGTGAAAAATCCCCCATTTTTTCATAATTACATACATTAATTAATGCACAACATATATATAAGAGGTTTCATATTGATGACTATATTATTACATTATTATTATTATATGAAAAAGGCATGGTAAATTCACCAAGAGGAACAGGTGTACATACAATTTGGGGAGGAAAAAAATTCTAAATTCTAATATTTTTCAGAAAATATAATGAAATTCCAAATTTTCTTTTTTTTCTTTTTTTTAAATACTAAAACATGAAGAGATGTTTTCCAATTTAACAGGATTTTTACAATACAGAAAATATTTTTAAGTTAATTAAGTTACTTGTGTAGACTCAGATTAAACCTATTTCAAACTTTTTTGCATGAAAATTATTTGATTTTTGTAACGTTATGGGAAATAACTAGGGTTATACTTTATTTAGTTTGTAAGAGTTATCTCTCTTAGACCATTAAGTTATAATGACTCTCCCGTGTGGAGATAGTTTTGTCGCAGAAAACTGGAAAAAATCTAAGAGTGTCTGGGAGAACTATGAGATTGCATCGGGTTTACTGAGAGAGACGACAAGTTGAGAGTAGCAACTTTGTAAACATGTGTTGGTACCGATGCCATTGAACTGTTTGATACATTTCAATTGACCGGAGAAGAAAGAAAAGACCCTGCAAAGATTTTAGGCTTGTTTGAAAGCTACTGTGTTAGTGAAACAAATAAGACCTATGAACGATATAAATTTAACTCGAGAAATCAACAAGAAGGAGAGAGCATAGATGCATACATTTCAGCCTTGACAAATTTGGTGAAAACATGCAATTATGGAACACTTGAGAACAGTTTACTGAGAGATAGGGTCGTAATTGGAGTGAGAGACAATCACATCAGGAAAACACTTTTGCAAAAGAGCAAGTTAGATCTGAATAGATGTATTGACATTTGTAGAGCAAATGAGAAGACTGAAGAGAGAATTAAGTCAATTGCACATGAAGATATAGCTGTAGTGTCTCAGAAAAGACCAGATAGAAAGAAGAAAGATAAAGTTGATTGAAAGAACGTCAATTTTGTGGAAAAAGACATGAATATAATAAACATGCATGTCCAGCTTGGGGAAAGAAGTGCACTAAGTGTGGAATAACAAATCATTTTGCAGTTAAATGCAAAACAAAGACAAGTAAACTCCCTAGGAACAGAACAAAACAAAAGAAAACTGTCCACTTGATAGATTATTAGTGACAGTGAAGATGTCATGTCAGTAGAGACAATTCATGTTGCAAAGTCGGAAGATTATTCGAAAAAACTGTTTGCAAAGACAAAACTCTAAGAGAAAGTTGTCAAGTGCATCCAATTCCCACAATTGAAGATGTGTTACCAGAGTTGAAAAAAGCCAAAATATTCTCATAAGTTGACGCAAAAAAAGGATTGGCAAATACAATTAGATGAGAAGTCAAGTTATTTACCAACATTTGGAACACCTTTGGGCTGATTTAGATGGCTTAGACTCCCATTTGGTCTGTCGCCTGCACCAGAAGAGTTCCAGAGAAGGATGGATGAAGCCCTAGAAGGCCTGGAAGGTATTAAAGTCATTCATGATGATATTCTGGTCTGGGGCAGTGGAGAAAGTGAGGAAGAAGCACCGGAAGATCATGATAGCAAAGATGCAGAGTTAAGAACATTAAGCTAAACAAGGACAAGCTTAAGTATAGGCAGAAAGAAGTAGTTTTCATGGGGCATATTATCACTGAAGGTGGTTTGAAGGTTGATGAGACTAAGATTGAAGCAATCAAGAACTGCCAGCTCCTTCAGACAAACAAAGAGTACAGAGGTTATTAGGTATGGTAATCTATGTCCAGAAGTGTGCACCGAGATTGTCTTTAGTGACAGAACCGCTTCGACAGTTGATAAGGAAAGAAACTGAATTTGTGTGGGACAGAGTCCATGATGAATGTTTTGAAGAAATCAGAACTAGTCTGTCGTCAGTTCCAGTACCAGTACTGAAGTAATTTGATGGAGACATCATGTACAAGAAACAGACTGCTTGTTCAAAAGTCAAAGTCCTACTTTGAGTTCAAAAAGGAGTGAGTGCCTGTCTCCTTCTCCAGGCTTCAAGATATTTCGAAAAGGTTAGGGGACTTTTTAAACTTGGCACAAAAGTTTGTCTTAATGAAATCAAGTGTCTCACAGAAGAAGCAAATTGCAAGCTCAAAGGTCAGGATCAAACTTGGAGATCAAAGGCAGTTAATAAATGCCAACAAGCCTGTCTGGGTTTTAATTGGACTTAAGGTAATATGTCAGCTGTTAAATAAATCCAGTGTTAATCACTGAAAAGTAACAGGGTAGTAGGGGTATTCATCACTTTCAGTGATAGCTCTAGTTAAAACTGTACTTTCAGAGCCTATTGTGGATGATGCAGATGAACCAGAACCTGAAGATGATGGTAAATATTTCTGTTATGCCCCTGAAGGTTGGCATATAGTAGTCAAACTGTTCATCTGTCTGTCTGGATTTCATGTCCGCTCCATAACTCTGTTGTTCTTGAAAGAATTTTGAAATACTTGGCAGAAATGTTCACCACCTTGAGACATGTCACATCCCCAGGTCTGTAGCTCCAAGGTAAAGGTCAAGGTCACACTTGGGATCCAAAGGTCAAAAATGGGGTATATATTTGGTGTCCACTCCAAAGCCAATGAAATTTTTGACAAAACCTAGAATGTGCTTTTATGGGACATTCGTCACATCCTTTGCCATATCTTGTTAGCTTTTCACTGATTGAAAGCACAGGATATACATGTAATAGGGTTATTATAACAGTAGTTTGATCAGGAATGTTGTAATTGGCTGGAGTGGATTCTGCCATGCCAAATCACACAAAGCCTGAATGGACTGAGCATGATGCATCATGGAAGAATCTACAAGAACCGTATACTTCATCCCAGATCAAGCGACTGCTGCAATGACCCTGATATTACATTCCTCACAGTTAATTCATAACATAAAACCATGGAAAGACAGAAACTATTCCAAATGAACAAACTGCATTGTTTTAATTTACATTCAAATTATGTCAACATGCAAAATTTCTTGTGCAATGACATCCAATGAAATGACATTTTTGGGCACAGTTCTTCAGTTGGAGTGTCATCTTGAAATATTTTCATTTGCTCTTTATTTCACTATTGAATACATTGTATTTTTATGAGATATTTGATACATGTAAATATTTAATAACTTGCAACTATAAGT
Source organism: Solen grandis (assembly GCA_021229015.1). Classification (NCBI taxonomy): domain Eukaryota; kingdom Metazoa; phylum Mollusca; class Bivalvia; order Adapedonta; family Solenidae; genus Solen; species Solen grandis. The sequence continues at coordinate 39,373,840 of CM037787.1, forward strand.
ACTGTAGTACAAAAAATGTATAGACTGGAGACCTGAAAAACTGAACATTATTGTTTGACTTTGTACTGCATAACATATCAGTGCATAGTATGCATGTCTGAAATGAAAACCAAACTGTTTTCAATGTATTTGCTTGGGTCAAATTGTGAGCTTTTTCACATTGCCTATGACTTTGACATCTCATGAACAAATTTTACTTTGCATAAATGTTCATCAACAAAAGATGGTGTAATGCATGCAAGTATGGAAACGTATATGGTACACCCTGATGATGTCTTTTCATGCTAAGATGTGAGCTTGTAGGAAGACATGATCACGCAAAGTCATCAAAAAAATATAAAGAATAATATATGATAATTTGATCATAATGTTATAACAGAACTTGATTTGTCGTCTTTATCTGGTTATTACTGAATAACAGAACTCGACTTGTCGTCTTAGAATAAAACGACATAACTATATAATAATGTTTTTTGTAAAAATTGCTATGTTGACTATTCTCGTTAATTACGGCTTTATGACTTGCTGTAGGTCGACATGATGGATTTTACTGTCTTGTCAATTTTTGCTTTAGACGACAAGTACAGATCATGACAATATGAAAACTGACATTATCATAGTAAATTTTAGTTCCCATGTCGACTTATCCAATTATGTTGACTTATGTCTTGATAAGTTGATATTTACTCAATTTCATCGCAACATGTATATATAAAGAAGACACGCCGACAAATATTATGACAATATTCGTTGCTGATTGCGGTTTTCCGACAATATAAAGTAGTTTGAAGTCAGCATGTATATATCATGTCGGCATCTTTATGTGATTTAAGACGACATTACGTGCCAATATCGATTTCCTTCCTTATTTGGCCAGCATCTTAAGATCGAGCCTCATGGATTCCAACACCAGTAAGTTTTCCAAACTTTTATTTTGCTTTCCTTTATAATATACTTTTAACGGAGATCACTCTTACAGTAGATCTGCTATGATAAACTATTAATTTCCATCTTATGTTAAAAGTCTTGAGTCAGTGAAGAATAATTCGGCCTTTGTGCATGAATGGTCACGAAGGAATGAAGTTTATTTATTTTAAGTCGCCACCTGGAGTCCAATATGGGCGACTATACACTGGTAAAGAGTCAACTCTTTCCTGTACTATTAAGGAGGAGCTTGGGATTGAACAAACAACCCCTGGTGTACTAGCTATCTGTATTTTCACGGCACCACGGTTTTTAAACAACAAGCAAATCGACTCTTTCTTTCTTGCAAGAGCAGGAAAAGCATCTCACTTTAGTCCTAAATAGCCTATATGCTTGGGAATACTATTATTTTGTCATCTTGCAAAAAAGTGGGACAAAAGAAAATAGCTCTGTATAAGAAAAAGTTAAGAGTTTAGTGTTACAACCCTGAAAATGTATGAGTACTCTCCCCTTTCTTCTAAAACGTCATTTGCATTTTCAGAAAATAGCATGGACTCGGGAGACAACGTTTCAATTGAGGTGCATATTTTGCGTTTATCTAAACCAAAACAATTTTAAATTTAAGTACGTAACCAAAGACCTTAAAAGAAACTTCATTTAATTGGTCTTTGATGTTATTAAAATTACTACAGTACAGTAGTTTTAATGTTTAAAACCAGATCGCGGTACAGCAGACTCCCGCAGCGATTTATAGGTAACGCTTGCTAGAATCTACTATCTGGACTAAGACCACAGTTAATTTTACTATATGTCCTATATAAGGATATATGCAAATGACAATTTTTGTAATGAGAATTGACATCCAAACTTACACTAATTTGATAGATCTATTCAAATGAAATATTTCTGCACAATTTTTAATTGGGATAACCTGTCTACTTTTTGAGCTATTTAAAGATCAATAATATACGTATAAATTTGGTGCACAGGTTGTCAAATTAACACCAATTTTCTCAAAAATTCCCCTTTCAACAATGCTCAACTATTCAGGTCCCTGTGCAACAAGGTCTCAAAATTTGGCATTTTAGGACTATCTGAACTGTGTTCTATGGGATTTGATCCTCTATTGCATGTCTTTCAGTAAAAAATTCACCTTAATTCAGCATTAAATAAGGTCACTATTTTCTGTGTAGGCACATCCGGATATAGGGTAACCAGGGGCAGATAACTGTGGTTTTAGTCCAACTGTAGGGGAGATAACACTGCGGCGGAGTTTGGCAGTACACCAGTACCCTAACCACTAGACTCAATCGGAACACCTTGCTCATTTTCTACTATTCTCATTAATGCCAAAAAAATGTGTTTAGGGGAATGGCCTTAAAAAAGTTAGGTAGGGTAGGAACCAAGTTTTTTTTGTATGTTTTTTTTTCCCCTCTACAAATAGTGAATTTATGTTGCAGTTGAAAGGTTGCTGCTATTTTACACTATTTTTAATGCTTAGGTTTATCAACCACTGTGCTCATTTGTTTTTCTCATTATGTCCTAATAGAAAGGAAATTAAGTCAGGGTCATGTTTGGATGTACTATAATTATGTACTGTAATTATGTTTTCTTTTTACTTGATGAGGAATTAATGTGTGCAAATATGAAAAGAAGCAATCATGTTATAAAAAGTAAAGGATGCATGGATGCCCAAAACCTATAACAATACATGTACTTAAAGGCCCATTAAGCCTCAAAAAGCAGTTTATATTCACCAAACAGAAAAGCAAAATGTGAGCCACAGTTTCATATTGAAATGCATTCTCGCTATCAACTAAGTCATAAAAATGCATAAATAAGAAATAATCTTATACAAACATGTACTAAAGGTCATTCAATTGTTAACAAAAATAACTACTTTGAATATTATGTTTATCCTCATCAATTTACCCCAGACACTCCATGTGACTCCATTTACTTATCACTGCAGCATATATTGATGACATAATAGATAAACAACTTGTGATTCGACGAAATTCAAATATCTCCATTTACAGACAGTTTTCAGGAATACTTGCTGGTGCAAAATGTAAACAATGCTAGTATTTTAACATCCATCTAAAATACTAAAACACGCAATTTACATTCTCAATTAGTATATTTGTTATTTTGCAGAATATATTTGCACATTATGTACCATTTGTGTTTGTTTACAACATATCAATGTTGCTTTATATTTACTTTTTCATGAAAATTGAAACGTTATGAGACTTAATGGGCCTTTAAAAAATAAATGACCAGAACTGTCCACTATAGGAGCTGCTGGCAACCAAGACTGCATGGATCAATATATGTGTACTTTTTAACATTTTCAATACTGATAGAACTTTGTGACATTAATAAAATTAAATCTTAGGTGTTCAAATTACATGTATTTACAAAAAAAACACTTTACAATGTATAATTTACATGGAATTTTAAAGTCAGTCAATGTTCTTTCAGACATTTTGTTTGGTCCATATCAGCTACCAGGGTGAAATATCATGATTCTTGCAAAATATGGGAGTGTTTTGACATTAGTAGAATTGTATACAGTGTTGATAACATGTTTGAAATGTGCTGGGCCATGATAAACTGTTTAACTTAACATAGCAACAGCATACACAATTTTCAAATATATGAGAAAATCAAAACATTAATCATATTTCTGTATGACCATGGTGATTATGCAATTAATATGCTAAATAATATTGTTAAGATTTGTTGTATTTCAAACCCTTTTGCATTTGCAATAGCAAAATTGACAGTTTAAGCTAATACCTTTTCTGCACACAGATGCTCATATAATTTGTTAAGACAGCTCTTGTTATTTTATGTATATTTACAGGCATCACTGCCAAAAGAAGACAGTCCTAACAGGCTGAAGGTAAAACTGTAGCTCTAATTGTCTGTTTTGGTCCTCTCAAAGTCATTAACTGTGTGTGAAGGGGTTAAGAATATTTAGAAATATTTTTTCGGGGATGTGGCCTTTCCCTAAATCAGAAATGCTCTTAATCAGATAATGTCATTTACTTTTACATCTTGTCATATCAACAGTATGTTAAAACTGAACGTTTTTCAATGCCCCATTCTAAACCCCTTCACATTGTGTATAATTATGACCATGAACATCATTGATAAAAGATCAGGTCTGTAATGTTCATGAAACATGTTGTTTTTTTTCCAAGTGTCAGTCATATAATAATCAGTGGTGAAACAGATTTAAGTTACTTTCTAAAATAAATAACTTAAAAAGAAGAAAAAATTACTTCCCTTTTATTTGAGTTTTTCTCAGTCTCTTTGAAGTTATCTAAGTGAAATTCAGATGATAACTTATTAGGTTTTCGTGGACTGCAACGCAGCCACGAAAACCTACTGTTCTTCTTGTGTTTCTTTTTCCCTTTTTTTTTTTTCCATTATTATTATTCTTTGCACTTTTTTTGTGGCCGCTGTTGCGACATGATTAGAAGTGCTACAAATATGAAAATTTCCATGCATACTCACATGTATCTGAAGTTGTGCACCACTAAGTTTGTTTTTCATTTTAGTACTAAGTTTTGCCGCTAGGTGGCGTTTAGCATCAAAACATATAATTGCCGATAACTCTGTCATTTGACATTTTATTTGTATGCAGTTTTTTGCATTCTGTTCTCTGTCAACTGCCCGTTAAAATATGATGAGTGGCAATATCCATATCTTTGAAACTTTTGAGCTAGAAGAGGTTGAATGTTTGAATCTTTGAAAAAATCTGGCAAATTAGGGTGTGTCCACGAAAAACATGCCCATTTTTGTTAGAGATTAGATACGCTCATTCTGTTTTTTGAAATTGATTCCGAAGATCTTTGCGCACAAAATATATGGGGTGGCGATTTCAGAAAATGCATAAAATGGCTTTCAATAAGCGGTCAAAGTGCACTAAAATATGGAGGAAACAAATTTTCGAGAATAGGCATTTTTTTAGTTTTTGGAGGATTCTGTCATTATTTTTGAAGCAATCTTTATGAAATTTTCACAGATTGTATTGTTTGTTGTTTCCAGGGACTTCACAGTTTCAAATTTTCAAAAAATGCAAAGGTCAAGGTCATATTGTGATTATTGGTTTTTTCTTTGACCTTAAATATCTCAAAATCTAAAAATATTTTATCGAAAGAATATGGGTAAAATCAAAAGCCTCTAAAAAGTACTTTTTGAAGAATTTTAGTTTTTTCAGATCGGGATTGATTTGGTGTTTGGTGGCAGTATGAAGTTTGGTCAAACTTTGAATTGATTTTAAAGCCTTTAAAGTTTAAATGTGTGATATATTTTGTCATCATTGGAAAAAAGAATGTCTTACCTCGTCAACAAAAAAAGAATTTTGAAAATCTGTCAAGAATTGATGAATTTATAGAGAATTTCAATACATGACCCAGAATAAAAACAGAGAAAATTTGACAGAAGTTACCTATGTTCTATAATTAGATGCAGCTCTGCTAGCTGGCTTGCAACAGGTCAATGTACAGTGTATGTGTAACTATGAGAGCAATGTGTCAACACTGGTCTGAATGACCTGTGTAAAAGCGCTCAAAGAATCATGGGTAAGAGAGAGAGGGAGAGAGAGAGGGGATGAATTGTGTCTTTATTCTACATGTATTATTATTCCTCCCACACACTCACTATTGAATTGGATAGCAAAACAACTAAGTACATGTACAAACATCCACCTTTTAAACAAGTTTTAGCTTACCAAAAGTTCCTTCTAGTGCATTACTGAACTTTGAGGCATAGAGTGAAAGCTGATATATGTTTAACCAAATGGCTTGTTACGTTACCAAAATTTTTGATAACAAATAAATTGTAAATCATTTATACTACTGAAAACTATTGTTCTTATAATAATAAGCAGGATTCCCAACTGTCTCACCTGATTTTTAACTGTTTAGTATAAAAAGTGGGACACTTTGGAAGACATTTTTGAGCGCACAGTGATGATCAACATTAATCAAATCGTTCAATGTGCCACACTTAGATCATATTGGCTCATTGCCAATATATGGATGCTTAAAGGCATCTCAAAACCCTTATATAAGTGACCCCCACCCCCCATTTATTCAATTCAATTCAATAGTTTATTTCCAAGATTTACATAGTAAATAACATTGGACAAAGCATATAGTAACAAAATATATTGGTTATGGCGGTTGTTTTCAATTAATTATGGTATTGAGTATAATAATATATATCATCAAGCAAAAATTCACCCACCCGCCGTTGTGTGGGCATCTGTTTTTGATTAGGCAGGCTGCCACAGTCTGTCATAGGTATTGTTCAAGAGTGCATATGTTGCTACATGGGGTTGTATGTAGTCATTCACAGTTTGTAAAAAAGTTGTGAACATACCAAATACCAGAAATGATCCTAAAAGTTCTCTATTATTCTTTTTTTTTTATTCGAGCAAATATAAATCTTCCTTTTCTTTCTTTCTTTCTTTCTCTGTTGATTTATTTTGTCTACTTTATTTTGTTCTTTCTTTCTTTCATTTTTTCATTTATTTTGTTCTTTCTTTCTTATTTTAGTTAAGTTGTAAAATTATCATAAAAAGGGACATTAATTTTTTAAATAAGTTATGTATCACTCATTACTTTCATTCTCTCATTTCTTCCCTCAACACATGTTTATATGTCGGAAATCAACACAAATTTTATTACTTGTTTATTCAATAAGAGAAATTCTGTTGAATAAAATGTAACAAAATGTCTCTAGCAAAAGCAAATAAAAAACAAAAAGATCTTGCATTGTCAGAATTATGTCCTTCAGGCTCATTTTAATTACTACAAAAATGCGTATCTCTATATTTTCAATATCAAAACTTTAATTCTGAAATAAATGCCGTATGATCCTATAATCATGCAGTTACAAAATTGACTCCAAGTAATAAATGTAATAAAGAATAATTATGTAAGGGATCATAAACTAAACAACCCACATTATCACTATCATTCATTATATGTTTGGGGCCTCCGTGGCCGAGAGGGTTAAGTCGCTGACTTTAACACTCACTCTGCCCCTCACCGCGTGGGTTTGAATCCCGGCAGGGTCATTCGGATTTTCATGTGAGGAAGCCTTCCAGCTGGCTTGCGGTAGGTCGGTGGTTCTACCCGGATGTCTCCGTGCATTCGTGTCCTTCCTCCACCTGTAATTAGCTGGACGTCGCTATATGACTGAAATACTGTCGAAGCGACGGTAAACTCAAATAGTCAAGTCATTATATGTTTATTGCTTTGTGTAAAACTTACTAAGCCTACTATCTCACTTCCATTGTAGCAGATAATTTAGTTATGCATCAACCCATCAGAGGTTTTACCGTAACATATAGGTACTATATTGGCTAAAGACTCCCTGCAGTGATGACCAGCAATTAGCAGGTCTGATCACAGCAGATGGGGGCCTGGCTCAGTGGGACATCACATTCCTTTCGAGATGCCTTTAAGTTTTGGTAACATATAAAGCATTTTGCATTTTGTTGTTTTTCTGGTATTTTAACTTGGCTGATCAGGTTTGAAACTGTTGATCATCACGAAAACCGTTGCATTTGCAGTATGCAAATCTAGTTGCATTTATTTTTAAAAATTTCAGTTTTTCTAATTTCTCAGACACTGGTTTGATTCCTATTGATAGTATAATTGCATAATGCCAAGGAAGTTATTTGGCATCTTTCTGACCAGTGGTAATTACCTTTCAATTATGTATAATTTATTATTTTGCAATGTAATGGTGTACAGGTTTTTTATTATGGCATACAAAATTTAATTGCAGAATTATAAAGTTTAATACTAGAGATCTGAGAAAAATTGTCCCAGTGAATGAATTGATACCTGAAGCAAAAAGCTTTTAAAAACTGAAGTGTTTGATCAAAAGAACCTAAAGAAATTATCACTGTTCATTTTTATTATAACTTGAAAACATTAAAATAAGCTCTGAAGGTTATAATTTGACAAAAGTACACTGCTGACTGTATAGAGTATAATATGTTAATGTTTTTGACTAATTCTTGACATTATTCTGATTAGGTGGATGCAACTAGAGCCTACAAGGTCACCAACAACTCTTGCACAAGAAAAGTGGGAATAATGGTATCCAGTATGGGTGAACTGGAAATGAAATGTAAGTAACATTACAGTAGAAAAATATAAAATGAGGAAGAGCTTTTAGCATCCTCTTTAGCCTACCGTCATTGGATCTTTATGAAACTTCGTCAAAATGGTGATCTGGATGACCTCTATTTGAAAATGGAAACTGGATCATGTGGGGTCTAAAACTAGGTCAACAGGTCAAATTATAGATACACCTTCTGTAGACATTGTCAGCTGCATATTAATTGGTTGTGTTGATGAGATGAACCTTGTTGATGTTTAATAAAACAAATTACCAGCTGACACTTACATAATTAACATTACCTTTTCATAAAGGTAAGAATCTATAATTTATTGTTTGGGTTACGAAGTGGAATGTCAGCAATGTTTGTGTCTCTTTGACATTAAACGTCGAACACAATTTCATGCTTATTACTGTGTTTGGGATATTATACTGTCAACCCAACCCTGCCTTGTTGCCGATCATTAACACTTGATAACATAATCATCAACTATCCCCCTAACCACTGGGGTTTTCAATTGTTATGTGCACAAGTATGCAAAACTCTTTCAAATACATACAGATAAAGTAGGAGATAGATTAGTTTTGCTGTAAACCTTAGGCATTAAGGGTTCATGTCTGGGACACTAAAAAAAAGTGGCTCAAAGAAATAAAAATTGGTCCAAACTTTTAACCATTTGGCGCATGCCTTTTCTCATAAAAATGAATTCCAAGCGTGAGCCATCTTGTCTATAAAGCTGTTATAAAATGATTGCTAAGATGTCTAAGCCAAAATTTAACTAAAAAAATAAAAATAAAATCATAGTCCCAAAATATTTCAAGTTTTCAAGAATTTACTCAATATCAAATTAAGTTGAGGTTTGTCTCTTGTTTTACGCCCAAAGGGACATATTATGGTATGGCACTGGTCATCAGTCTGCCGCAAATTAACAATTTTTTTACAGAGTCATATCTCAGAAATAATAAACCCAGGCTTATGAAACTTTGTATGTATATATGGGTGAATACATGGATAATGATTATCAAATTATTGTATCACTCAAATACTAAATAGAGTGGCAGTCCCCTTTCAAGAGTCAACCTTCCTTTAGGTGTATAAGGCCCAGATAGGTTGTGGACTTTTTAATGTTAGGAATGACCCTGAGAATCAAGCAACTTTTACCATCAAATATCATTATAACTAACTGTTAGATGTATTCATATTAAATTTCATGTGAGTAGTCATTGACAGCAACACTACCCAACTGTTTCAAGAGCTGTATACATTGACAGCTGAAGCAAAGTAAAACACACTATTATTGTCACTTGTGTTTTCCAGAGGAAGAAGTAATGAAGATGGTAGAAAATCTAAGAGAGAGCAAAAATAAAAGGAGAAAAGTTGATGGAAAAGAGGTTAGTGTTCCCAGTTCTAGAAAACAGGTTTGGGCATATACATGTATAACGGGATAAAGGACAGCAGGTCATAAAACATTGTGCCCTGCCGGCAGGATTGAAGACAGGTACATTTATGCAACTGGCATTTATATGTCATGTGTCTGTTGCATTTTGTATAGAGCATAATTATGTAATGTTCAAATAATTTGGCATACATTTCACCAACATCAGAGGATGTATCATGTCTAAAAGCCAGGTTTTTAGGTGTTAGATCAAGGTACACCTATGAAAGGATGTTAATTACAGTTTGTATAACTGTTCTCCATGACCATAGAATACACAGAGCTTAACATTCAGGTTCCTGGCCTCAAGCTCAAGGTCACACCTAGAGGTCAAATGTAAAAACATATGCTCTTTTTAAATGTCTGCTGTATATCTAATCTACTTATGGAAGAATTTTAATGATTATTAAATTTTGTACAAATATTCATCATCATGAGAGGATGTGAAGAGCATAACATCAAGGATCCAAGCTTCAAGTTCAAGGTCAGCACAACGTGCTCATGGTGAGCTTTTGTGATCGCCTTTTGTCCGTCATCTGTGTGTGCGTCCGCCCTGTTGTCCCCCGTAAACATCTCCTTCTTAACTATTTACTGGATTTTGATAAAACTGATTCAGTTATTGCCCTTTGTAAATTTTCATTCTTCATTTTTGTTCGGGCTGTTACTCAAAAAGTATAAAAGATAGAACTTCTTGATGAAATCTTTGAGGATTTATACCTGGGGTTCAAAAACTAGATCATGGGTTTAATCAGATAGCACACCTGTTTGTTTTTGTAGTTGTCACCAGGTAAGCGATATAGTGGCTGTGGCCTCTTGTTCTTAACTTGAAAACATGTGTTGTTTTTTTTTATTTGAGAGGCACATTTATAGTGTTACAGTGTAGTTCTTCATTTATTAATTTAACAGTTTCAAGTGTGGTAAATTGACATGGAGATATTTATCATGTTAACTGGTATTTTGCAAGGCTTTGTATTTTTTTCAGTCAAGGAAAGGGAAGGACCCGAGCCATGTAATGACTGTACTAGTGGGATGGCAGAATTACTCATACAGAGAGAAACGTTACAAGCTCGTGAAAGGAACAAGAGAAAGGCCAGATTCCAGCCCGACATAACTTAAACTGGGAATCAATTCCACATTTGAGCAAATAGAAACTACCCTTAGGAGTCACATTTCCCAGCTAAAAGAAGCCCGATTGGACATGAAAAAAAGTACACATTCTGTGTTGGATCATTCAAAGGAGACGAAATAGATAAATCACTCACCCTGGGAGAGTTTGTATCTTCAAAATAAACGAAAACAAGAATATACCTTCCGTCAAAACCGGTAAGCTTTACTTTTTGTGTTGTGTGAATTCTTTTATTAGCTCACCTGCTCTAAAAATGGGTCATGTCCAACAAAGGTCAAGGTCACAATGACCTTGAAATTAGCCCAAAATTGATATTTTGTGCTTGTTAAAAATCTCTAACTTTTGTTTTTGCTTTTATTTTGTTAATCCCCCGCCGCGAAGCAGGAGGGGTGTTATAGGAATGGCCTTCGTCTTGTTTAATGTCTGTCCATCTATAACTTTTTCATGTCTGCTCTATATCTCCTATACCGCTTGAAGGATTGAGGCCATGTGCTGAACCCAGGTGGCAGCCATTTCTGCTCAAGGTCAAGGTCACACTTAAAGGTTGTGTGGTTGAACCTTCAATTTCCATATCAATTTCGTGTCCGCTCTATTTCCCTATGATACCCCTTTAAGGATTTTCATGAAACTTGCCTCAAATATATATCTTATTGAGATTTCAATCACTAAGCCCCTCACAGCGTGGGTTTGAATCCCGGAAGAGTCATTCCGATTTTCATGTGAGGAAGCTTTACAGCTGGCTTGCGGAAGGTCGGTGGTTTGTCATGGGTGCATTTGTGCATTTGGGGTTTCCTCCACCTGTAATTAGCTAGACATCACTATATGACTGAAATACTGTTGCAGCGACGGTAAAAAAAACCCACACACACACACAATTATTGAGATTTGGTTTCGGTTCATTGTTTTTCGGTCGAGTTTTGGCCCTTGATATATGCAAATTTGACTACATTTCTGAATGTCTCCTACACCACTGAGCAAATTTTCACCAAATCTGAGAGCAGGGATCAGTGTCATATGTAGTTGTGCAGAGGGAGTGGTGGGGGACATATGTTCTTTGCTGAAGAACATGCTCCAGTTTGTATCTGTTGTGCACAGTCTAGTAGCAGTTTCTGAAGCAAACATTTTGAATGTCAAATGAGTGTTCAAATTACTTTTCA
>CM037787.1:39385734-39435734 GCA_021229015.1 Solen grandis
GCGAATGGTCTGCCTGAGCCTCTATATTGCCTAGCAGTGACTGTGGCTGCCAATTGACGTTGACATAAGTGCATCAACGTAATGAAACAATCGGCTCTAGCCGTAGTTACACGAGGCCTACCAGGTTGCTGCCAGTCGTGAACAGCCCCAGTCTGCTGATACCGGGCTGCAAGACGATTAATCGTCTTCCTATAGCACCTGAACCGACGCGTGACTACCACGGGGGCCATCCCACCCGCAAGCATCCCAATTGTCTGATTTCGCTCTTTTTCAGAAAGCCGTGGCATATCGAAAACAGTGAAAAATTTAAGAAAAAAATTAATTTTCAGAATAGCCCCTATTGCATGAATGGTACGACATAAACTGAATCAACATATGGATGACATGTATAGCGAGCACGTGCAAATGACCATTCTGGTTACTGGCTGATATGTAAACCAAGCGTATCGGGTAAATTGTACATGATTGTATTCTGAACATCGCCAAGATTTAAAGTAATTGTACATTAAACATGTAGCAACTACACTGACAGCTTCACTGGCTATAAAACAGTTTCCTGTGCACAGGATTTTCAGATTTTCTTCACAGAAAGTTCTTTATATTTGGTACCATTTTTTAGCTTATTCAATTGCCTACAATATGACGTATTTAATTAATATTTAGCTGTTTTTGTAGAAAGGACTGGTGTTAATGAAATAAAAGTGGTATGGGTCAAATTAAATATACGCAAATGTGCTAAATGATTTTACTTGTGATTAAATTACGACTTTTGACTTTATGATTTTTGTGTGATATATCATTAATATCGAGTATGATCCACGGCTTAGCGTATTAACTGGCGTGTGTTCAGTATGCCAAACCCTATGCAACCTGTCGCTTACATTCAGCTATGGAATTGTCTTAGGACTATATACCATGCTCTTCATGTGCAGCTTATGCTGTACATAGGTATCCGTGAACATCATGGTTTATGACTCTGAGGTAGTTTCATAGCTGACTGTAAACATACGGTTGCATACAGTTTGGCATACTGAACACACGCCTGTAAAATATGTCTCATGGAATCGACGTAACGTTGCACGACAAGAGGATGAATGTTGTTCCATTCCACCTGATTAGCATTTGTTAAATCCTGAAGATTATTGATAACATGCCTGGACCTTACTCTACGCCCAAGCAGGTCCCAAATATGCTCTGTTGGGTTCAGATCTGGAGTAACGGCAGGCCAAGGCAAGATGGCAACACCGTTTGCATTCAGATATTGCCGAGTAAGCTGTGCAGTGTGCAGACGCCAGTGTGGTGGAAGCATGCTGGTGAATAAATGGAACAGCTACTGGTCTCATACTCAGTTGTGCTGATATTGCCATCTACAATGGCCAGATCAGTTTTCATGTCTCCCATGATTCCACCTCATACAAGGACACTGCCCCCACCAAACCTGTTTCTCTCTACTACACAAGTGCCAACAAAACTCTCCCCTCTTCTTCGGAATACCCTCACTCTTCCATCGTGGTAGCTAGGATTTAATCTAGATTTGCCAGAAAAGATGACTTAATTCCACTGACACCATTGCAAACGTAAATTTTGTCATTCCCAGGTCATTCGGGCATCACGATGACGTCATAAGAGCAGGTTTCCCATGTAAGTTCTTATGGGTCAGACAAAGTGACGCAGACACTTAAGACTGCAGTCTCTACTTATACAGTACTGTCTCACTGTAGCAGTAGCTGTTTGGAAACAACATCTTGTATGCATCAGTTCTAAGTGGTGGTCTAATCTGACGTCAGTTACGTGAGGCCTGCCAGATCGAGAATGATCACAAACTGTCCCAGTTTGCTACAACCCTGAACGAAGATTACTTATAATGTTTTTGTAGGAATTAAATACCCGTGCGACAAGATTGACGGAATCACCTCTACTATGCATCATTAAAATTTCAATACACAGACAGTTGTGGCATTGCAAGTTTTGAAAAACAAGTGTAACACTTGTGTCGCCTGCTGAAGCGTGACGGAAAAATTGTGATAGACAGATGACGGAAAAGTGATCCCTATGTGTCATCTCTGCTTACAGCAGGTGACACAAAACTCTAAATGTTTAGTGTGTTTTTCTTTCTCTTTGAAATTGGAAGAAAGTATTGCGACATTTTTTGACCGATTTCACATATAATATTTATTCAGACAGGGCACGGAAAATCGTGCAAAACGTTTCTGATGAAGCCTTACGTTAAACTTAACTTAGAGCAAACAGTGGCCGGATGAACTAATTGTTTGATAGACAAATATCCATGCATATGTATAGTTATGTGGAAAAAAAAATGGAATCCAGTTAGTGTCGCGTTGAATGTCGTGTGTCAATTTATGTTAGTGACGCACAACAATTTGAAGAAAGACAACTGTTCACTGTAAACGACACTCGATAATATGAAATGACACATGACAATGTGGCAAGACACACGACATTATAATACAATTGTCGCGTTGAAGTGCATTCACGAAATATCGCAATAAATGTTGATTGTCGTTTCAAAATGTTGTGCGTCACGTCACATTTACGTTTCCTATCATTGTGCTAATATTGTGTGTCGTGTTTCAGTCTAATTGCGTCACATGACAATATAAATCCACACACAACAATGCATTACGATGCACAACAATTTGAAATGACACTCGACATGCAAAATATTGAGTGTTTACTGACGCACTTTAGTAGATTCTATTGATAATGTCAATCGATTTTGTGTCACCTACTGTAAGCAGAGGATCACTTTTACGTCGTCTGTCTGCCCGTCTGTCATACTTATTTTGTCACACTTCTTTATTCTTCAATAACTCCTGCTCTAATCATGCTACTGAAATGAATTATCATGTGTAAGGTTCATAACTCTTGGTGTCAATTTAAGTTATTACCCTTTTAATACACACTTCAAAATTCTATTTTTTTTGCACTGTCAGACTTCTTTATTCTGCAATAACTCCTGTTCTACTCATGCTATTGAAGTGAAATTTCATTAATGAACAGAGCTTGACATGGGAAATTGTTATGCACAAAATCCATAACTCTGAAAATAAAGATGCTAGAGTGTAAACAAAGAGAAATCTGAGTTTTGATATCAAAAGGGCCATAATTCCTCAAATACTTTACTAATAACTTGGCGACATTGTCATGAAGTTTGAAGATTATTGCTTAAAGGTGAACAACAAAGAAAATTTTACTTTTTCTAAAAACATACCTATTGTATCCATTTTCATTCGGGGAAACCACAAACATACTTTTTTGTGAAAAAAACCTCTGAAAGTATATTGCCGATTTTGCTAGCTGCTGGGCAGTATTTACATTTAAGGGTCATGTGACCCCTATTACGTCATCGATAGACCAAGTGTCATTTACCTTTTTTATTTCATATAAATGTATGCAATCATAAATCATATAATATAATGTTTAATCAAACATGTCATATTTGTTTCTGGTCTAATATAAAGTTCTTAAACTTAGATGGTGGGAGAGTCACTGTTACATAAATTGTCACACACCTTTATATAAACATAAATATACATACATATATAATTGCATCCTGCAAAAGGATTCTAATTAAGGGTTATATAGAACAACAGTGTATATGAATTGCCAAAATATAGACATCGTAAAAGGTATATATATGTACAACTTTTACTATAGTTAAAAACAAGAGGGCTATGATGGCCCTTAATCACTCGCCCGATTACTGACCATGCCTTACCCATGATCTAGCTTGACAGAGATATTATCAAGACAAACATTCTGAGCAAGTTTGAGAAAGGTGGAGCCAAAATGGTGCCCTGTGGTGTGTAAACAAGATTTAACCAATATTTGACCTTGTGACCTATTTTTTTACCCAACTCCACCAATGATCAAACTTAACTGAGAAATTATCGAGACATACAGGCTGAGGAAGATTGTATAAATATTGTGGCTTCTAGAGTGTAAACCCTTACGTTGTTGATAATTCAAGGGCCATAATTCTTTATCTAATGTAATGTAACTGTAAGTCATAATCAAACTTGAAGAAGATTGCTTCAGAAATGAAGATGCTAGAGTGTAAACAAGATGAAACCTGGCTTTTTTTTTTAAAAAGGGCCATAACTCCAGATCTAAAGCAAAATTATCTGCAACAATCGAACTTGACCAAGAGATAATGGTAATAAACCTTGTAATTAAGATTGAAGATGATTGTTAAAACAAGAGGGCCAAGATGGCCTGTGTCGCTCACCTGAGTAAGATGGCTGTGTTAGGCATAATGACAAAAAATCTGGCATCTAAAGTGTTTTTCTAACATTTGACTAAGTGACCTACATATTGATCATACCTGAATTTGCACTCAACTGGGAATTCATGCAGTCATCATTCATATCAAGTTTAATGAAGACTGGGACAAAATGTAAGGCCTTGTAGAATTTCAAATTTTCGAGATATTACTGAGTCGAAATCATTTTCCAATGACCAATTCGATTATCTGAGATATTGATTGGGACAAAACTGTGGCCTGTAGAGTGTTCACAAGGTTTTTCTAATTTGACTGGTGACCTAGTTTTTGACCCCACATGACCCATTTCAACTTATCCGAGATATTATGTAGACAAACATCCTGACCAGTTTCAGAAGATTGGGCCAAAACTGTGGCCTGTAGAGTGTTCACAAGATTTTCAAATTTGACCTGGTGACCTAGTTTTTGACCCCACATGACCCATTTCGAACTCATCCGAGAATCATGTAGACGAACATCCTGACCATAAGATTGGGCCAAACTGTGGCCTATAGAGTGTTCACAAGGTTTTCTAAGATTTGACCTGGTGACCTAGTTTTTGACCCCACATGACCAATTTCGAACTCATCGAGATATCATGTAGACAAACATCCTGACCAAGTTTCATGAAGATTGGGCAAACTGTGGCCTCTAGAGTGTTCACAAGCAATGTTGACGACGGATGACCAGGACGGACAAGGCCATCACAAAAGTCACCCGACACAAGTGCTAGGTGAGCTAAAAATGAGCCTTGAGTGTAACATAAATTGCTTTTTATGAAAAGGGCATAACTCCTGAACTAATTGGCCTATTTCAGCTATAATCAAACTTGATCGAGATATTATGGTCGTAAACATTTTCATAAAGTATGAAGATGATTTTCAAAAAATGAAGACACTAGAGTGTTAACAAAGTAAAATCTAGCATTTTTTTATATTAAAGGAGCATAACTCCTCAACTAAGTGGCTGATTTCAGCCAATATCTAACTCAATTGAGAAAGTATGGTCATAAACACTGTCATAAAGTTTGAAGATGATTGCTTAAGAAATGAAAATGCTAGAGTGTAAACACTAAAATGTTGACGATGCACACGAAGATAACAATAGCTCACTTACTTTGTGACCCCTTACTGACTTTAAAGATTTCACTTTAAAAATCTATTTCAGTACCTGTGACCCAGATATGCAATAGAACCATGTGAACAACTTTGGTAGAATTTTATGCAAGGAACATCATAGGCAATGTTCATCAAATTTGGCCCAGTGGTTTCAGAGAAAATGTTGTTTGAAACAATTGTGGACTACGTGCTTAGGTGAGCTAAAAGAGGAATCAGCCCCTGACCAGTTCTTTTCACTAAATATTGTATTATAGTGGTGATGGTATCACAGGTTTTCTTGTATCACAGTAATCCAGTTTTGTTACATAAACTTTGTCGATTGACACCAAGTGAGACCAATTTGTAATTAGAAAGTTGCGATTTTCAAAGGCAAAACATGGTGGACAATAACATTTACATAAGATAATTGGAAAAACTGAAAAAAACAACAACCCCAGAATGTTTTCATTTCATGTTACAAAGTTGGAATAACAGTGACATACAGAGATAAATTAAAGAGAGACAGCATTGTATTTTATTTTCAGACTTTTTTTTTGTTTACATGTATGCTATTCAAATCTTAAGGTAAAACAAAATGAATACAAAAAATATTTTTAGACATTAAATGCAATACAACATACAGTATAGATTGCAATACTTCATGAAAACATATTTTACAATTTAAATAATAAATAATAAAGATCATTGAGAAAAAAAAAAAAATTTTTTTAAAAGGAAAAATTAATTTAAATCCAAAGACTTTTTCTCATTATTACAGTATGTTTTTAACATACTTATTAATATTCAAATTTCATTTTCACATAAAACAAGGTTCTCTTGCTATTAATTTGTCATTATTATTAATTTAATGAGATTTTGCGTTAAAACCACATCGGATTAGAAATCAACAATTATTCTGACATATATGGACAAGTGATATCACTGACCATTTTGTCCATGACATTGGTCAGTTGACTATCTGCAGTATGTACTGTATTTGCATGTGTCTGATAAGCTGTTACTTATTACAACATACGTAATGTACTATAGCTTTTTTTCAGTATGTATGTTCATGTGTTGAAATAAAAATATTTAATGTCTGATAACCAGGAGGGGGTATCTTCCTCACACACTCTCCCCTTACTTGTTGCTTCATGCATGGGTGTCCCTTTTCAAATCATGACTGGAGCACTACATCTGTATGGTTTTCTCTTGTATGTACTTTCATGTGTATGACAAGTTTTAAGGTAGTTGCAACAGATTGGTTTCTCCAGTATGTATTTGCATGTGTGTGACCATGTTAGATTTCTGACAACAGGCATAGCTACAGATAGAACACTTGTATGGTTTTTCTCCAGTGTGAATCCGCATGTGTGTGACAAGGTGTGACTTCTGACAACAAGCATAGTTACAGACAGTACACCTGTATGGCTTTTCTCCTGTATGTGTCCGCATATGTGTAATAAGGGCTGACTTATTACAACCTGCATACTCACAGACAGAACACTTGTATGGCTTTTCTCCTGTATGTGTCCTCGTATGTTTGATTAGGGCTGACTTCTGTTTACATTCATATTTGCATTCAGTACACTTGTATGGTTTTTCTCCAGTATGTATTCGCATGTGTGGAATCAGATTTGACTTACTACTACATGAAAACTCACACACAGTGCACTTGTATGGCTTTACTCCAGTATGTTTTAGCATGTGTGAGACAAGGGCTGACTTCTGCCTACTAGCATAATTGCACTCAGTACACTTGTATGGTTTTTCTCCAGTATGTATTCGCATGTGTGGAATCAAATTTGACTTACTACTACAAGTAAACTCACATACAGTGCACTTATGTGGCTTTATTCTTGTAATGATTTCAGGTTTTGCCATATCTGACTTGTAATTATATCATCCTTTTTGAAATGCTTGTTAGGGTCCAATCATAACTTCTGAGTTGTTGAGCACTTTGGTGTCCTGGTACATTCACAATTTTTTAGGTTTTTTTTCCTCTCTCTCATAAATATTACTGCTTTTATTCTGCAAAGTGGTGCATATAATCACAAACATTCTTACTTAGAGGACACGGGTATAGCTTTTTTTTGTTGTTTGAGACTGACATGTGATCAAGACTAATCGCTAAATGCATGATCATACCCAATACACTTGTTGATTTTCCTATTTTTATTCACATCTGTTAGACCAAGTATATATATCTGCATATCTATGATTTCCTTTTGAAAAAGTCATATGACGTAACTTAAGACTGCACTCGTCAATATTGTGTCTTGTATGCTCCAGAGTGAAATGCACCCGAGGGATACTGAAATAGATAAATAAAGAATTATTTGAAGTAAATAGCAAGTTCTGGTACTTAATATACTGTATAAAGTCAAACCTGTCTTAAGCGGTCAATCAAGGGATCAAGAGAAAGTAATAGCTTAACCCTTTCCCTCATATAGACTCATTTTGACGCACTCAGTAGGTACCACATAAAGCCTGATCTGCAGAAAACCACAGTTAAACCTTACCAAATTTAATTACAAAATCCTCATTTCCAGACCACCGAGGAGCAGCGAACAGCATAAAACCTGATCAGCCTGCGAGTTACTCGCAGGCTGATCTGGTTTTATGCTGTTCGCATAGGTCTTTTCATGGTGTCCTCTATGAGGGAAAGGGTTAACAGAGTTGGTCATAAAATTATGATTTGATATCATAATATCAAAACTGACCCCTAAGTGCAGATTGAACGCCTAATACAGATGGTCACTTATACAGGTTCAACAGTTACTGTATATTAATTACAAAAAAAAAACAACTTTTACACAAGTAACAGATACCAATATTTCTTCATAAAAGAAGCTTATACAACAAATGACTGTCTTGCAAAATGCTTTAACATCTTCAATGAAGAATGTCACCTTGTGTTAACATGTGGACAATAACTTTTAAAGTCATTTATTTCATTTAGCATCATTACACATTTTTTTACATTCATATACAGTATATGATGCTACAGGAGCAATAACTTGAGAACAAATCTTTGTTAAAACTGCTGATACTTTGGAGAAAGGAGAGTGAGATTTGGATTTTCATAATACGAGGGCAATAAGAAACATCACAAATAGTTAATAGACTTTATGACAATTATTAATTAAAAATTCATAACAAATACGGACAAATATCAACAAGAATGCTGCTGAGACAGGGCAATACACCCCCAAGGGCAAAGTCATAAGGGTACCATTGTACAAAGTTGTGTTTGAAGTATGAGGAAGCTGTTTTGTTGTTGTTGCAAATGTTATGAATGATGACCCTTCATACATGTGGAGTAAGGATAACTCTATCATAAATCAGTGGATAGTAACTAAGATTTAACTTGCCCTGCATTTTGATTATATATTTGCATACCAAACAAGAATACAATACATGAAGTCATTCAAAAGTTATTGGACAGAAAAGGTCATTTCACATAAGATTTGTCTATAAAGGTGCATAACTCTATAACAAATCAAAGGATCGAGTCTTTCAAAAGTCATGAAATGTCTACGGACGGACAGCATCATAGTACATGTATGTCACCTCATTTGACTGGTGTAAATATATAAAAGGAAATCTAGTGTGTGTTTTTCTTAATTGTTTGTGTTAGAGCTTTTTCCTTTTTAAAGCAACTCATTCACAGAGTCACTGACTAAGAATTTGATTTTTAACTACACGGTATATGTAATACCCACCCACAGGTGCATGGTCACCCAAAGCAAACATCAGTGATTGTTGAAAGTCTAGTCTGTCATCCTGAATATTCAATAGGCGGAAGGTGTGAAATGCTTATGTAGGGTCATTCACACCTAATTACTTGCACAGTTGAAATGGTTAATCAGACATTTATAACTGATAGTTGTTTTATGTCGGTGTATATTCCTTAATCTGAATTTTAGTCCAAATTGAGCAGGATAACGACTTATGGACAGAGATATGAAATCCTGTAAAATCCTGTGGAAAAGTTGATTAAGCACACAGCAGATCATTGAATATTTCAAAGTTTAAAAAAAGTATGGAAATATCGCAGAGCAAAATATAACCATATTATAAAATAATCATTTCTCTATTGCAAGGAATTATTTTCAATTTGATTTATTTTAAAAATTATTTTGGATTATGATTTGAATGCAACCAGTGAAGTAGAAAAAACAACACATTTTACATTGTTATCATTGTGCAGGTACTCTTCTATTTTACATGAAACATTTTTATTTCTTAACAGTAACTTATTTTAATACATAAGGTATCATTTTAATGGTAATGTTATGTTCTATAATAAGATATAATTTACTTTCATTTATCTTCAATGAAATAAAAAGATATTTGAAAATGTGTCTTTGCGAGAATGGGACAATTTGTTAGGTGCTTTTGTGAGATTTAGACTACCGGTAGTTGCCAATCTTTGTTTAATAAGTCTTTGAGCAGGATCATTCATACATAATTACTAGCCCATAAATGGCACCAATTTATGTGTTTTCTTTGAAAGGTATAAGTATTTTCTGTATTTTTTTTTTAAATGATCTCTAATTGTTTCAAATACTATTGGTAAATATAAGACTTGCATCGTAATTTTAGGAGGAATAAACAAAGCTTTTTATCACTCATTATTCATGTACATGATGATGATGATGATGATTATTATTATTATTATTATTATTATACCACATTTATATAGCACTCTTTTCATAGCAATGTACGTTCAAAAGTGCTTTACAATTGCATTCAGAAACACACACACATACACACAAATCACCACGCTCACTCACATTGTAATATAAAAATATATTATATAAAAATATATAATTAATAAAGCATCAGGTTTCTGATGGAGGAATTAGATACAGTTAACTCCCCCAACAGCAAGGAACCAAGTAACTGCAGTAAAATGAAATAAACTAAAAATGATTAAAATAACTGATTCACTAACAGTAAATCATGATTAGAAATCCTTGAACAGTTACCGGTTAACAGTCAGGTCAGCTAACTATCAACAGACTGAAATCCTTAGTAGTAACTGACTAAAAGTCAAGTATCCTAGCCAGAAGCGGACTCAGTTCTCAGTTGTGACACTGTAACAGTCAAGTCGAATAACTGTCCTTGGACAGAAATCACTAGTAGTGACCGACTAACAGTCAGGTCAGCTAACAAGGAAACTCCAAAATACAGTAGTCCAATGAAACCGATGTCATCTAAAAGATGACAAACCAAATACAGTAGTGACCAACTGAAACTGATGTCATCTAAAAGATGACAAACCAAATACAGTAGTGACCAACTGAAACTGATGTCATCCAAAAGATGACAAACCAAAAGTATCCAAAGATCAATTTCTATATGCTTGGAGGCAAAGGTGTGTCTTTAATGCCCTTTTGAAAGAATCCATTCAAATGATGATGATGATGATGAAATTGTCACATGCTTTGACCAGCCCATTGTGGATCTTGCTGTACCATCTCACAAAACTGCTTCACACCAGCATAACATTTGTATTTCTTCTTCTCTTTCTATAGTAATTGCTAACAATCATTTTCTGATTATGATGGCCATGTGTGTGGAATATTAGTAAAAGGATAGAATACTAGGCCTCCCAAGTTACTCAGTACATACAGGAAAACCTAGCACTGTGAATAGATTGGTGCAAAACCTAACACTGTAAAATCTTATAAGTCCTTAAAATTTCTACAATTTACACATGGTTTTGGTGCAATTTGTTGCATGCTAGTATGTTAACAAGAGTGCCAGTGCTGCCACAATATACGCTGCCACAAAATATAAAGACCAAGAGGGTCCTTTTAATTATTGCTTTTAACATTTCTGTAAGCATAAGCTCATAATGAAGTCTGTGAGACCAATTAATTTAGCTGAACAGAGATGGAACCAATATGAAAGTAGGTCAAATAGCAGTATCAATATGAATCC
The DNA here is from genome assembly GCA_021229015.1 of Solen grandis. Classification (NCBI taxonomy): domain Eukaryota; kingdom Metazoa; phylum Mollusca; class Bivalvia; order Adapedonta; family Solenidae; genus Solen; species Solen grandis. Next base: position 39,397,066 of record CM037787.1, read on the forward strand.
TTTTTTCTTTCTCCGCATATTTCTTGCAAAAATCACTGTACCAGAAAATCCCTGCTTTATGCACTTTTACCTGTTTAAAAACTTGAGTTGTGTTTTCAAGAGACCCTGTTTAGAAAACATAACTATTGCAAATATTGATGAACATCAAAATCCCTGCTTTGTGCATATCTACCCAGTATAGTAATGACATTGCTCAAGTTTTGAAAAGATTAGGTCAGACATGTAGGAGGATTTGTGTTCACAAGACTGCAATATCAATCAGCTACAGAGACTAAGTTTTAAGGGACACAAATCTTGTAAAAATCAATGAACCATAAAATCGCCACTTCATGCACATTCACCCATTATAGTAATGACATTGACCATATTTTGAAAAGATTCATTCAGAAACCTAGGAGGAGTTGCGTTCACAAGGCTGTTTCAAGGGAAAAAAAATCAATGAACTGTAAAATCACCACTTCATGCACATCTACCCATTATAAAAAAGTTTTGAAAAGATTCATTCAGAAACATAGGAGGAGTTGCGTTCACAAGATATGGATGGACGGACAGACGGAGAAGATGACGCCAATATACGACCGCCTCCAGCGGCGTATAAAAAAGAAACAACTTTAAAGCCAGAGTATTAAAAACATGGTGCAGTCCAAGTGCATGCAGCCAGCGCTGACTTGAAACCAAGGACTGAGTCGAGGCTGACTACATTCTGTGGGAAGGAATGAATATTTATAAATTTTGATGATTTAACAAGATTGTAAGCTTGGTTATGGTAATGTCTAGATTGTCTTGTGTAGGGTTGCAGATATTGATTCATGTCTAGTACTACTATGCTATTTACTTGTATACTATAATTAATTTATTGTAAGTGTGCCTACTTTCTAGGGATTGCCAGGTAAGTGTTGAGGGTTTATGCTGGTCATTGATCCTGGGGTTGTAGAGTAATCGTAATAAATCTCGCAGGCTGATCAGGTTTTATGCTGTTCGCTGCTCCTCAGTGGTCTGGAAATGAGGACTTTATAATTAAATTTGGTAAGGTTTAACTGTGGTTTTCTGCAGATCAGGCTTTATGTCGTACCTACTGAGTGCGTCAAAATGAGTCTATATGAGGGAAAGGCATTAAGGACTTCTTCAAATTCTGCTCCTATTCCGTCAGGCTATTTAAGTCTACATCTAGTTATAGGTACAATACCTGTTCTGCATTTTCTGTGTTGCCACAAACCACAGCTGTTGCAAGCATCCACTTGGAAACTACACATGCACAACCAATACAGTGGATGTCTGTAGCCTTAACTACTTTGAACATTTTGCAACATTCATGGAGTATTTACAGGTATTTTCTAATTCTCTTAGGTGGCATGTTTCACTCTGTTGTCAAACAAAGTATGTTTGTAACAATACTCACACATGCCTTTTACTATTTTGTTCATAATTATTCTTTAAATCTTAAATCAAAGGTAAATCAGCCTATTATTAAAAACAATGTTTAATTAAATTAGGTACGCACATACACAAGAGTGGATAACTGATCTTCGGATAAAGGAATATGCACCTGCATTAAAATTTAAACATCTATTATTAATATAGATGTTGTGTAATTTAACAGTTTCAACTGCACAAGTAGTAAGGTAGGAATGACCCATATTAATGTGTAAGTATTTCACACCTTTCCCCTATTAATTTTTCAGGATGACAAACTGACTTTTCAGTACTATGTTTTGTCGGGGGAGGGGCAAACATGTAAACCAATGAAATGATCACAACAGAGTTCATTCTAGGCTGCGTTTTTGTATCAAAGACCCGCTTAATATGTGACTGGCCCCTTTAAAAAATTATGTTCGCGCCCCTGTGGTGCATCATTTTTGCCGTAGGTGCCTTCTTAGATACTCAATGTGCAAACGGTTTGTTGATTTACTGTAACTATGTGCATCCAGGAAGTTATTTCTATAATTTCTCTACACATTCAATAAATTTGTAAATCTGAGCAGTCTGTAATATATTTAGGTATGCTTTCACTGGTCGGCTCTTCATCTCGCATCACACAAATGACTAATTAATGCAAAATGCCAAAACACAAGCGGACGCATACAGCCGATTTATTCATAAAAAAAATGAAGAATATTGAAAATAATTAACAACCAAGCTCAGAACCATGCATCCATGAGGTTTTAACTTCCCAAGTATCCGACATAGATCACCCAAGCATAATCCCGAACGAGTTGGTTAATATAAATGAAATGATAAGTGTTGCTGTCAAGTCTAGCTTATTATAGAGCAAGACAAAGCATTGGAACATGTAATAATTAAGCAATAGTATGACAAAATACAAATAAAGGTGGCCCCTTTTCAGAGATGGCATGGGCCACTGGCCCCTTCTGTGGCAATACTAGAATGAACTCTGCCACAATCTTTGGAAATCAGATATATTTTTGACTGTTGGTTTTGGACAGTTATTTTTTCTTTTTTTTTGTTTTGTTTACAATTACCAATAACAATTTATTACGTTTGGAGAGAATATATTACTGCATTCAGAATTATGTTTAATATAAAGGCTTGGGAATGTTTTGTTCGTTTTTCTGGGCAATAAATTTTCTGGCGAGAACTGGATACTCCATGATCAGCACGGACTTTTCAAAATACGTTAAAAGGGTAATTATAAATAAAAAATCAAATCAATATGAGCTAGTTTGCATTCTCAAAATGTACAATACAAAAAGCAATATACATTACATACCGTACGTCCTAAAAATATTTTAGAGTAGCAGCTTACAACAACTGCTCGAAATTACTGGTGATTGATTGAATAAACCAAAGGCAGATAACTTTCTGTAACAAAGGGGAGACAACAACAATAGGATAGAGACCACCAAATTATATCGCATGTTTCACCCGCCATAACGGCATGTAATTTTTCGTTGATTCGCAGGTGCATACATTGTATTTGATATAATGTAAAATGAATGTAAAAATCAACTTTTCATTTATCTTTCAAATGTTATAGATTTGTCTTAAAATGATTAAATATTAACGGAAACTGGTGATAATTGGGTACAGATAAAAAAAAGGGTATGGATTTGATGGCAAAACAAATTATTTACCAGTGTAAAGTGAAAGAAATATATCAAAGGTCCATTTGCTGTTTTCTTTTGTCGAAAAAATAATACATAGAGGTCATTACCAAGAGGTAATTAGAGCCAAACTGTGGAAGAATCGATGACGATGATGAGTGCGATATGTTTTTGATTAGGATGAAGGTGATATGTATGTTTTTTATAAAATATTTCTTTTTTTTACTTTTTTTGCATGGATATATGTGACATTGATTGGTTTTTTTTACTTTACTGTCGTTGCGACAGTATTTCAGTCATAGCGACGGCCTGCTTAATTACAGGTGAAGGAAGGCCACCAAATGCACTGAGGCATCTGGGTAGAACCATGCACTGACCTACCGCAAGCCAGCTGAAAAGCTTCCTCACATGAAGATCTGAATGACCCTGCTGGGACTCGAACCCATGCGTTGAGGGGCTGAGTGAGTGTTAAAGTCAGTGACTTTAACCCTACCCTCTTGGCCACGGTGTGGAATTAAAGCATATGGTACAGTATTATATAACTTATGAATGGAACACTTGTTGGTTCACCGTAGAGCCGACATTTTGGCCCTATGGTCACCATTTTTCTATGTTTTTAACATTTTAACAAATTCTGTCCTTAAATGTGTATATAACAACAATAGTGAACACTAGTTGGTTCACTCAGCTAGCTAACAGTATATAGCCTATATTCGTCAGTTTGACTTCATAGCCGCCATTCCTCTCTGTTTTTAACGATTTCTGTCCTATAAATCTATATGATTCTCGGCACCTAACAGGCTTATCAAACTATTCTGGGCATACTACAATCTTTCAACATTGATAATATTACCTTTAAATATGTATATAACAATAATAGAGAATACCAGTTGGTTCACCATATAGCCTATATTCATCATTTTGTCCTGATGACCACCATTTTACTTTTTAAAGATATCTTACAAATTTTGTCCCAAAAATCTATGTGTTTCTCATCACATTACAGGTTTATTATAGTCCAATCTTTACCCGTGTATTATTCTGGGCTGGCAGGAGCCTACAGGTTTTAATTGCTGAACAGTGTTATGCGTTTCTCCGTGCCTGTTTTTACATGTAATTTTGTAAAAAAAAAAAAATCAAAAAAAATCCAGCAATTTCTCCACTCTATCGACCAGATTCAATTTTGAACAAGTGAGATGAGACTCTAAGTTTAGTTGTTGCTACCCTTATATTTCTAGAACTTGAGATGTTACATAAGTATGATTCTTTTTTAATTAATTAAATCAATTTTTATGTGTTTATATAAAGAGTCCAACACATTAAAGTTCAGTTTAAATCACGTTATCAACTTTGTATAAAAGCTATCTGTGATACTTTGTTTATGCAAAGAAAGAAACTGCCTATGACAAAATATATGGATCATTACAAGCATAAGAGAATCCATATTCTTTAAGAAGTCTTTTTTATGCTAGATATCCATTTTTGATATTCTTTATTACTATCTTCATATTTTCAACACAATCTTATCTGAGGAATTGAATTCTAACCTCTACTTAAACTATAGTACTTGGAGTATTTTTCACTCCAAAATTTTAATCGCACTATCTCCATATCTTTGCACTTAGTGAAACCCCGAACCGGACATCAGTTCAATAATATTCACCCAACAAATGCATCGAAAATTTAAAGCAAAATCTTGGGATTTACTTTGTATTAAAAAAACAATTGCCAATCACTTTATCTGTTTATTTTAATATATATTTATATATATATATATATATATATATATATATATATATGAGAAAGTATTACGGATCGGAATAATTTTAGCAACTTTGGTAGAGGTTGACCCAAGGAACATCTGTATCAAATTATTTTGAAATCTGGCCAGTAGTTTTGAAGGAGATGATTTTTAAAGTCTTCAAATTATTTTTCTTCAAATTATTTTTCTTTTTGTAGCCATGGCAACCAGAGTTCTTCATGGATCAACTTTATTTTAGCAACTTTTGTAGAGCCTAACCCAAGGAACATTCCTGCCAAGTTTCATTAAATTCTGTCCAGCGGTTTCAGAGGAGATGTCGTTTAAAGCAAATTGTTGACGACGGACGACGCACGACGATGGACGCCTGACGAAGGGTGATCACAAAAGCTCACCTTGAGCACTTTGTGCTCAGGTGAGCTAAAAAAGAGAGATGAAAATGAAATGTGTCAACAGAATGTTGTTAAATCTGGAGGTCAAAGCCGTGTGCTACATATTCAATATGGACAGAACAATTTCACGTGGAGGACTGCAACACCCCAATGTCGATAGTTTTAACTTAGTGAGGAAAACAAAAAACAGTGTTTACAGGAAGGTGGACCAAGAAAACCTTAATGCACACTCATTGTTAAAAGACCCACTGAAGGACTGACCATGATGTCCAGTTTCAGCCAATGACACCACATTAGAGTGGAGTTTCTGAAGATGTATAAGTGAATTTATTATTAACTGTCAAAGGATATGTAACAACGATGCTTGTAAGAAGTCAACTGATATTCTCAAAAACAAAATCAGTGATTTTATGTGGAGGACTCGAGTCATGGAAAAAGAGGCAGCAGTGAGTTTTTGTGAAGGACTTAATTTATTCTAAGGGTTATTGAAGTTGGAATGAAGCTGTAGAAACTAAATCTTTTTTTTTTCCTGAATAAAAATTATTTAATAAAAGAAAACGAAATAATTGATTTCATAGTTTTTCATTAAAGTATGTAACAAGAATTAAAAATTTGTTCACATCAAATGTGTGCCTGGTATTTAGTTTTATTCGCATGGCATGAAAATGTATTAAGTTTATATTAAAATACTGCCTTTTTGCAATTTCAATGTTGGCTGTGAAAGAATTTTCAGTATCTAGGGTGTACTGTTAAAAAAGACCTATGGAACAGCATAAAACCAGCAGCCTGCGAGTAACTCGCAGGCTGATCAGGTTTTATGCTGTTCGCTGCTCCTCAGTGGTCTGGAAATGAGAATTTTGTAATTAAATTTGGTAAGATTTAACTGTGATTTTCTGCAGATCGGGCTTTATGTGATACCTATTGAGTGCGTCAAAATAAGTCTTTATGAGGGAAAGGGTTAATTTGATGGCGATGAGGGGTTCATTCAGCTCACTGTTAGAATCTGCACATAGGATACAACAAGTGTCTTCAACTTCCTCAGCAAGATCTGTTAACTACTGTAAGCTTAATTCGTTATGTTGACAAAATTTTCCCCTACTCATCCTGTAGTCCTGAAGCATGAAACATAGCAATTCAGATTATGAAATGTTGTCTAACTATCCCAACACTATCTTTAAAATGTCTTTGTTCTTTCCTGGGACTTGATTTCTTTTCTTTTTATGATGCTGTAACTCCCCCTGCACATCTAAAGTGTGGGAAAATAACATAGGGACATGTCTTTTATAAAAAAAAATATGTGATGCTAATTGTTTTTACATGTCTGAATGGTCCCTTTCCCAGTATAGTACATTGGCTAGCAGTTTGAATAATTTGTGATAAACCATATCTTTCATATAAATCTTATGTCATGAACTTATTTATTTGATTATCTTATTCTAATATTGCATATTCATGTGATTTGATTTGTTTAAATGCGTTCAAATGACATACATAGCCAATGTTTATATGTAAGATTATACAGACAATAAAAAAATAACAAATATTGATGAATCTTGACTAATTAACTTGATATCAAACAAGACAATGGATGAATAGTGTCGAACAAATGCTCCCATAAAATATTGTCTAATTTCGAAATCTATTTTAGTATTTCTACAATTATGACTGTTGAGAACATTAAAAACTATATGCTTATTGTATGTTGTCAAACTATTAAAACATGACAATTTAGATGCTGAAAGAAACATGTACAACTATCCCTATCCTGAAGTATTCAGGTCTCCACCAGTTTAAACTTTGAGAACATACATTTTTCTAGACTATAAAATTCCTCATTTACAAAATGGTTGTGCTGTCTAGAGGAAATCCCCATCGTGGGCCCCCATAATGATTTATCGAACCACCCGAATAACCACCTGACCTGAGCCAAACTCCGATTGTCTTATGGCTTTTAATGTGTCGGTAATCCAAATCGGCAGTCGTCCGTGATGCGTATGCAAATTGAATGACATGCTCACTGATTGAATGACATTAATTTTGCTGAGTGATACCTAAGGTACCACCAGACTTACATGTCGTCTGCCGAGCGATCTAAAAATAAGCAATTACCAAACGTTTTTAACAGTTAACAGTTAAAACTATTCTAGATAGATGCAGTTTAAGAAGTAGCCTAAAAATAGGTAAGTATAATATTAACTGCTAAAAACGACAACTAAGGCTGGACATTAATATGTAATTTGTATAAAAAAATTAACAAGTTTCAAACCTAATACCAGCATAAACTTGTTTTCCCTTTCCACGTTTTTGACAAAATCAGTGAAAATTGGTGTGTTTTTTCAATCTTAAACAACACTGTTTAGTCTAAAACTGCATAATTCAATGCATTCACTAATTGATAGTTACACAAGTCACTCTTTTGTCCAGAAAACACTATTAAATATTTATGGAATATGCACGGAAACCCATACTTCTTACTTATGCTTAAAAAAATCCAGGGGATGGCCCCATATCCCCCATTACCGAAGGGAGTAATGCCTTTTTAGCAATACCAGTGTCCCAGTCTGCCTCAGCAGAACTGGAAAAACAGGCAAGGGAAACATCCCTGATCCACAGGGAAGCTACAGGGAAGCATTCACGGAGCTTCTGCAATTTCTTTTCCTCCGAGGAATCCCCGAAGCTTCGGTAGGATGTCACGCTGAAGTATGTATCATGGTGTGTGTGGCATTCTTCGGGGATATTCAAATGTTCGGCGACCTTTTTGTGACTCATTCCTGATTTTGTGGTTGAATTCCTGAATATTCGCCAAAATTTCAACAAGGATTGAAAATCGCACTCTGAAATTTGTTGCTGTTTTGGACAATCTTAAGGCTGAGATGATCAACAAGAGCTGTCCGTAAGACAGTGCGCTCAACCATTCTAATTCTTGTCAATATAGAAAAAATATTGCAATAAAAGGCAAAATAAGAATCCTTGTATTATCAAAAATTAAAACAAGGGATATAAACATGTATTCCAAATTGACGGCAATATATCTCAAAGGGTTTAGTGGAAAAGCGAGCAAGTATAAGAAAAAAACTTAACTGAGATTCTTGATCAGAAAAGGGGCATTATTTAGTCAAAATCCATGAAAAAGTTATGTAGGATTCCCTACATGTGGAAGGAAGAGGTCATAAACAAGCATTCAAAGTTTCAAAGCAACACCTTCAAGGGTTCAGAGGAAAACTCAGGTGGTACTAAAAATTTGACCAAGACTTTAAGTTGACAAGTAACTGGTGTTGTATGCAACACATAAAGTCCCCTACCGGCTCCACCTTGACTCAATATGGTAATCAATCCTATTTTTTGCCATATTTTCACTATTTCCGTTACCATAGCAACCACAATTTTAGTCGAAGAACAAAAATAAAATGACGTGCATAATCTACACATTGCCATCTAGTCATATACCAAGTTTCATCAAGTTTGCTTGCTTAGTTATCGCGGGATCCCATTTTTTGCCATATTTTCACTATTTCCGTTACCATAGCAACCACAATTTTAGTCGAAGAACAAAAATAAAATGACGTGCATAATCTACACATTGCCATCTAGTCATATAGCAAGTTTCATCAAGTTAGCTTGCTTAGTTATCGCGGGATCCCATTTTTGCCATATTTTCACTATTTCCGTTACCATAGCAACCACAATTTTAGTCGAAGAACAAAAATAAAATGATGTGCATAATCTACACATTGCCATCTAGTCATATACCAAGTTTCATCAAGTTAGCTTGCTTAGTTATCGCGGGATCCCATTTTTTGCCATATTTTCACTATTTCCGTTACCATAGCAACCACAATTTTAGTCGAAGAACAAAAATAAAATGATGTGCATAATCTACACATTGCCATCTAGTCATATACAAGTTTCATCAAGTTAGCTTGCTTAGTTATGCGGGATCCCATTTTTGCCATATTTTCACTATTTCCGTTACCATAGCAACCACAATTTTAGTCGAAGAACAAAAATAAAATGACGTGCATAATCTACACATTGCCATCTTTCCTTACCATAGCAACCACAATTTTAGTCGAAGAACAAAAATAAAATGACGTGCATAATCTACACATTGCCATCTAGTCATATACAAGTTTCATCAAGTTGCTTGCTTAGTTATCGCGGGATCCCATTTTGCCATATTTTCACTATTTCCGTTACCATAGCAACCACAATTTTAGTCGAAGAACAAAAATAAAATGATGTGCATAATCTACACATTGCCATCTAGTCATATAGCAAGTTTCATCAAGTTAGCTTGCTTAGTTATCGCGGGATCCCATTTTTGCCATATTTTCACTATTTCCGTTACCATAGCAACCACAATTTTAGTCGAAGAACAAAAATAAAATGACGTGCATAATCTACACATTGCCATCTAGTCATATACCAAGTTTCATCAAGTTAGCTTGCTTAGTTATTAAGTTATCGCGGGATCCAGATTTGAGCGGACAGACGGACGGACGGACGGACGGACGGACAGACGGAGGGCAAACCTATAGTCCCCTCCGGTGTGAACACCGGTAGGGGACTAAAAAGGGGCATAATTTGTCAAAATCCATGACAGAGTAATCACCTCTTGACCACAGGCAGAGGTGATTGTCATACATAAGTACACCAAGTTTCAAAGAAAAAACATCAATGGGTTCAGTGAAAAAAAATGTCGTACAAAAACTTTAACCGATTTTCTAAGTCGAAATTTGGCATAATTTGGTCAGAATACATGAAAGTTATCAGATGGTGTTCATATACAAATGTTGCATGTTGACATTGTCATTCGATTGATAGAAAACACAAGAATTATCTTGATGCAAAGCGAGGGTCGCTCGCCGGAGAACCAGGTATTACTGGGAGGAAAAGAAACAGCAAATATCTTATGATATTGTGGAAATTGGGCTCTGCCCTCTGCCAGCCATAAAACGAGTGAGTACTTTAGGACAAGAAGAATTTTCAAATTTGTACTATATACATATAAGGATAATGGGCTTAGCCCCCTGGTGGTCATGTTTTTCAATGGATCAAAATAATTTGAACAATCTTAGTAGAGAGTGACATATGGAACATCTGTGCTAAATAACTTTGAAATCCAACAAGTGCTTTTGGAGGAGAAGATTTTTGAATTTTTTACTATATACATATAAGGAAAACGGGCTACGCCCTACTGCGGCCATATTTTTCAAAGAAACAAAATAAATTGAAGAATCTTGGTAGAGAGTGACCTAAGGAACATCTCATTCTGTGCCAAATAACTTTGAAATCCAGCCAATACTTTTGACCAAGAAGATTTTTCAAATTTGTACAATAAACATATAAGGAAAAAGGGCTCAGCTCCCAGGGGGCCATGTTTTTCAACGGATCAAAATAATTTGAATGGTCTTGGTAGACAGTGACCTAAGGAATGTCTGTATCAAATAACTTTGAAATCCAGAGAGTACATTTGGCCAAGAACATTTTTTAAATTTGTACTATATTCATATAAGGAAAATGGGCTACGCCCCATGGCGGCTATGTTTTTCAAGGAATCAAAGTAATTTGAACAATCTTGGTAGAGAGTGACCTAAGGAACATCTGTGCCAAATAACTTTGAAATCCAGCCAATACTTTTGGCCAAGAAGATTTTTCAAATTTGTACAATAAACATATAAGGAAAAAGGGATCCGCCCCCGGACTGATAAGTGCCAGGCCTAGTTGCGCATGTCGTTTGCATGTCCTGATTCGCTTGATTTTAAATTAGTTATGGCCCTTTTTTATATTTCTGAGACTGATTTTGTCCACGCTACTTCTCAGCTACCTTAAGTCATTTTTTTTTTAATTTCAAGGTAATAATAATTACAAGGCTAACTTGCGCATATCTTTCTCACATCATGATTTTCTTGATTTTGAATGATTTATGGTCCTTTGTTATATTTCTTAAATGTATTTTGTCCGCACTATTTCTCTGCTACCGTAGGTCTCATTTTGATTTAACTTCACAGCATTAATAAGTACTGAACCAAGTTGTGCATATCATTGGCACATCTTCATCAGATGGATTTAAATGAGTTATGGCCCTTTGTTATATTTATTAATTTTTTTTTCCACACTATATTTTGGCTACCAATAATTTTGAATTAACAAACAGCATTAATAAGTCTTATTGGGTATATTGTTGGCACATCATGACTAGCTTGATTTTATCATCTGACAAAGATTCAGCCTATGTGTAGGGCACTTTTCCTTTTCACATGCACTACACCCAATTAAAATTGTTGAAGGAATAAAAACTTAAAAAGAAAACCCTGGTTATATTCATTTGGCAACCAAAGTTCTACATGGATCAAGTTTATTTTAGCAACATTTGTAGAGAGTTACCTAAGGAATACCTGTGCCAAAAAATCTGAAATTTGGCCTGCAGTTTTGGATATTTCACTATATACATATAAGGCAAATTAGCCTCGCCCTGGCCCCATGAACATCTGTGCAAAACATTTTAAAATCTGGCCAGTAGTTTTGAAGGAGATGAGTTTTAAAGTTTTCATTTTTTTTCTTTCTGTTGCCATGGCAACCAGATTTCTACATGTATCAATTTTATTTTAACAAATTTTGTGAAGGTTTGCCCAGGAATCTTCCCTGCCATGTTTAATCAATTCTGTCCAGTGGTCTCAGAGATGTCATTTAAAGTTTTCACTATGAACATTTAAGACAATTTAGCCTCAACCCTGGTGGGCATGTTTCTTACGATCAAATAATTTTAGCATTCTTGTATAGGGTTACCAAAGGAACATCTGTACAAAAACATTTTGAAATCTTGCCAGTAACTTTGAAGGAAGTGATTTTAAAAGTTTTTATATATTTTTCTTTTCATTGCCATGGCAACCATAGTTCTTTATTTTAGCAACTTTTGTGAAGGTTCACCCAAGGATCATCCCTGCCAAGTTTAATCAAATTCTGTCCAGCAGTTTAAAGCAAATTGTTGATGACGGACGACGAATGGCGACGGATGCAATGTGATTAAAAAAGCTCATCTTGAGCACATTGTATAAAAAAATTTCAATATGGTGAAATCATGAAATATAGGGCTTCTTTCAAGGCAATAATGATTTTCATAACATTGGTTACAGTGCACACAAAGAGCATGACATACAAGTGTCCTTATAGTGCTAACGGATAAAAAGGCTGTTTAATTTATGTAAATTTATTAAAGAAACATTAAACATAAGGAAAATAATCAAATGATCAAATAGGATGTTCATCCACACTTCAATTCTCATTTTTTTTACATGATAAATAACAGCAAAAGAAGGTTTTTCTCTAGTTTGAATTTGCAAGTGTGTGACAAGGGAAATCTTAGGCATCATTTATATTCAGACAGTACTTGTATCATTTTTCTCCAGTAAAATTCAGCATGTGTTTAATAATGTCTGACTTCTTACAACATACATACTCACACCCAGTATACTTGAATGTTTTTTCTCTAGTATATTTTAGTATTTGGGGGACAAGGGCCAACTTCTCCGGGGACAAGGGCCAACTTCTGACAACATTTATATTCATGCAAAATTCATTTGTATGGCTTTATCCATTACGAAGGCTTTTCTCCATTATGAATCCGCATGTGTGTGACAAGAGCCGACTTCTGACAACATTTATATTGACACACAGTACACGTGTATGGCTTTTCTCCAGTATGTTTTCTCATGTGTCTGACAAGGGCTGACTTATTGCTACATTCATATTCACACACAGTACACTTGTATGGCTTTTCTCCAGTATGTTTACGCATATGCAGGGTCAAAGCTGATCTTCTTGAACCTGTATATTCACAAAAAGAACACTTGTAAGGCTTTTCTCCTGTATGTAATCGCATGTGCCTGACAAGGTCTGATTTCTGATAAAATTCATATTTACACACATCACATTTGTATAGCTTTTCTTCAGTATGTATTCGCATGTGTTTGTCATGGTCTGACTTCTGGTAACATTCACATTCACATCCATTACATGTGTGCAGTGTTTCTACTGATGAATTTGCTTATGTTTGACAAGAGCAGACTTACGACTACATTTGTAATCACACACATCACACTTGTATGGTTTTTCTCCAGTATGTACTCTCATGTGTCTGTTAAGGTCTGACATCTTATAACAAGCATACTCACACATAGTACACTTGTATGGCTTTTCTCCAGTATGTTTTCGCATGTGTCTGACAAGGTCTGACTTCTGGTTACCTCCATATTCACACATACTACATTTATATGGCTTTTCTCCAGTATGAATTCGCATGTGTCTGACAAGGCACTTTTGGTTTTTTTTTTTAGTGACAAGGATTGACTGATGACTACGATCATATTCAAGCACAGTACACTTGTTTGTTTTTTCTCCATTATGTATCCTCATGTGGCTGTAAGGTCTGACTCCTTAAACAGCATACTCACAAACAGTACACATGTATGGCTTTTCCTTGTACTGATTTCATTTTGTTTCACCATATCTAACTTTAATTGGATTGGCATTTAAGGTCCAATCCTAACTCTCACAAACATATATGTACACTTTCACTTTGATTTCCAGGATGATTCACAATATTTTAGTTTGTTTTTTTTCTCCTACATATGACTGCTTTTTTTCTGCCAAGTGATGCATATAATTACAAACAGTCTGACACAGAGGATATGTGTATGTCTTTCTCTTGTAAGGTCTAACAGGAGTTTTTCCAATTTATGTCCACATGTTTTAGATCAAGTATATATGCACCTGTGTATGCACTTATTTCAGTTTGACTACAGTCACACATCCTGAATGAACTGACTGCACACATCAATATTCTGTCATGTATGCCCCAAAGGGAAAGCACTGGAAGAATACTGAAATAGATAATTGTTCATTACAAGTAACCAGTTAGATATTAATTTTGGTACTTGGTATACACATGCATTACACATACAACAAAGAATATGTTGGAGATGGGTCATGCTCTCCAAACTGCCCTTTCTCACAGGTTTAATGCCATGTATATGAATGTTTGTTGCAATTCGTGTTGGAGTTAGTGTGTTGAAGATAGTTTCTTTTCTGAGAAATGATAGAATCTAGGAAAAGATAAAGCCTGCAATTTACATAATTATACTGATATGGTAATATCATGTAATTGTATAGGAGGAAAGGTCTTTATGAGAGAAGTACAGTGCAAATGATCTGTAACTCTTCATTTCTTGATTTTTCATGGCCTTTAATTCTTGGTTATCAGGTTCACAGACCACTAAATTCAATCATAGATGTAGAAGGGAAAATAATTCAAGCTAGTTAATTCTATTTTTCTGCTGGATAAAGAATAAAGAACAAGGAACAATATAAATATCAATATTAAAAATCATAGATGTAGAAGGGAAAATAATTCAAACTGAGTAATTGCTTCACACTGATGTCAAGGTTGTTAACAGAAAAGATTTGATAATAACTTAATCAAAAACATCTTTTATACCCCTGAACAATACTACACACCAAATATCTAAAAAATGGGCCATATGATTTCAGAGAAGACTTGGGCGCAGGGTCATTTATCACCGTAGGGCCAAGACTTTGAAAATCTTTGTAATGAACCATTAGATGCTACTACATACCAAAAATCTTAGCTCTAGGCCTTATTGATTCATAGAAAAAGATTTTTTAAGATTTTCCTATTTAACTCTATGTAAAACAAGTGACCCCTGGTGTGGGGTCATTTATCACCATTGGGCTATGATTTGTACAATCTTGGTAGTGGCCCATAAGATGATGCTACATACCAAATATCTAAGCTCTAGGCCTTATGGATTCATAGAAGAAGATTTTTTAAGATTTTCCTATATAACTCTGTGTAAAACAAGTGAACCCTGGTGCGGGGTCATTTATCACCATAGGGCTATGATTTGTACAATCTTGGTAGTGGCCCATAAGATGATGCTTCATACCAAATATCTAAGCTCTAGGCCTTATGATTCAGGGAAGAAGATATTTTAAGATTTTCCTATATAACTCTATGTAAAACAAGTGACCCCTGGTGCAGGGTCATTTATCACCATAGGGCTATGATTTGTACAATCTTGGTAGTGGCCCATAAGATGATGCTACATACCAAACATCTAAGCTCTAAGCCTTATGGATTCATAGAAAAAGATTTTTTAAGATTTTCCTATATAACTCTATGTAAAACAAGTGACCCCTGGTGCGGGGTCATTTATCACCATAGGGCTATGATTTGTACAATCTTGGTAGTGGCCCATAAGATGATGCTTCATACCAAATATCTAAGCTCTAGGCCTTATGCATTCATGGAAGAAGATTTTTTAAGATTTTCCTATATAACTCTATGTAAAACAAGAGGGCCAAGATGGCCCTAGATCGCTCACCTGAGAAAAGTATCATTCATTGCCTGTACAAAACAGATTGCTTTAGAATTAAGATGATGAGGTGAAACAATGTTCAGGAATTTTCTGACCCCATCCACAAAAGATATCATCATGACAAACATTCTGCCAAAGTTTGGGATGATTGGACCAAAAATGTTGCCCTCAGAGTATAAACAAGATTTTTCTAAGATTTGACCTACTGTTTTTTCCCCACCCATTTTCAAACTGGTTCGAGATATCATCATGACAAACAATCTGACCAAGTTTGAGGAAGATTGACAAAATGTGCCTAGGTTAAACAAGATTTTTCTAAGATTTGACCTATGACCTACTTTTCCACCACCCATTTTAAAGGTTCAGAATCATCAGACAAACATTCTGACCAAGTTTGAGGAAGATTGGATCAAAATTGTGGCCTCTAGTGTGTAAACAAGATTTTTCTAAGATTTGACCTACTGACCTACTTTTTGATCCAACCTGACCCATTTTCGAAAGGGTTCGAGATCTTATCAAGACAAACATTCTGACCAAGTTTGAGGAAGATTGGATCAAAATTGTGGCCTCTAGTGTGTAAACATCAAAATTGTTGACGGACAACAAGATTTTTCTAAGATTTGACCTACTGACCTACTTTTTGATCCAACCTGACCCATTTTCGAAAGGGTTCAAGATATCATCAAGACAAACATTCTGACCAAGTTTGAGGAAGATTGGATCAAAATTGTGGCCTCTAGTGTGTAAACAAGATTTTTCTAAGATTTGACCTACTGACCTACTTTTTGATCCAACCTGACCCATTTTCAAAAGGGTTCAAGATACTATCAAGACAAACATTCTGATCAAGTTTGAGGAAGATTGGATCAAAATTGTGGCCTCTAGTGTGTAAACAAGATTTTTCTAAGATTTGACCTACTGACCTACTTTTTGATCCAACCTGACCCATTTTCGAAAGGGTTCGAGATATCATCAAGACAAACATTCTGACCAAGTTTGAGGAAGATTGGATCAAAATTGTGGCCTCTAGTGTGTAAACAAGATTTTTCTAAGATTTGACCTACTGACCTACTTTTTGATCCAACCTGACCCATTTTCGAAAGGGTTCAAGATATCATCAAGACAAACATTCTGACCAAGTTTGAGGAAGATTGGATCAAAATTGTGGCCTCTAGTGTGTAAACATCAAATTGTTGATGGACGATGGACGACGGCCGACGGACAATCAAGTCTCCCAAAAGCTCACCCTGAGCTATGCTCAGGTGAGCTAAAAAGTGACCCCTGGTGTGGGGTCATTTATCACCATAGGGCTATGATTTGTACAATCTTGGTAGTGGCCCATAAGATGATGCTACATACCAAATATCTTAGCTCTAGGCCTTATGGATTCATAGAAGAAGACTTTTTAAGATTTTTCTATATAACTCTATGTAAAACAAGTGACCCCTGGTGCGGGGTCATTTATCATCATAGGGCTATGATTTATACAATCTTGGTAGTGGCCCATAAGATGATGCTACATACCAAATATCTAAGCTCTAGGCCTTGCAGTTTTGCAGAAGAAGATTTTCTAAGTTTGCATTTTTAAAATCTATTTTTAGCTCCTGTGACCTAATTATGCAATGGACCAGAACCATTTATACAAGTTTAGTAGAGCTTCATCCAAGGAACATTCCTGCAAAATATTTTTCAAATTGGCCAAGCCGTTTAGGAGGAGATGTTGTTTGAAGCAATTGTTGACGCCGGACGCACGCACGCACGGACGACGGACGCCGGACAAAAGGCGATCAGAAAAGCTCACCTTGAGCACGTTGTGCTCATGTGAGCTAAAAAGAAGATATTCCCTGAGCAAAGGAAGCAGTTGTTGAAATTATATTAACAACTAGAAATCTGAGGATAAAGCTGTCACACCTGCATTGAAAGGCATTGTTAGCCACAAAAAAAGAAGTATGATGGGACAAGGACTTTTTCAGTATGCTTAATAAGGAAAACAACTCATTCAGTAATACAGTAGCACCTGCCATTAACCGAATACACTTGCTCCATCAATTTTGGTAGGTAGTTTGGTCAGAATGAGTACTTGGAGCACTTTCCCTTGTCAACATCTTTCGAAATTGCATCCAGTGACAGGCTTGATGCTGAGGGAAATTAATTTGTTTCAAGCAAAACATGATACCATATAGCTGGTTATTTCTGCAGGTAATTTATTTCTGCTTTTCTGGTGATGAACAAACATCCATAGAAATAAAACCCGTGTAAATTAACTTACAGTATGATATGTTTACAATTAATAAACAAGAGAGATATTTTTAGATGTATTTTTTTTGTCCAAATACTTGGAATGATTATGGTACCTTTAATTAGCTATGATGAGTTATCAAACAGACAATGTATTTTTGGCAAAATCTGGTATTTTTGGCAAAATCTAAGTCAGAAAGATTTTTTCATAAAACAATATGCCCCCTTCTAAGCTGACCAGATGCCAATTGAAAGTCATTCATGAAAGGATATATAGATGTTATTCCATATAGTAATTGAGTAATGCTCAAGACAAAATCGGACCAGGCAGAGTTATGGTTCTTGGTGTTGCACTGCTCCTACTTGTTTTCATGTTATGTTTCAAGTCCTTACTTTGTCTTGTTTGAGTTTTGCTCCCAATAAAAATTTATTAAAAAAAATAAATAAAGGGAGATAATAAAAACAGGCTTGGATGAGTTATAGTTCAAGGTCACTAATCTTTTCCTAGTTGTTATCTACTAAAATATGAAGTTTCAAGACAACTTTGCAAAGTTTTCACTTTTCAAGTATATACTAAATACATTTTTCCTGGACAGAAATTTATTGTAAAACTAAATAAAGGGACTTCAAACATTGGTCCTAGCATATTGCTGGTTTGGAAGAATTGACTTTCAACAATCGATCTTTTACAAATTATTAAAGCTAATCATACCTTGTGAAGGTACAGAATAACACCTAATCACAAACTAAAAAAGTGATAATTAATAATTTCATAATTATTTTTTCTTTCTCAGGACTTGCATGTGGGTAATAAATATTAACAGTGCAATTAGTAATCTCGGAGAGTTGATCTATATCATCTTTTAAGCAGGGATTGTCAGAATGACTTTGAATTCAATTCATTACTTTAAAAAAATTTATTATCATTACATTTCTTTTCAAAATTAAATTAAAAAAATATAGTGCATAGTTGTAGTCCATCTTATCATAATGATTTTCACTTTCTTTTGTGTATTAATGCACTCCAATCAATGAATAACACATAAATTTAAGTCAAGCACTTTCAAATATTGATAAAGTATGCTCCACATAAAAAAATCCAAAAAAATAACAAAGGGGAATAACTCAAAAAGCGACAAGTAGTTATCTTCTTGCACACTGCACGCCGAGATCTTTCACAACATTCAAGTTCAAAGTAATTTAAACTTATCGTGTAAAAGTTGCCTAGACAAAAATATCTGAAAATCAACAAAGGGAATAACTCAAAGGCAAAAAGGTAGAGTTAGTGTTCATGTGCACTGCACTCAGGTCATTCAGAAGATCTATCAAGTTGTCAAGTCACAACTAGTCAAATACTACAGATTCGAGTATATGTCCCCTAGACAAAAAAAATTAAGGGGCTGATAAATTTCACAAAAGGGGCACAATACATCAAAAATAATTAAATTGTCAGGTTTATCACTGTAAGACAAGCATCCAATCTCAATATCAACCAATAAACAAGTTTCCATATGGTTGAAATGCTCACTAAAAACTGTCTTGTATGGTCCGTACAAGTACAATATTCAGACATCATCAGTACCTTATATAATATGGGCAAAATGAAGACATCAGTTAAAATACAAAGTAGGTCAGAGTCATAGTCAGTCATCTAAAGTTCAATGACACCACTCAAAATTATCCATGTTTTAAAGTTTGAAGGGAATCTAAAATATCAAGTATGGTCCGACAATGATAAGTGTCCCTGGCAAAGTAAATACACGAACCATAATGTGCTTTGCTCCAAATGAGTTTATGCTATGTAAGCTAGGCAACAAGTAAGAATTGGATGAACTTTGAATTAGGATGGATTTTGTTGTAAAATTCAAACTGAATCACAATATTAACTCTAGCTTCTTTTTTCAAAAAAAAAAAAAATAAAAAAAAAATATTCAAATACAAATAATTAGAACTCCGAAGCGGATGTTACGCTATGTATGAACACTAATTCAGTTGTGGTTCCTAAAGAAATTTTCATATATTCTTTAAATAAATGGGTATTAACTCCACTCATTGCCGACATATCAAGTTTAGCATTTAAATTATGGTAAAAATGCCATGAGTTTCAGAAAAATTCTTAAAGAAAATCTATCAATGGGGAATAACTCAAAAAGTTCACAAGGTAGAGTTATGGTTCTTGTGCACTGCACTCCGCGTCATTTCAAGAAACATACATATCAAGTCTCAAGTCATTTAAACTTATGGTGAAAAAGATATGCTCTGGACAAAAAATTCTTAAAGAAAATCTATCAAAGGGGAATAACTCAAAAAGCGCACAAGGTAGAGTTATGGTTCTTGTGCACTGCACTCCGCGTCTCATTTCAAGAAACATACATATCAAGTCTCAAGTCATTTAAACTTATGGTGAAAAAAATATGCTCTGGACAAGAAATTCTCAAAGAAAATCTATCAAAGGGGAATAACTCAAAAAGCACACAAGGTAGAGTTATGGTTCTTGTGCACTGCACTCCGCGTCATTTCAAGAAACATACATATCAAGTCTCAAGTCATTTAAACTTATGGTGAAATAGATATGCTCCGGACAAGAAATTCTAAAAGAAAATCTATCAAAGGGGAATAACTCAAAAAGTGCACAAGGTAGAGTTATGGTTCTTGCGCACTGCACTCTGGGTCATTGCAAGAAACATACATATCAAGTCATTCAAACTGATGGTGACAAAGTTATTCTCCGGACAAGCAGATGGGGACACCGATGCCGACAAAAGTAACCCCTATATGTCGCCTGACTAGTCAGGCGACACAAAAACTAGATAAGTGTTGTGTAGCTTGCATTCAAGCAGTTGTCACATAAAGGGTGAGCATCAAACAATCAAAATTTATAAAATTAATTTTGCTCTACCCACAGGTTATCACTGTAAAAGAGCAAGGTCCTAAATCTGACACAACCAACCACATATACAAGAGGGCCATGGTGGTCCTGAAATTGCTCACCTGAAAAACACTGTCTTGATAGTCTGTACAAGTTACTAATATCCAGACATCAAACAGTACCTTAAATAATATGGGGCAAAATGGAAGGACATAGTTTAAAATCACACAAATAGGTCACGGTCATGTCAAGGTCATCAAAGTTCAATGCACACACAAAACTGTACCAGTGATTCAAATTTGAAGGCCGAATCTTAAAATATCAAAAGTAGGTCACTGAGTCATGATCAAGGTCATCCTTGGTCAAAGTTAAATATCACAAACCATATTGTGCCTTTGCTCCAAAATTGAAGTTTATAGCTATCTGTAAAAGCTTATGTACAAAGCAAGTGAACATTGGGCATGGCCAATTTGACCCTAGGCCATATGATTTGAACAAACTTGGTAAAGGACCACTAGACAATGACACACACAAAATATGTAAGCTCTAGGCCTTGCTGTTTCAAGAATTAAAAAAAAATCCTATAAGTCTATAACAAAACAAGTGATTCCTTGGGCAGGGCCAATGTTAACCACAGGGCCATAATTTGAACAAAATTCGAAGCGGTTTACTAGGCTATGTTGCACACCAATTATCTTAATTCAGATTTGTGGTTTCCTACAAGAAAATTATTCAAGTATATTCCTGTGTAAATCTATACATGGGCCATAACTCCTGACTGAATTTGCCGACATCAGTCATAGTTTAGCTTTGCTGAGAGATTATGGCTACAAATATTGCCATGAAGTTTGAAGAAGATTGCTTAAGAAATCAATTTGCTAGAGTGTACACGAAGTGAAATCTGGCATTTTTTTAATCATTTAAGGTATATAACTCCAAACATTTTGGGCAGATATCAGCAATTTTGGATCTTAGCTTTAAAAATTCTTAAGAAATAAAAAAAAGGCCTTTTTAATCATTCAAGAGACAAAACTCCAAACCTTATGGGCAGACATCAGCCACAACCAAACTAAGTTAGGAGATTCTAAATGTTTATAAATATTGTCATTTAGTTTGAAGAAGATTGATTAAAAAATGAAGATGCTAGAATGTTGAAGTAATGCTATGGACTAGAAAGTGCAATGATAACGTCATCAATGGATAAAGTAATCTCTTTGTGTCTGCCATGCTACCCAAGTGAGACAAAAATACCATAAATAAAAGAATGAAAGTAAGCAAATTTATATTAAGGTTAATTTTTACCTGGACAAAATGCAGTATCTAACAAAGTATTTAATTGTACAATTAGGACTCTATTTCATATGAGATCTCATTGACTAAATATGCTAAGTTTGTTTGAAATACAGTTTTTTTTTTGTTTATATATGCCTTGATTTATTCAGTATATTGTATTTGCATCCTATATAATAATGTTAATCATTTGAAAAACTTAAGAAGAGACAGACAGACTTGGATACCAAAGCTGGTGTATGAATTAATTTCAATCCGCAGAAACGCTGCGTCCTTCATATAACAGAAAAAGAAGCTCCTACTGTGCAGTCTTCATGCCCAAGGATACCAAACTGTCAGAAGAACAGATGACATTAACCCTTTCCGTCATAGAGTAAACCATGAAATGACCTATGCGAACAACATAAAACCAGATCAGCCTGCGAGTAACTCGCAGGCTGATCAGGTTTTATGTTGTTCGCTGCTCTTCAGTGGTCTGGAAATGAGGATTTTGTAATTAAATTTGGTAAGGTTTAACTGTGGTTTTCTGCAGATCAGGCTTTATGTGATACCTATTGAGTGTGTCAAAATGAGACTATATGAGGGAAAGGTTAAGTACTTGTGATTTGATATAATCATACCTAGCACAGAGATCTCATATCAACAGGGTCACCAGCAAAGCCAACAACATGCTAGTATCCATGAACACAACCTGCGTTCCACAAGTCAGGAGAGAAAAAAACAACCAAAAACAGGGTAAAACTCCCTTTTCTGACCCACTTTGGAATACTGCTGTTTATTGTGGAACCGGCATCACTCAGAAATCACCTTAGTCCTATAAGTACACTGGAAACTATACAGAGAAGAGTTGCAAGTTTCGTAACTAACAGATATCGTTAACACCGGGCATGCGTTCAGTATGTCAAACCATAATGCAACTGCATTGTCACTTACAGTCAGCTATGGAGTTGTCTTAGGACCATATACTTTGATGTTAATGTGCACCTTATGCTGTACATATAAGTATATGTGAATATTGTAGTTTATGACAATGAGACAACTTCAAAGCTGACTGTAGGCGTACAGTTGCATACGTCCCAACATAATGAATACACGCCAGTAATGTGTGTCTCAGATATGTAAACATCCTTGGAATGGAAACCACTAGAACATAAGACAAAACCTTAATTGACATGTTCATCAAAATTATTAAATTATTAACTATCAAGTCAACATAAAGAAAGAATTCTCTCTCACTTCATCAGTTTTCAGGACAAGATCTTTACATAATACAAAGTTCCTTCTCTATTCTACTATATCAGATTCTCATAAAATAAAATCAGTTCATTTCCACGTACCATACCACTTTGTTTTCAATTACCATTGACATTATTTTATGTTTGGAGTAGTCCCATCAATGAGCCGCTAGGTGTGAGGTGTCACCTCTGATGTAGGGGATAGTGCAAAACCAAAAGTAGCATGCTATCACACAATTTACGTGTACACAAATTAATATGGACAACATTTGGCGGTATTATATTGATGCCCTTGATGCATTCAAGAATATTTTTAAAGATGAAAGATTTTTTTTTCCTGGCAATAACTTCTAACGCTGGCGAGAACCGGATACTCCATGATATCAATGAAGATGTAAATATACAGTAATGTCAAAGGCGGCGAACCGGTAGATCTACGAAATGCGAACGAAATGACCTCCATCCATTAGAAATTGTATAATTTTGCATTTTTTTAAAATTACAAATGACAATTTATTATATTTGCATGGAATATATTGATGCATTCACGAGTATTTTAAATAAAAATAAACGTAAGGGACTGTTTTGTTTGTTTTCTGACAATAACTTCTAGCTAGGACTGGATACTGTACGGTACTGTACTCCAGAATACCTTACAATGATCAGCACAAATTATCTAAAAAGGTTACCAAGTACTGCAGTAAATAGAAATAAATCAAACTAAGCTAGAATGCATTCTCAAAATGTACAGTGCAAAAAATAGATCTACAATACATACCAAAATGTCCAAAAAATCAATAAACCCACTACGAAAGGGAGATAGGCATTTTGTAACCAAAGGGAGACAACACTAAAAGGATAGAAACCACCAACTTAGATCTCTCGCAACGGAAAGGTGACATATACAAAGAATGAAAACGCGGACAATATGTAACATATAGGGGAAAAAAGCGGACGATATGTAACATATAGAGAAAAAACAGACGCTGTAGTTTTTATCACCTTATTATTATTATTATCATCATCATAATTTTTAAGTATTTATGTTGTTACTCAACTAGAACATTTGATGATAAAATGTTGGTTGTAAGAAAAATAATAATGAGTTAATTATTATCGTCATTTGGGAATTAAATTGCTACAAATAAATTAGGTTAATCCTTTGATCTATAAAATACACTTTGATCTTAAGTGATATAACAGTATAATTAATTGTGGATGTGTCATTAAATGAATATAAAGTAATTGATTTTTAACAGTACAGTGTATATATTCGACGGCATCACCAATTAATTAGTTATTACTGGTGGCCATTTAATTCGTTATCACCCATAGAGTGTTGACAAACAACATCAATAAGTTTATTGTAATAAATGAAAATGACGATAATAAACAATAATTATAGATATCTTCTAACGATAGACTTTTAATCGAGTAAAGAAAGTCTCTCTCTCTATATATGTATGTAACATTTAAGTTTTTCAAGATGAAAATGTTCCTATAACATTAAGTTTGTAACTTCTGTTGCATACAATCTATAGTGTCAAAATGAAGGATTATATTTGCGACTTAAATAAGTTTGGACTTTGTAATTTAGGAATTTTTGTGTGACGTTTGTTTCTGTGTGTTTAAGCATCTCAAAATCATTAATTTTAGAAAATACTTCTCTCTATAGCCTGTGATATATTCATGTTAATGGCGTATATCACAATAGCGCCATTTTACTAAATAGACAAAGAAGGAAAATCAAAACTAGCAAACAGAATTTTTTTAAACTTGGTATGATAATAGAGAATCACAATAGAAACAAATTTATGGAATAATAAATGGGGGTCGCTGTGCTACTTTTTGAGTTATCTGCCCCTGAATATGAGTTTTTGGCTTTTTTCTGTCATGTTCAAGGGCAGATAACTCAAAATTAAGCTTATCGATACCTTATTTTTGACCGCCAATAATAAAGCAGAGTCCTCTTTCCGTTGTGTTAAACCCAGTTTTGGGATCTGCAACATACCCAATTCAGGTTCAGATACAGAAATATTTAAATGTTAATCCACCACTATCCATGATGGCTATTGTGTTGAAGGGTCCAACTGGAACATGCCAATAATATGTGCATCTCTTATTGATATTAATGATTCCCATTAAGTTTTGTTGAAATCCAGTAAACCATTGCTAAGAAATAGCGCAGAAATGAATGTTATTCTGTATACATACTGCACAACTTATCAAGGGCCATAACTCTGTCTTAAATGGTCCGACCATATCATGCCGAAGATATGCACATCTTTAATGATGGTTGCCATGAAGTTTCTTTAAAATCCAATCAGTAGTTGCAGAGAAATAGCACGGAAAACAAATTTCAGACGGACGGAAGGACGCCAAAACAATATCCCCCTTCTGATTCCATCGATGGGGGATAAATAGTGGCATCAAGGAGACATGGAAGATCATTTTTATATCATGTCCCATGTAATAACCACTAAGTTCAGCGGTTTGCATGCAGTAGCTACAATGTTCACATGCAGTAGTTATTCATAGTTACGTTTATGGTCACATGATTCACAAAATGGCTTTTAACAGGAGTGAAAGAATTAATGCTAACAAATGAAATTGGCAATATTTAGTACAGAATTCTTTCACAATTTTATTAAGATATCAATATAGTAAAATAGTGATTTTTGCAATTTTTTATGTAATTTATACAGAATAAGAAGTCATTTGGCAATCTGTAAATCCTGAAATTCAGGAAAATTCCTGAAAACTTTCATCCCTAAAATCATGAAATAAAGGGTCTCTTTTTAGATGACAATGAATTTTAAGCATCGCTACAGTGCACACACACAGAAATTATGATACACAAGTACATGAATTGCCAACTGATAACAAGAGGGCCAAGATGGCCCTTAATCGCTCACCTGAGAAAGATGATTGCTTAAGAAATAAAGATGCTAGAGTGAAACAAAGTGAAATCTGGCTTTTTTTATAGTGAAAGGGGAATAACTCCTAAATTAACTAGCCAATATCAGTTATAATTGAACCCGATGCAAGATTATGGTCATAAACATTGTCTTAAAGTTTAAAAATGATTGTTTAAAAAAATGATGATGGTAGAGAGTAAACAAAGTGAAATCTTGCATTTTCTATGTTAAAAGGGACATAACTCCTGACCTAATTGGCCCATCTCAGCAACAATTGAACTCAATTAAAACATTATCGTCATAAACAATGTTATCAAGTTTGAAGATGATTGGCAATCATCTTCAAACTTGATAACATTGTTTAGCAATTTGCTAAGAAAATGAAGATGCTTGAGTGTAAACAAAGTGAAATCTGACATTTTTTGTATTAAAAGGGCCATAACTCCTGACCTTATTGACCGATCTCAGCCATAATTTAAGTTAATCGAGACGTTATTGTCATAAACATTGGCATAAAGTTTGAAGATGATTGCTCAAAAGATGAAGATGCTAGAGTGTAAACAAATTGAAATTGGGCATTTTTTATATTAAAAGGGGCATAACTCCTAACCTTATTGACCGATCTCAGCCATAATCAAACTCAATTGAGACATTATGGTCATAAACATTGTCTTAAAGTTTGAAGATGATTGCTTAAGAAATGAAGGTGACAGAGTGTAAGCACTAAATTGTTGACGATGCACGACGCACACCGCAAGACGGACGACGGACACTCATGGGATCACAATAGCTCACCCTGAGCTTTGCTCAGGTGAGCTAAAAAGACTAAGAAAGCATTTAACATGAGAAAAAATAATCAAATGTTCATCTTCCCCACCTCAATTCTCATTTTGTTATAAATATGATAAATAAGGAAAAATAAAGTTTTCTTCTAGAGTGTAAATTTCTAAGTATGTGACAATTTTAGGACCGACTTCAGGCTACATTCATATTCAGACACAGTAATTGTATCTTTTTCCGAAAAAATATCAGCATTTGTGATGATGTCTGACTTCTTACAACATGCATATCACACACAGTGCACTTATATGGCTTTCATCCATTATGAATTTGCATGTGTGGGACAAGGGCCACCTTTTGACACTATTATTCTCTTAAAAGGCTTTCATCCATTATGAAGGC
Source organism: Solen grandis (assembly GCA_021229015.1). Taxonomy (NCBI): domain Eukaryota; kingdom Metazoa; phylum Mollusca; class Bivalvia; order Adapedonta; family Solenidae; genus Solen; species Solen grandis. The sequence goes on from CM037787.1 coordinate 39,424,408, forward strand.
TTTTCTCTTTTATGAATTTGCATGTGTCTGACAAGAGCTGCCTTTATGCTGCATTTATATTCACACACAGTACACTTGTGCGGTTTTTCTCCAGTATGTCTTCTCATGTGTCTGGTAACGTCTACCTTCCTATAACATGCATACTCACACAGTGTACACTTATATGGCTTTTCTCCAGTATGAATTTGCATGTGTATCACAAGGGATGACCTATGGTTACACTTATATTCACACACAGTACACTTGTATGGTTTTTCACCAGTATGAATTCGCATGTGTGCTACAAGGGATTGCTTCTGACTGCATTTATATTCACACACAGTACACTTGTATGGCTTTTCTCCAGTATGTATTCTCATGTGTCTAACAAGGTCTGACCTAAGTCTAAATTCATGTTTACACACAATACATGTATATGGCTTTTCTCCAGTATGAATTCGCATATGTGCAACAAGGGCTGACTTATACCTACTGTCATATTTACACACACTACACTTGTATGGATTTTCTCCAGTCCGAATTTTCATGTTAGAGACAAGGGTCGACTTCTGACTACACTGATCTTCAATGGAAGTACGCTTGTATGATATTTCTATGTAATGTTTTCTCATGTGTCTCGTAAGGTCCAACTTTGTACAACATTCATACTCACAAACAGTACATATGTATGGCATATCCCTTGTATTGATTTCTTCTGTTTTGCCATATTTGACTTGTGAATGGCTCGACATGTATGGGTTCAATCCTGACTTTTTCATTTACATATAGTACACTTCCACTTTGATTTCCATATTGATTCACAATGTTTTAGCATTTGTTCTTTTGTTCAGAAATGTGACACATGCGATCAAAATCATTCTTACTCAGAGGATATGTGTATGGCTTTCTCTTTTAGGTTCTTACAGATGCTGGAGACTTCTGACAAAATACATAATCATACCCAATATACTAGCACTTTTTTCCTATTTATGTCCACATGTTTTAGGCCAAGTATAATCATAATTATGCACCTGTGTGTGTATTTATATCGACAAAGTCGTACATCCTGAAAGGACTGCACACATCAATATTCTGTCATGTATGCTCCAAAGTGAATGCCTGGAAGAATACTGAAATAGAAAATAATTCATCTGAAGAAACCTGGAGGATTATTTATTTTGGTACTTGGTATACACATGCATGCATTTACACGAACAACAAAAAACCGTTGGAAAGTGATTATGCTCCATGAACTGTGCTTTCTCACAGGATAAGTGTAATGTATATGAATGTTGGTTGCATTGTGTGTGTTGAATATTTTACCTGAGAAATAATGGAATCAAAGTAATGATAATCCCTGCAATTTACATATGCTGATAAGGTATTATTATGAAATTGTATTGGAGGATAGGTCTTATTGAGGACACAAAAACTGTTAACTCTTCATTTTCTAATTTTGTTTGGCCTTTAATTCTTGATTATTTTGTTTATGGACAGCTAAATTCAATCATAGCTGTAAGAGGGAAAATAATTCAGGTCAGTTTGTTTTTATGGGTAAAGAATTATGAACAAGGAACAAAGAGAGTAGTAATAGAAAGGCTGAAAAAAACCTGTTTTCGCACCTGTACTAACACACTTTGACCAAAAAGTGGGTAACCCCACAGGGTACACATACTAGAGTATTGTAGGAGGTCCTGGGGAGAGCGTAATTTTTGCGGAAGTAATGCTAGTCACAGAGAATGAGAAATGATGGGACAAGGTTTTTCTCAGTAATCTTGATAAGGAAAACAAATCTTTCAGTAATGCCCATTAACACAGTAGCACCAAAGGGGTCTGACACAAAAGATGAGTCATATCAGTATATATATGTATAATACAAGGGATTGACCAAGAGTCATATACCCTCCTTGAAAAATGCTAATGTCTCAGTCATTTATATATATGTATAGTGTATACATTACCGGGTGTATGAACCCATGTCGATATTCTTGAAATACTGGTTAGTTTTGCAATGCGGGTTTCATTGTAGGATAATTGCGTTTGCATGGGTGAAAAAGTGATTTGTATAAAATGTATCTATCTGATGGCGTCATTTTGCTTAATCTGCCTGTGCATATGTTCGTCAAGGATGGAGGACAATACAATTGTAGAGTAACCTGCTGATATCAGATTCTATGCAAAACTCTGTATGAGTCTATATTGAAACAGACTACAGCAGAATTACAGAAAGTTTATGGTGTGTTTGTCTTCTCTAAATTTGCTGTCCACATGTGGTTTCACTGGGTTAGTGATGGCTGATCCTCTATCAAAATGACAAGAGGATTACTGTTAGTAATTGCTGAAAGTTTGGTGAAAGTTATTGCACAGCACAATATGTATTAACCAACAGACTGGCTATGCAACAGGATTTTGCCTAGACTTTTACCATCAGAGCAAAAAAGAGGTCAGAGTGAATTTGACAAATTATGAGACAGAATGGTTTTTGACTGAATAGACTGCAAATTATGGCTACTTTTTGACTTAGACATTGAAATTTTGGTCAGTTTGCAGGCAAGCTAATATCCATGTTATGTTTCAAAATACATTTATGGTATTGACTTGAAAGTTTATGAGTATATTCAAAAGCACCAGAAAACCAAGGAGGGATAACTCCTGACTAAATTTGATACAAATTATGGCCCTTTTCAAACTTGGATTATAATATTGGTTATAGTTTTGCATGCACAATGTTATGCTTATGTCTCAGTAACAAGGCATAGGATTGACCAATTTTATGCTTATGTCTCAGTAACAAGGCATAGGATTGACTTTAGACTTCCTAAATAGGTGTATCAGACTATCAAGGTGTATATCATTTTTGTGTCACCTGCTGTAAGCAGAGGCGACACATTGGGATCACTTTTCCATCACCTCTGTCTGTCAGTCTGTCTGCTGGTCACACTTTTTCTGTCATGCTGTAGCAGGTGACAAATGTGTTCAAGAAAACACTCCTGTTGACTGTTATTATATACAGGGTAACTTTTTGAAGGGCAAGAATTGAAATAAATTTCATTCGATTTACCAACAAGCATTTCAAATAGATGAATGTGCTGTCTTACGGAGAAAAAATACTAATGCTGATCAACCTACCTACCAAAATGAGGAAGTGTGTGGTTACTCACAGGGTTTGTCATATATCACTATATGCAATACAAGAGACACTATTCCCGATTACCAAGATTCATACCCTCCTTGAAAAAATGCTAAATTTCTGTCATTTATAATGTCATATTTAAATACTTTGCACCTATTGCAAGCATATACATTCCAAAAATATGATGCACAGAGTTATGGTTCTTTGCACTGAACTTCTACTATAAGGAAACATCCACTTGAAAGTTTCAAGTTAATGCTTCATACATTGAGTTATCTCAGAAAAAATTTATGATGGGAATTTAACAAATGGGCAATCTACCAACCTAAAATGACATGCAAGTTATGTTTTTGCATTTCTTGGAAAAATGGTCATGACTGTGTTTAACAAATTGGACTGAATCCCTGTCACCACCTACAGCTGACAGTAACTTTTCATGAAATGCAAACAATAAGAGAAAAAAATAAGTGTTTAAAAAAATATATATAACCAAATAGTGCCATCAATGAGCTGCTCAGCATGACATGCTATTTTTGGTACTGGTTATTATGCACCTTAGTTCATATTTGTGTACCCGTAATTTGTGATATTGTTCTACTTTCAGTTTGGCGATATCCCCTATGCAGAGGCGTGACAACCAGGTACCAAAAATAGCATGTCGCACTGAGTGGCTCATTTAAGGGACTAAATATCGCAAAACCGAAAGTAGAACAATATCACAAATTACAGGTACACAAATGTTGACAAATAGCTGACCTACCAACTCAGTTTTTTTCCGTCTGTAACCAGAAACAAGACTATGTAAACCAAGATCTGTTTTAAAAATAAGAAAATGTTTGCTTATAAATACACTTCTCAACAAAATGGTTGTTATTAATCTGACAGCAAATTTCAATGACACATTAAATTGCACACTTTAATTATGAAGTAGACCTATAAATAAAATGAACAATATGAGTGTAATATTGGTTCTTGTTCTAATTTGGATTTTACATTTTACACATAAATCTTTGCTGTTAGGTAGAACCAGAGTTTCTCTATATACAGAATTAAGAGACCCTGAAAGAACACAGTACTTTTTTGCAACCGTTACTCACAGATTTTGTCTCTATTTCTAATTCCGCAATAGGTACTCGCGTTGTCCTCGTCGGGAGCACAAAATACCCAAATCTTCCCAAATCTTACTTGTGACAGCGCCATTTTCAGTGTGTTCGGAAATTACACTCAGGTCAACTCGGGATAACCCAAATGGTAACTTGTCAAAACCCAGGTAAGACAGGTGGTGTTTCCCGTGTTAACTTTTCTTACTCTGCCCCGTGAGCAAGGTAAAGTGGGTGATACTAATCGAAACACGTGACACTTGTAGTTTAGAACCAACATGAACTAGTATATTAAATTGTCCAGCAATTAGGCAATTATGTTCATTTTTTAAAATGACAATTTAAGTCAGAAAGACTATACATGGGCCCCAGAAACTCTATATAATTCATGATATGAGGGACATGGCCTTGTCTCATTATGCGGCTGATAAACAGGACATCATCCTGCATCAAAGTCAGCATAAAGTTGAAATCTAACTTGCAACTTGAAACAAATTATATCACAAATCCTACAATATAAACTGTTGTGGCAACTATGATTTTTCTGTCCCCGGTGGCCGAGTTGTTAGAGCGTCCGCCTCGGGAGCAGGAGCTCGAATCCTGGTAGGGTCATTCGGATTTTCATGTGAGGAAGCCTTCCACCTGGCTTGAGGTTGGTCGGAGGTTCTACCCGGAAGCCTCCGTCCATTCGGGGTCTTCCTCCACCTGTAATTAGCTGGACGTCACTACATGACTGAAGTACTGTCGAAGCGACGGTAATCTCATAGTCAAGTCAAATCGAATGCACCCCTCTGAGTTCATATTTTGTTTTCAATAACCATTGCTAATGCATTTTTTTACATTTGGAGAGAATATATCATATAGTGATGTATTTAGGAATACATGATCTGATATAAAGGTGAAGGTTTCTCTGTTTTTCTTGCAATAACTTCTTTTACTGACGAGAACTGGACACGAAGCCCCCAACCATTGTTTATATAAACACATTTTTATCAAAATGTGACGAAAATAAAAATAAAAACAGAAATAAACTTAACATCAGCTACATGTAGTTGGGATCATCAAAGCTTATAATACCGACAACACTAGAAAATACATACCTATTATACATAGTTTAAAAGTACAATAAACTGTAGGAGGAGTTTGACATTTATTTTAGAATGTTTACATCTAAAGGGAGATAGTTTTTGTAACGTGAAAGGGAGACAATGCCAAAAGGTTAGCGGGCACCAAATTGGATATCATGTCACAAAATATCACCCTGTCACACCATACTGATAGATTAATGATATATAGATAGATATTGATGAAATCCTAACAAATGAATAATCCTTTCATTTTTTATTAAAGCGTTCAAAGATTAAAAAAAAACAACCCCAAAAAACATTCAAGCGCCTCTGAGAACATGATGCCTCCATTTTCAAACGACCAACCCAAGCGAGGAGGTATACCATAACACGGACTCTGACCATAACAAGTATTTTTAGCTCACATGAGCACAACGTGCTCAAGGTGAGCTTTTCTGATCGCCTTTTGTCCGGCGTCCGTCGTCCGTCGTCCGTGCGTCCGTGCGTGCGTGCGTGCGTGCGTCCGGCGTCAACAATTGCTTCAAACAACATCTTCTCCTAAACGGCTTGGCCAATTTGAAAAATATTTTGCAGGAATGTTCCTTGGATGAAGCTCTACTAAAGTTGTATAAATGGTTCTGGTCCATCGCATAATTAGGTCACAGGAGCTAAAAATAGATTTTAAAAATGAAAATTTAAAAAATCTTCTTCTCTGAAACCACAAGGCCTAGCCTTTAGATATTTGGTATGAAGCATCATCTTATGGGCCACTACCAAGATTGTACAAATCATAGCCCTATGGTGATAAATGACCCCGCACCAGGGGTCACTTGTTTTACATAGAGTTATATAGGAAAATCTTAAAAAATCTTCTTCTATGAATCCATAAGGCCTAGAGCTTAGATATTTGGTATGAGCATCATCTTATGGGCCACTACCAAGATTGTACAAATCATAGCTTATGGTGATAAATGACCTCGACCAGGGGTCACTTGTTTTACACAGAGTTATATAGGAAAATCTTAAAAAATCTTCTTCCATGAATCCATAAGGCCTAGAGCTTAGATATTTGGTATGTAGCATCATCTTATGGGCCACTACCAAGATTGTACAAATCATAGCCTTATGGTGATAAATGACCCCACACCAGGGGTCACTTGTTTTACATAGAGTTAAATAGGAAAATCTTAAAAAATCTTCTTCTATGAATCAATAAGGCCTAGAGCTAAGATTTTTGTGTCGCCTGCATAGCATGGCAGACACATAGGGATCACTTTGTCCGTCGTCGTCGTCGTCGGCGTCGTCGTCGGTGTCGTCGGCGTCGTCGGCGTCACACTTTCTTGTCCGGAGCATAACTCGAAAAGTATTTGAGGTATCACCTTGAAACTTAAAACATGGCTAGATCACATTGAGGTGGAGTGCAGTGCACAAGAATGATAACTCTGACTTTCGTATTTTCTGAGTTATTGTCCTTTGTTGATTTTCAGTCTTAATTTTTGTCCAGGGCATAACTCAAAAAGTATTTGAGGTGCACTTAAACTTAAATGTAGATCCATTGAAGGGAGTGCAGTTCACATAAATGATAACTCTCACTTTCTTTTCTCCTGAGTTATTGCCCTTTGTTGATACTCAGACTTCATTTTTGTCTGGAGCATAACACGAAAAGTATTTGAGATATTACTTTGAAACCTCACAGGTGGAAAGATCTCATGGAGTGCATTGTGCAAGAATGATAACTGTTGTATTTTTGGAGTTATTTCCCTTTGTTTATTTTTTTGGATTTAATTCTTGTGTGGTGCATAACTTGTAAAGTATTTGAAGTGTTGCCTTAAACATTTATAGTAGATAGATCTCATTGGTCTGAGTGCAGTACACAAGAATGATAACTCAATAATGATAATGATGACTACAAACTTGCAACATATATATAACTAACGTCATAATTGCTTAATGACGTCATACTTTTTCTTACAGTTAATGTTTTGAATTCATAGTCATTCTGACACTCCTCTGATGAAGACTGTATAGTCGAAAGTGCTCGGGAAAATTATTACATATTGCACTGTTTGAATTTTTTTCCCCCCCCCCCCCCCCCAAAAAAAAAAAAAATATATATATATATATGTGTGTGTGTGTGTGTGTGTGATTTGGTGTTATTTGGTGTTATTTTGTACCTCACAAAATAGATTATGCTTTATCAATAATTTGTCAAAAGATCGATTTTCTAGTCAATTCTTTCATCAAACATGCTTAAATGCAGGCGACACAAGTGTTCCGAGGAACACCCACATCTAGTTGGTATGTAGTAGCATCTAATGGTTCATTACAAAGATTTTCAAAGTCTTGGCCCTACGGTGATAAAATGACCCTGCGCCCAAGTCTTCTCTGAAACCATATGTCCCATTGCTTAGATATTTGGTGTGTAGTATTGTCAGGGGTAAAATGTTTTAGATTAAGTTATATCAGAATCCTTGTCTGTTTAAAAACCTTGACATCAGTTGAAGCAATGGTACTCAGGTGAGCGATTCAGGGCCATCATGGCCCTCTTGTTTTAATTTTCAGAGGGGACTTAATTCGGAACATCGTTGGGCACCACCGGTCAATACCTTCCTTCATTATCCATTAAAAATGAATGAAGATTAGCGCAAGATCCCGCAGCCGACGGGCGGAAGATAGAAGGAGAGAGAAGTGTGTGTCAGCTTTTTATTTTAATGCACCACATCAAAAACACAATCCATATTTATTTCAATGTTTTTTGTTGTTGTTGTTTTCAATGGATTATAGGGAAATATCAGTGAGTTGAAAATTTCACTTTACAATTAAATTCACTCTTTATCAATATTTCGGGAAAGAATGCATTTCCCAAGAAGAAGAGGAAGAAGAAGAAAAAAAACACATGAATTTTTTAACCACTATAAAATAAATGTTTGTACAATCACCATATTGTTATGATTTCGTATAATAATCACATATTTTCTTATACTTAATCAATAGGAGAAAATCACTGCTTCATAACAGTGATTACCATTTTTAGTTGTGTGTGACGTAGTCACTCACTATGGTACCTACATTCTGAAGGTCCGTTTCTCTACATTTAAAACCGAAGAACCTTTCAATTTTGTATGAATGACCGAACGATTGAACAGAAATCTACAATACAGATCGATATGCTTATATTCAGCCAAAGTAGTGAACACTCAATTTTGAGAAAAAAATAAATATTTACGGGACACAATAATTATATGTAATTTAAAAGCACATAAGCACAATTTACCCTACGATGTTGCGTAACTCACTTTACCACGCGGAGGAGTATAGTTTCTTTCGAATGCAAAGATGGCTCATGCCTGAATTTGGATGGTGGATGTGCAGGTTTGGGTTATTCAGTGGTGTTTCAATGGTCTATATAGGAAGATTGAATTACGATAAAAACAAGGATAACCTCCGTATAATCACATCTACTATCGCAGATACATCAGAGATATCTCAAGGGGTTATTTGTTGCTCTATAGAATGGCTGATACAGGTGTATATCTGCTAACAGAAGTTACTATAGACAAAGTACGGAGCCACAGCATCTATAAATAGAAACTGTGCCGTCGCTCGGTAGTATAAATCAAAGCACTGATAGTGCTAAGAGAACCGAATTGTCTCATTTCTTTTGTTTATCACAGAAATTTAATAAATGGAGGTCAAATTTTTGCACAATACCAACAAACCCGCTTTAACGTTGCATTTACATGGTCATTAGATGAACGTACCATTTGTTTCAACAGACTGTAACAATTAGCATATTGCCACTCTTACTCCTCCTATATTTCTATAGCCTTCAATGAACAATTGTTTATTATTTTAATATAAATTTAATATTTAGAAAAACTAAGTTACCCTGCATATTTGCAGCTTGTCAAACCCTCTTCCACTTGAGAAACACACAACTTCAGTGCCTTTAGCGCTTTGATATATAATTTTCAATGTTTTGTAACGAGACTACTAAAAGGCACTATCCTGTTTTATCAAGACATAGAGGATAATTGTTTGTTTTTGTGTAAGATCGATTAATAATTTCACTGAGTGAACATAAAGAGTGATATTTTTTACGTGTGGCAAAGCTATTCCAACCATTATAATGTTTCACTTATAGTTCTGTTTCAGAAAGTCCAGAGAATTGTAGCACATTTTATTTAAATGTCCTGAACTAATTGAATACTAAGCACATTTAGTCACACTTGGTTTAAATACCTGTGTTGCAACGTTTTTCAACCTGTTACTTCCATTTCTTGTCTGTACTTTTTTTCCCATATGACATTAAACAGCTGTTCCGGTTTCGTATTTCTTATACTTAAAGTAATTATATTATGTAGGCCGAATTACACCACTCCGCGTCACGCGCATATATTCTATAGATGCATATTGTGTTGAACTCAAACAGCTGGATTGGATGTATTTGATGCAAATAACTTTGATTGAAAAGATGTAATATATAAAAGGCAAAGGCTCGAAGCGAGCGCAGCAATTATGTTTGTTATGACATAGCATGGGTTTATTCTGACCTTCCATCCTTAACACTGACAAAGCTACTGGACTACTCACACATGAGCTTATTTAGAGTCTCTTTAAATATAAATAGTTGTAAAGAGACCCTGGCAAACATTATATTGTTTTTGTTAACTTTGATCGTTTTAAACTATTATTATCATTAAAATCCTTATTGCGACAACCGTTATTTATATTATATTAAATTGTTTTTGTTACTTTTCCTGATGATTTTTATTTTCCTCTCTCCTTCTTCTTCTCATTATTATTGCTGCTTATTACTTTTATTGCTGATTTTATTATCGCTGCTACACCTATTACCTCTATTGCCGCACTTTTTACATCGTCGGACAACCTAAGACTGCTGATTACGCTCTTCATACTATCGCTGTTATTTTTTTTTTTATCTTATTTTAAATTTACATTACCGCTGTGGATTCGAAACCCAGCAAAGTCACTCCAAATTTACATGTGATGAAGCCTACCAGCTGGCTTTCGATAGAACAGTGGTTCTACCCGATTGTGTCTGTGCACCTAGGGTCTCCCTCCACCTGTATTTGGCTGGATGCCACTACATCATATCCTTACTTCATATAGACTCATTTTGACGTATTGGCAAACAGAGCAGAACCCAGATCAGATAGCTCCTTCCGGCTCCTACAGTGTCTCCTCTGTTTGCACAAACAACATTGTAGCTCAGATTCTACACAGTCTACATGGAATCAGAAAATCCGAAAGACCCACTGTTTTATATACTATTTAAAGTTCAGTCAAGTAATATTCATCAAGTCATTAATTTATACATGAATATTCATGAGGTAAAGGTTTACTGGCTGAACTATCGTCGCAGTGACGAACAAAAGTATCTGACACGTAAAATTAATATGTGGCTGCATGCAAAATTTAAAGTGCAATTGTTTGGTATAAACTGCTATGGGATCTGTTGCGAGTTCATGTTTTTCGTAATGGCGGAAAACGTGCACAGTAGCCTTGTCGGTCTAAGAAATATAAGAATAACACAAAATAAGAAATAGTGCTTTTATTAAAGATCAAGAAAGATTTGAAATATTTCATGAGTAATTTTGATAGAACAAAGTCTTAACAATTTCAGACAGATGCGGCCTTTCGAAATAATTTAACATATGGCGCTTGACCTGGTTGATAAATTGCCCACTCAATGTAAATAAAAAAAAAAGAAGTAAAAAGATTTGTTACAATCAGTATAAAACCTAGACTGTTTGAACGCTATTGGCATACGGCCTTTTTTCTGACTTCCACTAGTTGCAATTAAAATGTCATAGAGCGCATAAGCTGTCTGATGGCACGTGCGCAGGAGTAAACAGTTAAAAGTTCAGAGTCTTATGATAATTTCAAAGCTTAGTATCAGTCCATCATCTTTCGATCCTCCATTTCTCCCTCCCCTTTTTCCAACTCCTTGAATGCCATGGCGACCTCGTGGTACTCCTTGCCGGCCTGGCAGGCAGCACTGGCCATACTGAAATACAGGATAAT
>CM037787.1:39435834-39463083 GCA_021229015.1 Solen grandis
AAAGGTGGACTTTTACCACGGCGTTTAGAATGTTGTTACCAGTAAATGAAGTAAGAATTATTTTATCAAAGTAGATGAACCTGAAATATTTAAATATCAAATTATTTGCAATTGTGCCAGCTTACACTGTCCGAATTACGCAACATGTTAATTATGCACTGTCTGCAAAACATTGTTAGAATATTGCAACTCTGAAATATTCTAAGTATCAAAATCCATACAGTAAACTTTTAAATATCCTACTAACCATGTAAGTATTTATAGAACAAATAACTGGGCGTAGATTTATCTTAATCTGCCAAACGCGTTTTGTACAATTTATCTACTGAATGCCAGAGAAGTTCATAATGCATTAAAATGTAATTAAGATGCACTTATTTTGCTTATTATAATAAATTTAAGACACGAATATCAAAAGACGCCGTGGTTCAGTGGTAACGTGTCCGATTACGGATCCAAAGGCTGCGGGTTCGAACCTAGTTCGAGGCAAGAATTCTTCACGATTTTCCCAGGCGAAAAGTACCGGTCCAACCCAGGAACCTTCGACCTCGATTAGTATAAGTTGTAAGAACTAAAATAAATGTTTAATCTAAACTAAATTAAACTCAATTAAAACTCGCTATGAACAGTAAACACCGTCATAACGAGAACAATATTAACGTTTTTTGTTTGTTTTTCTTTTTAGACATCTTACATTTAACTCTCTCTCTCTTACAGATTATAAAATTAATATAAATATATGTACTTGTATCCAAAGAAAGCAAATCTAAAGCAAAAAACGCACAAGAGTTGATTTGTCAATGAAAGATAAATAAAATATAACCGAATTATGCTGTTTCTTTTCATTACAGTATTGTGTCAAGGAAACATCCCTAACAAATACATTCGTTTTTTATAAGTAATTGAAATGAGATTTAATTTTCAGCTTAAAAATGAAAGAAAAGTCATATCAAAAGCGGGGGGGGGGGGGGGGTAATATGAATTCTAAATGAAACAATGTTAATTCTTAATTACTTATTACAAAATAGAGAAAACTATATATCTATTATCTTTTTTTTATGACTTTGAAATCAATAGCAATGTGAGTTACATTTTTCATTTCGCGTTTTGACAAAATTCTTTTCATTGAGCAGATGTTTTAGTTAGGAAGGAACGACAACTTTGCTTGGAAACTGCTGATACAACTGAAAAACGTATATGCATGTTTATTTTTAAACTTATCTTAAATTTAGGATCTAGGGACATGCTCGTCACAAACATGATGGGTTGAAAGTTATTTCAACCGAATTTCTTGTTATTGCCCGACCCATGAAACTAGGAAATACTGATTTCAAAGACACAGTGACATGATATTTTTTTCAATATTTATATATATATTTCTACTGGCTGAAACGCACAAAATATATTCTTTGTCCGAGAGATTTGACACTGCAGACTGTCAATGCTATCCTTGGGAAATGAACAAATATTTAAGCCAATTCATTAAATCGAGAGTAAATAACATGGTCAAATAGTGATATAACAGTGAGGGTTTATAAATATGGCTTGACGTCATCTGTTGCGATAACATTTTTGCCCATTGTAGATCAAGTTAACGTTACAGAAGTTGATATTGTTATTTTCATTGCTTTATTTGTTTCTCAGTATATTTTGACCGATGCAACTGCCTCAGTGTGGTGCCGGCATCAAGACTGAAGGCAGCGTGATTACCAATCGAGCTATTTCACCAGTTGACACACGGACACAAATGTGTATATTTATAAATAAATACAAATGTTGTGCCGAAAATGATTCAAAGACAGAAAAAATACACAGCAGTAATTCAATAACATGGCTTTGCTCAGGCTTACGCTATTGCTAAAAAAAAAAAAAAAAAAAAAAAAAAAAAAAAAATCGACCCAAAGCAATAGCTTAGATATTTTACCTTCAAGCTTCAGTATATATACTCCAAAAAGGTTACCCACTCCCCGATACCCTTCGGAATGCATTTCCATCATCCTAGAAACATTTTTTTTCGAGGGAGCATGTCGGACCCACAAGCACTGCCGTCAATATTAGATTTTGCCCTACCACCACCCCACATCCCAGTTGAATAAATCTGGATCAAGACCCGATATAATCTAGTCTGTGCTGGAGACCAGAATACACTTCGATTGAACTAGACCGCGTCTGGTTCATATCAAGCAATACTATTAATATATACTATTCAAATTGCGAAAAATAAGTACTCGTTCATCGTTATTTAATAAATTGAAAATATAAATAAATATTAAAATAAATATTAAAAAACACGTTACCAGCGCAACAGATTTTCTCATTTTCCCTCTTGTCACTGATGTCGATATCCCCCAAAGGACATATGTTTTTAGCCGGGCAAGCTTCGTCAATAGATTTTGGCAGTAAGGACCGATGTGTTCCGATCATTTCCAAGTCACACCAGACGACCACCATGTGGCAGCACAACAGGGCGACCCTCTTGAACCGTGATATCGTCAGCATGTCTTCCGAGAGGTTGTCATTCCTGAATGTATCAGCCTAGAATGATTCTCTACCTTTTGTACAGGATGAAACTGGTGTCATTTTCTGATCAGACGCCGTATGTACTTTTTAGGAATAATTAATTTGAAAAAAAAAGTTTTATGTATGAAATCGTAGACCAAACACCAAAGTTATGAAAAATCTTTTATGGATAGCTAATTACACTGTGATTTCCAAACCTTTCTAATCAGATGTAATATCTTTGATGGCATCAACTTTTATAATAAAGAAATATAAAAAATACAAAGGATTTGATAAAGTGATAATTATTATTATTGTTGTTTTTGAAGTGTATTAAAAATGAAAAGAAAAAAAAAATTATATAAGTCTTTAGAGTAAATGTTACACAATTTAATTTGATACAAATGATGATTAGTTTATATGTTAATATCATAATAAAGATGATTATTATTATTCCGAGTGAAAGTAGTAAGAGTGGTCGAGTGATAAGGAAGCACATTAAGAGTCATAAGTAATGAGAATACTCAAAGATTACTAAAGCATTGAATTCCTTTTTATAGCATATACGTTCACAAATTGCCATTTTTAATCTGTTTTAATCATTTTACAAACATCTAGGGAAAATGAGATAAAAAGTTACGGTTCGAGACAGTGACAGTGAATGCCCTGGTCTCGTCAAGATGAGTATTACGCCCATTAAGTGTCATTTTCAAATATATCAGACACATTACTGTTGAAAGAACATTGTTTAAAGAGAAAAATGAGCACTTATTAGAATAATAAAAATAGCTCTGACGCACGACTATTGTTATATAAGCCATTTTCTGATCCTTATGTCCTATTATTTTTATGATGGTTGACTGATTTTTGTCTTGAAGCTTTTGCTGGTCACCGTGGAGACTAGCTGAAAACACACACACACACACCTGGGGTATTTGAGCGACATTATAAATATATAACGTGCTTGGTGCTCTTAGTTGGTTCACTTTTCACCAGGGCGCCCCATCGACAACGAAGCCTACTAAAGCGTTATCTAATTACTCGAACATTTTTGTGTATCTCACCTTTGAATAGCTTATTGTTAGTACATGGGCATATCTAATTGTACTGTGTATGTTGTTTCTAAGAAGGAACGAATTACTTTTATAATCTAACACCAAAATAATAGTTACAAATAATAAATAAATATTACGATTTAACGTGTGTATTTCTCTTACATTTTCAACACCATATGAATAAAATTGCATCAAACACATCTAATTAAGGTGCTCGAGTTCAACACACTATATATATATTTAGACAATCTTATTAAAATCATATCCTAATTTGCGCTCCTCTCCGCGATTAGGATTTGACAACATCGCATTAGGGTTCATGTCAGATTGACCTTTTAAGTAAACAAGTGCTTGATTTTAAACCAACTAAATAGCGCCTTTCAAACTGACTTCGGTAAAACATTTGTCACAAGGATAGAAAAATGTGCAGCTTGACCGGGACACGAACCCAGGACCTTTTGCTTACAGGGCGAATGCGCTACCTGCTCTACCTAAGGAGCTAGCCGGCCGCTTACATATCTTTCTATCCTATTGTGTGATTGATGCGGTTACTTTCCCTGATATAATGAACGATTCTGTAGCCGCCGATTTGATTGGCTTATACAAAGGTCAATCTGAGACGACCCTCTATACGATGTGGTCAGATCCAGTTAGTATACTGAATCGGATGTTAATGAGACTGATGCTTAGAATACACGCGTGCGACGCGGAGTGATGTAGTTAGGCCTAAAAGATATTTGTAAAACACGAACACTAGGATCATGTCCCGTGACAACCTGCTTAACATGACGTCATAAAACAGGATTACTTATTTACATAGTATTACAGCGTTTATGACGTCACTACATGTACTTATTTCTCACACACACACACACACACACACACGGTAAAATTCGTCATTAATAGGTTTATAATATAAGCATGAACGAGAAAGATGTATAATCTCGAGGCCCCGCAAGTTTTTTGGTTATTTAGATTAGGAGAAAACGATATGTCACCTCAATATAATGATGCACCTTTTTGAAAATGTTCTTATTTTGTTCAAAGATAAAATGTAATTTCCAAATAAATGATTGTTAAGAATAGGAGGACAAGTAGAGAAGATAAAGAGCGACTGTCTCAAGTTCTCCACATGAGCAGAAAGGCGATCCAATAAGGGAACGGCGAAGAAGATCGTGATTAAGTGAACTGCATGCTAATCGTAATCGCGTATGAAGAATCTGGTGTTTTCTGGATCCTACATTGAATAGAGGGTTGGCCTTTTTGTTAGGGACTGAGCTCAAAGATGACTAAAATGAAGTAAAGGAAGTCGCTGAAGTAATAGATGGTGAAAGAAAGTTCCAATCACTTATAGCTGATGGGAGAAAAGAAGTTTTGTATAGTTGTGTTTTACAAAATACAGGTGGGGTTAATTGATTATTTGTAAGGGCGTTGCACAGTGTTCAACAGGATTTGGAAGCAAATCACAAAGGTAACGAGGGGCAATATTATTTTTCATTTTGTATAAGTAGGTCAGTTTGTGTTTTTTTATTCGTCTATTTTCTAGTGGTTCAAGATTTAATTCACTGTATAATTTTGTGATATTGCAGTATTTAGTTGCTCCTGAAATTATGCAAGTAGCTTCAAGTTGGACAGACTCTATTTCCTTTTTAAGCTGTTCTGAAGAGTTATCCGAGACTACATCGCCACATTCTAAGAGAGGTCTAATAAAGATGAAATGGAGCTTCTGTAAGCCATATCTATTTTATATATACATGTACTTCAGTGACCTGAGCGCGCCAATTCTTTGCCAGGCTTTGTCAACGATCGTTCTTATGTGGGAGTCCCATCTACCAGAATTGGAGAAGGTAAGACCAAGATGTTTATGTTCAGAGACAGGATGGAGCAATATGTTGTCTAGAAAGAGGTCAGGATGATGAGGTTTGGTAACCTTACGGGAAAATGTTAAAGTGACAGTTTTGGATGGACTGAAGGAGACAAGCCATGTCTTCGACCAATTAAGTATGGAGTCAAGATCGCGATTCATAACCAAGGCGGTATTAATAGGATCATCAACTACTATATACAGGCTTGTGTCATCAGTAAAGAGTCTCACATTTGACTGAATAACGTTGACGATGTCGTTTATGAAGATTAAAAAAAGTAATGGACCAAATATTGAGCCTTGAGGAATACCGGTGTTAATGTTTGACCAATTCGAATGTGTATTTGCATAGACAACTCTTTGCTTACAAGAATAGAGATATGCTTTGAACCAGGCAAGAATGTGGCCTTGGATCCCAACATGCTCGAGCTTAAAAAGAAGGCCCTTGTGCCAGACTCGATCGAACGCTTTAGAGATGTCACAGAAGACGACTCGAACTTCTAACCCATTGTCCAAAGCCTTACAAATATCATTATAAGTGACAAGTAACTGATTAACCGTAGAATCCCTCTGAATAAAACCAGACTGACAGTTTGAAAGGAAACAATTCCTAGAAATGTTATTATATATGTTTGTAGACGCAACGCTCCATTAATTTTCCTAAACAACTAAGGAGGGAAATTAGACGATAGTTTTGAGAGTCACTGGGCTTGCCTTTTTCGAAGACAGGAATTACATTAGCACACTTCCAACTAGATGGAAATTTTGATGTAGATATGAGTTTATTGAAGAATGAAGATAATGGTTGGGCAAGAATATTGCAACTTTCTTTAAGAAGCTTTGGACTTAACAAGTCAGGACCACAGGATTTTGAAGGGTTTGTGGGTGAAAATGCATCTACAACATCTTGTGGTGTAATAAGAACGTTTGATAAAGTACACTCAGAAAACGGATATACATAAGGCAAAGCGTGGTTTTCATCATTTATAGTGCTTTGTTTGCAGAAAAATGAAATGAGTAAATTAACTTTGTCAATGGTTTATGCATCGATGTCAACCTGAGAAAGAGTTGGAATTTCTCTGGTAACCTCGTTATGTTTAGTTTTGAATTTCAGCCAAGCTTGTTCAGATTTATTTAATTTTGCTTTTCTATAAAGTTTATTTCGTTGGCGTATGAGTTTACGAAGATTGGCAGTGAACCAAAGAACATCGTCGGGTCGGATAGTTACAAGTTTTGACGGAATAGATTTAGAGGCTGCTGGGGCTATTGATTCAGTTAATAATTCTGTAGCTTCTTCGATGTTTACACAATTTATGATGGCTTCCCAATCAATTTATTCAATTCAGATCTAAAGATATCGAAATCAGCTTCATTATATATCCATTTTTTTTCTTTTAATTGCTTTTATTTTCGGTTTATAATGATAACGAACAAGGCCGGGAATAAAGGGTTCAGATGTGAAACTAGCTAGAAATAACATTTTCAGGGTTCTTTACAAAGAGTAAATCGATTAGAGATGCAGAATGTTCAGTAAAATGGGTAGGTTTTTATTAATTGAAAGGCGTTATATGAATCAATCAATCGAGAGATTTTATCAGAATTAGAATTAAGTAAATAAATGCTATAGTCGCCAGCAGCAACTATATTTTGACTATTTACTGAAAAAGCCCTATCTATGCTTTCCTCGATCAGAAGCCAATAATCGTTATTAGAGTTCGGGGGGTCTATAAAACAAGAGGGCCATGATGGCCCTGAATCGCTCACCTGAGTACCATTGCTTCAACTGATGTCAAGGTTTTTAAACAGACAAGGATTCTGATATAACTTAATCTAAAACATTTTACCCCTGACAATACTACACACCAAATATCTAAGCAATGGGCCATATGGTTTCAGAGAAGACTTGGGCGCAGGGTCATTTATCACCGTAGGGCCAAGACTTTGAAAATCTTTGTAATGAACCATTAGATGCTACTACATACCAAAAATCTTAGCTCTAGGCCTTATTGATTCATAGAAGAAGATTTTTTAAGATTTTCCTATTTAACTCTATATAAAACAAGTGGCCCCTGGTGTGGGGTCATTTATCACCATTGGGCTATGATTTGTACAATCTTGGTAGTGGCCCATAAGATGATGCTACATACCAAATATCTAAGCTCTAGGCCTTATGATTATGAAGAAGATTTTTTAAGATTTTCCTATATAACTCTGTGTAAAACAAGTGACCCCTGATGCGGGGTCATTTATCCCCATAGGGCTATGATTTGTACAATCTTGGTAGTGGCCCATAAGATGATGCTTCATACCAAATATCTAAGCTCTAGGCCTTATGCATTCATAGAAGAAGATTTTTTAAGATTTTCCTATATAACTCTATGTAAAACAAGTGACCCTGGTGTGGGGTCATTTATCACCATAGGGCTATGATTTGTACAATCTTGGTAGTGGCCCATAAGATGATGCTTCATACCAAATATCTAAGCTCTAGGCCTTATGGATTCATAGAAGAAGATTTTTTAAGATTTTTCTATATAACTCTATGTAAAACAAGTGACCCCTGGTGCGGGGTCATTTATCACCATAGGGCTATGATTTGTACAATCTTGATAGTGGCCCATAAGATGATGCTACATACCAAATATCTAAGCTCTAGGCCTTATGGATTCATAGAAGAAGATTTTTTAAGATTTTTCTATATAACTCTATGTAAAACAAGTGACCCCTGGTGCGGGGTCATTTATCACCATAGGGCTATGATTTGTACAATCTTGATAGTGGCCCATAAGATGATGCTACATACCAAAAATCAAAAGGTTAGGCCTTGTGGTTTCGGAGAAGAAGATTTTTTCAAGTTTTTCCTATATTAGCCATGTGAAATCAAGGGGCGGGGCCAATTTTGATCCCAGGGTCATAATTTGTACAATCCTGGTAGAGAGTCATAAGATCATGCTACATACCAAAAATCAAAAGGCTAGGCCTTGTGGTTTCAGAGAAGAAGATTTTTTAAATTTTCATTTTTAAAATCTATTTTTAGCTCCTGTGACCTAATTATGCGATGGACCAGAACCATTTATACAACTTTAGTAGAGCTTCATCCAAGGAACATTCCTGCAAAATATTTTTCAAATTGGCCAAGCCGTTTAGGAGGAGATGTTGTTTGAAGCAATTGTTGACGCCGGACGCACGCACGCACGCACGCACGCACGCACGGACGACGGACGCCGGACAAAAGGCGATCAGAAAAGCTCACCTTGAGCACGTTGTGCTCATGTGAGCTAAAAAAGACAAGAAGTTTCCTATTTTGAAAAAAACAAAACAAATCCAGCCCATTGATCAACAATGTAAAAGTCAAAACGTTGAGACCACTTTAAACAAGAGCGAATATAGCAAGATAGCAACACCTCCATCAATTCTGTTAGGACGGTCATTACGGACAAAAGGGTCAACATTTTGAATAAGAATGTCGTTGTTATTAACAACGTTCGACAGCCATCGTATGGTTGCGCCTCTATTTGGAGGAGATCAGTTTTTGGAAGTTAGCTCTGTACGTTCAGATGCATCACACTAAGACCGGAAGTAGATAAGTCAGTGAGTTGAAGTGAGTTTTCAGAGGATGATGTATATACAAAAAGACGGTCCAGGATTGGAATGAATGTCTCCAGATACAACAAGTAACATAGCAGAAAGATATAGCAATACTATAAGCTGTAGTGATCCAATCAGTATAAATGAAAAGAGACAGTTCTGTCCATACTTAAGGGAACCACGTGTTCTCATACAGCTTAGAAACACAAGTCTGCCTCTGATTCTGTCAATCATCAGAACAGAAGATAAGGTGTAAACAATCAGTCCATCAATCAATGAGGGAGGAGAAAAGAATAAATGATAGAAAATATAAGTAGCGACACTAACAATATTCTGGATAGAAAATAGAGCGACAATGGTGCTTGCTAGCTAGCATCATGAGAGAGCACAGTCGCATCAGAGTAATACAGGTTACCTCCTGGGATAAAGACCATGATAAGATGGTGGCCTCGAAATTGAATAGAGGGTAGGTAATTAATCATTTTGAAGGGAACAAATATAATTCGTTTGAATTCAAGGTCGAAAGCGGTCAATATATTACGGAAACATAGGAGAAAATGTAAATTTTACATGTAAAGCAGTATGAAACATAGGAGAAAATGTAAATTTTACATGTAAAGCAGTATGAAACATAGGAGAAAATGTAAATTTTACATGTAAAGCAGTATGAAACAGAGGAGAAAATGTAAATTTTACATGTAAAGCAGCATGAAACATAGGAGAAAATGTAAATTTTACATGTAAAGCAGTATGAAACATAGGAGAAAATGTAAATTTTACATGTAAAGCAGCATGAAACATAGGAGAAAATGTAAATTTTACATGTAAAGCAGTATGAAACATAGGAGAAAATGTAAATTTTACATGTAAAGCAGCATGAAACATAGGAGAAAATGTAAATTTTACATGTAAAGCAGTATGAATGTGAGTAAATAACTTTAAGCGTGAAAAGACAACGTAGTTGTTTAAAAATGGGAACATCTTACTAATTCATAAGTCGACCACCGGAATATCAGCTGGAAGGGCTTTAAATAAGTGTATGATAAAAAAATGAGAGCTGAGCAAAAATGGTGTTGTATGCCAGCAAGGTGACCTAATAACTGACATACACTTGTTTACCATATATACAAAAAGTAATATGCTTTTCAAATAATGCAAAAATAAGAGGAACGTCGAGATACAAGTAACTTTTGATAGAATAACAAGTTAGACAGTATGCAAATACTTATGAAAACATTATGCATAAGCAAATTCACAAAATGATAGATAATATATTTTTATCTTTTGATTATAAGATAAAAGAGGCAAATGATACTTATAATAATAATCATTATAGTTATCTGTTATTTCTTTTTTATGACAGCTTATACCAATTATAAAAGTATTATGATAAATAAATTTAGATACAAGACCTAACAAGGAAATTATGGATGAATTAATTTACAAAAACGATAAACAATGTATTTTTTCTTTCTATTGTGAGGTGGAAGAGAGTAAATGTTGCTTATATTAATAATAAGCATTATCTATTATTTCAATAAGCATTATCTATTATTCCAATAAGCATTATCTATTATTTCAATAAGCATTATCTATTATATATATTATTTCAATAAGCATTATCTATTATTTCAATAAACATTATCTATTATATATATTATTTCAATAAGCATTATCTATTATTTCTTTTTTTGACAGTTCATACCAATTATAAACGTATACACGAGATTTAAACTAGGAAATTCTGGATGAATTATAACAAATAGGTTGATGTTTAATCGGAACACACACACACACACACACACACACACACACACACACACACATATATTTTCTTACAAATACACACATTTATTTACAAGAATATACTCATGTACAACAATTTACTCATGATTTAACCAAAGGTTAGCTGGATGTAAACTTGAATAAACTTGATTAAGGAAAACGATTGAGCTTCATATTAGCACGTATTTGTACACTTAATTGTCAATAATTACATCTGATGTAATTACACTGTTTTGGGAGACACATGTATTTAGATTGATATTTATTAAGAATAAGAACTGTAACTAGTTTGATAGAAATAATCAAGAGAGAGAGAGAGAGAGAGAGAGAGGGGGAGAGAGTAGCTGGCAATAGGAAAAAAAGCTCAACAAGAGTTCAAGCTCACAAGTTGATTGTATTAATATTTGGGAGTATATTGGATAATTGTGCATGATCAAGTAGGAGGAAATGTGCTGAGCAAAAAGGAAGAAAACACACTCACAAACACAAATGAACAGTTATGATCGGGATACACAGAGGCATCATGATATAGTGCCAGCGTTTAGACTTCATTAGATTCCTGGACTCGAAGAGGAGAGAACTGCGCGTGCTGGTGATGTCCTCGTTGATATAAACCCCAGGATGGCCAGAAGATTTCAGTTTTGATTTGGATAGGTAGACCTATCGCCTGGCTCTATGCGTGACGAATTTGACAATAAAATCTCTCGGATGGGAGCTTCTTCTGGCGGCGGCAACTGAAGCGAATGTCTTCTTGCCAAGATGATGGCTTCTATCGATCTCGTCGATGGAGAGGTCGACCTGTAAGGCACTGGCAAGATCAATCACCTTCTGGCCGGTACTTTCGGGCGGGTCTTCAGGAATCCCATAGATACGGATACTGTTTCTGCGTCTATACTGTTCATCAGAATCAGTTTTGTTTTTAAGGTCCTGTATCCTACGCTTGAATAATGCATTTTCACCTTCGAGTTCTGTCACCTTGGTCCCAAAACGAGATATAACTTCGTCGACAACGAAAGACATAAGTAGTGTTATGCGGGATTCGAACGGCTTTTCAAATGTCTTTTCCAGCATGGCCCCAGTCTGTTCCAGGTCAGATTGACTGATGTTGGTTTGATGAGAAATCAGATCAGGATTTAGATTTTGGTCACTTTCCAGTTCATTTATCGAAGACATGCTGGGTTGTGGGAAAGTGACGTTTGCTTTGCTTTTCTTTAAGTCAAGATTTTCAAGAGGAGATGATAAATTTCTTTTCCTCTCAGTTTTACCAATTCAATAATTTTATTAGCATATACACATATGTTTATCGAATACAAATAAATACATAGTGCAATCATATCATGCATTCATACTTTACATATCAAACATGAGAAAAACATGTAAATTTATCATTTGTAATATGGAAATATATCACATGATCATATATAATACCAAAACATTAATCTAGTGGACATTTATATGTTTTGCTGATTCTCTTTTACAATTTGCAAGATATACAAATTTAGCTATTTTTTATTGATACCTGACTGTTTATTCTGCATTAATGTAACAAATTCATGTAATATTGGCCAAGAACAATAGTAACGTGGTAAAATCTGATTGCGTAATTCCCTTTAAAATGGACAAACTAAAACAAAATGATACTCATTTTCAACAACGTTTATATTACAAAAATGACAAAAATTTTCTCTTTCAATATTTCTTATACGCCCTTCCTCTAAAGCTAATCTATAAGTTAATGCTACCGTAAGAGAATGATTATTAATTCGCATTAAATAAGGCTCAGGTTCAAAACATTTTTTATATAATTTGTAACTATCAAATTTGCTGTAAGTCTAAATAGAATGATCCATCTCTGAACATACTGGTCATATATACGAATAACAATAGTTTTAAGCTGTCCGTTTAGACTATATAAGTCATCGAATATGAATAAAAAAACCTAGGTCATCTGTAAGAGTTTTAATATTTTTAGTCCATTTTAAGACAAAATTTCCATTCTCATCAGATAAAGAAACTGATTTAAAAGCAAGAGATTGAGGTGACTGTGACAATTTAGCTAAATATTTTATAAGTCTAATATTCCTATAAACTGTCATGGGAAATCTACCAAATTCACCATACACAGCAGCGTTAGCAGTTTGTTGTCTCACATATATTTTTTTCATAAATTTCAAATGTGTTCGCTCGATATCAGGTGCTTTATGAAATCCCCAAACTTATGAACCATAACACAAAATGCATCAAACAATTTTATTTTTTCATTAACTGTCATTGAAATATTTTCAAACAGCGAATATAAGGAAAACGGCTTTAACAGCAAGTTCTAATAACCGTTTTGTGAATTATAAAAACAACAATTTAACGATAGTGTTATACCTAAATAAGTAAATTGATTAACACAATTAAGAATACAATTTTCGTAATAAATAAACTTTTCAGCTTTATTAGCTTTCTTACATAACATTAGCACAGTTTTATCAATATTAACATGAATGTATCAAATCCTACAGTATTCAGATAATTTGTTACCAATGGTGGGTGGTGCGCGGGTTTCACGTGATGATAATCATCAACACTACACCTATTTATGGACAAAGGTCAATGGAGCGTGACGATTCACACAACTACCCTAGGGAATCATATAAAAAAAAAGATTATAGACCGAAAATAATTAAACATACGTGGTCACCTTCACGATACAGTGTCACAAAAAATCACAAATTCTTCACATCCCTTTCAAATGAATTTTCACTTTTATATACACTTCATAAGTCCAATTTGATTATGTTTTCAATCACTAAATTTTTTTTTTCAACCTGCCATAACCGGAACCGGAAACAAACTAAAAAAATGTTCATCGGTATTTACAAATAAATCTACAACAGCACTGATGTGTCTTTCAAATACCAGATAAACATGAAACTCATTCATCTATAGATTGTCGTTTATATCATTCACAAACATTAAAACAAAGATATACTTCGAATAAATCCGTGACTTTGTGCATCATATAACACTTTATATTTACCATGTATCATTCGATAGATATCATGTACCATTCTGTAGTTAGCATGTATCATTCAATATCTACCATGTACCATTCTGTAGTTAGCATATATCATTCAATATCTATCATGTACCATTCTGTAGTTAGCATGTATCATTCAATATCTATCATGTACCATTCTGTAGTTAGCATGTATCATTCAATACCTATCATGTACCATTCTGTAGTTAGCATATATCATTCAATACCTATCATGTACCATTCTGTAGTTAGCATGTATCATTCAATACCTATCATGTACCATTCTGTAGTTAGCATGTATCATTCAATACCTATCATGTACCATTCTGTAGTTAGCATATATCATTCAATACCTATCATGTACCATTCTGTAGTTAGCATGTATCATTCAATACCTATCATGTACCATTCTGTAGTTAGCATGTATCATTCAATATCTACCATGTACCATTCTGTAGTTAGCATGTATCATTCAATATCTATCATGTACCATTCTGTAGTTAGCATGTATCATTCAATATCTATCATGTACCATTCTGTAGTTAGCATGTATCATTCAATATCTATCATGTACCATTCTGTAGTTAGCATGTATCATTCAATATCTATCATGTACCATTCTGTAGTTAGCATATATCATTCAATACCTATCATGTACCATTCTGTAGTTAGCATGTATCATTCAATATCTATCATGTACCATTCTGTAGTTAGCATATATCATTCAATACCTATCATTCCACATTTATCACTTGTCTTAATTATCTTTATTTATTTTTTTTTTTTTTCCCCCCCATATCTATATCCATCTACCCATATCTATTAAATGACTGGATGCAGATAGTATGGGTTGGTACTCCTCTCACCACCTGAAATGTTACAGAATCTATCAAACGTCAAGTTTAAATATAATTAAACCTTCAAAATATCGCGCTAATAGACTTCCTTGTTGATTTGAATGATTTCAGAAAATGTCCATTCGTTTGCACTGAGTGAAAGTTAATTTGTTATCAACACCTACAAAGGGTTTCTTCTATTATACGCTTACCTCCATGTTATTTTAATTCGATTGTTCGTATGGCTTAATCAATATGTGTCTACTGACATTAAATTATAAAATAAAACAATGGATTCTTCTCTGCCATGCAGACTGTGTAAAGAGTGTATCAGGTAACAGAAATTTTCTGATCAGGGTCTGCAGTATCTGTAAAAATGTCAAAACACGCATTTATATGGGTCGTTTATGTTAAAAAGGGTAATAGTTACACATGTATGCACAGTAACGAGTGTTTTACGGCAGGTATTTTCTAGACTTAAATGTCTGCGGATATCAGGAGTGTGGCATTTGGAACCATTCACAAACCGCTACACAATCTCACAAAACTGTGTGGCCTTATCAATATTTAAATTATATATTTTTTTTATTTATTCATTTTTGTTTGTTTCTCTTTTCATCAATATGATTTTAGAAATAATTGGTCTTTACATAAACAAACTAAAAGGACAAACCAGTTTTTCCAGAGGGAGAGAATTCAATACATCCGTTGTCAGTTCGTTCCATGTTCAGGGAATCACACAGACACCGGTCATACAAGTGGTAGATTTGAGATGTCCCCGAGCTGTCTTTTCTCATCGACATAGTTGGAATCATATACGTTTGGTTTTGTGCTTCTATACGTCTCTTACTGCAAATAAAATCTAGGCGATAAATCTTTTTAATCAGTTTTTGAATGTCATACGTGAATGAAAAGGTATACTTTATTTAGTTAGTCACAAATACACACACACACACACACACATATACAAACAGGCATTTATATAATTGTAAACAATCACAATTTTATTATGTGATGATTAAGAGACACGATGTCATTTATAAAACAGTTATTTCAGAATTATTTCGATGAGAACGATACTGTTTTTTGTGCTTCGATAATTGTAAAGAGTTTATTTTTAAGATGACTAGTACTGGTCATACCACATGTAGTTTGATTTATGATCTTACAGAAAAAGCAAATTGTTGATAAATGAGGTGAATGTATTTTACACAGTCAGGGCACACAGTTTCCTTTGCATATTAATGAAGTAGGTCTGACCAGACAGTATATACCAATAAGTAAGGACGGAGAGACAGACAAAGTTAATATGCATATCTTGCTAAAGAGATTTTGGTCCATGATTTCGAAAGATTTCTTCTAAAATATTCATATTCACACTATGAAATTAAGGAATTGCGGAATCAAATCCCTTAAAGTCCACAAAACTTTATCGTCATTTATAATAAAAGATAAACTTTTTTCCTTTAAAAGTGAAAGGTAACCTGTGTTTCAAGATGCTGCATGTCACGGCTATAACCACGGCTATAACCAAAATCGACACAGAAGCCACACAGCCTGTTACTATCCCTGGAATAGAAAAATACAACATTCAAACCCGTCCCCACCCTTGGCACATGAAGTCTGTCAGTAGACCAAATCTTGTCCGAGTGACAACTTTAGTTCTGTTGACCCTTTAGTCTCAAACATTATACAATAGTTATTTATACCTAGTAGACCTATTGATTTTGGGGTCTGTATCTCAAATGTCAAGGTCACAATGTCAAGATTTTTTTCATGAAATTTGAAACAGAATCATAAAATGCATCTTTCAACCGTGAGTTTTTCTCATAAATCAAATTCAGTTTTTCATATTCACAGAAAAATGTATGTTTCCAATAGGCTTCAATGTTAACTTGAATACAGATTATCTCCCCCAAATTAGATAAAAGTAAGAGTTGAAAAAAAAAAAAACCCCTGGTGAAATATTTTCATTTTTGAATGTCTTCAAAGTGTCAAAGTTTCATAGAAAAATTATCATCCAGTAGCAATATATGGATGCTAATACCTTAACCTTGTATACAAAAATATATTTATCACATGTTTTAGCAACATCGCCTTTGGAATCATTTTTCTTATTTTCTACTCGTGTGTCAGAAGCCACATCCAGACAATACGTCACTTTTTTATATTTATTTGACGTCATTTTTAGTTGACGTCGTTTTACTTATTTATTTGACGTCATTGATGTCGTTAGTATTTATTGCAGTAATCTAACCTTGGCCAAGCTTCCTCAACGTAAATGATTCATATTAATATATTTGAGTATGCACTTGTGTTCAGCTTCCTTTAGGCACAATAATCACGTGACTACACATATTTCTATAAGATGAAAAATATAAACAAGCTAAAATCGATAAAAATATTAGAAAAAAAAAATAAAAACATGAAGGGAGAGAATGTAATGCAGTGAGTTGTAAGCTTTACCAGCGGATTTTTTTTTCTTCGAAAAGTTCGTGAATTGTTATAACCGTTTTTTAAATCCTGGGACTACTTAGGTGTGTACGCAGAACGGTTTGTTTGCTTGCACACGCGGAAGAATACTAAAGGGCAGATAGTTGGGAGAATCCAGATTTTTTTCTTTTATTTTCGTGTCTAATTTAAAATTATCAGATTATTAGTTAGAATGATAGGATAAATAGAATACTAGGTTAGTGTTGGATAAAGATAAGTTTATCCTGCTCGGCAAAGAAAAATAAACCGCTCGCCAAGGCTCGCGGTTTATATTTTCTTGGCCTCGCAGGATAAACTTATCTTTATCCAACACTAACCTAGTATTCTCTATATATTTTATGTATAATGTGTATAACAAAGATGTCTGGCTGGATATCATGCTTGGATTTAAAGTGTAAAACACACAACATGGCTGGTCAAGACTCGACAAACAAAACGACAGCCTTTGAAGACATGCTTGCCGATTTTAACATTTTCCGCCAAATTAATAATTATGTATTATTGAAATACTGTAGGTCTGACACCCACCAGTGGACTACTTCCGGGAGTACCAATAGTTCTAAAAACAATCGAAATATACAATACTTGGGTTTATATCTATACATGCTT
This sequence comes from Solen grandis, assembly GCA_021229015.1. NCBI lineage: Eukaryota > Metazoa > Mollusca > Bivalvia > Adapedonta > Solenidae > Solen > Solen grandis. Next base: position 39,453,592 of record CM037787.1, read on the forward strand.
GATTAAAGATGGAGACGTTCTTTCAGCTTTGTTCATGTTTGATATTATGCTTTGTTTATCATCTTTAAATACACGTGTTTCTATTTATAATGTTTTCTTATTTATATATTTGTATATGTTGAGACTGATAACAAAACAATCACGGCCATCAGTATTGGTAGCCCAAGTTTGTTACTTATTAGATGAAGATGCCAAAAATCATATTTCTGCGCTGGAACAGCTACAGTTGTATGCAGTTTCTTTTATAGTTTTATTATTACATTTAATATTTCTTTTAATAAATTTCAAAGTGTTGCTAGCCTTAGTAGAGACATTTTCTCTATGTTTTTTTTTCCAACTGAAATCATCACTGATGGTGACCCCAAGGTATTTTGAATTATTTGTACTTTTTAGCTCAGTGTTATGAAGTTTATAAGGAAAATTAACTGGGTTCTCTCTTTTTTTTTTTTTTTTTTTTTTAGTGATTATAATCACTTCGCATTTATCAGGGTTGAATTCGATTGACCATTTTTGTTCCCCAATTTCAAAAGTTAATTGTACAGTTAAGCGCATAAAACGTAGTCGTGAAGCCGATAACAAAATATTTTTTGTCAGTCCCGCGTGTATTTCAAACGCACATTGACACAAATACAAATTCATAAAATTAAGTGCTTAGATACGATAAATCTAGGTGTAAATTCGTTCTCAGAACGTAACGAGTGAGAGTTATGACTTTCAATATTATTGTGTAACGGTTACGTATGAATATTACAGTCTGTTGTAAACTAATGTGACGTCACGGGTATAAGTACAATCTCTGACAACTGCGTCAGGGAGTCAACTCTTTGGCATCAAAACCAACGAGAGTGTTCCCATGGCCTTGCCAATATCCAGACCTTACGTGTCACACATTCAGTGAAGCCAAGCTACCCCCCTGGTATGATTATTTGATCATCCATGAATGAATATTAGTATTTTATTCAAACTATTTATTTAAAAGATTTATTCAATATTACCTATAGCATTCAAACTATTGGGTGGCCGGTCCTTTATTCATGTAAGGGAGGTAATCCAACTATTGATGTTGCAGGGCGTGTTATTAAATTAGAACACTGGAGGTCGTGAAATGCCATTTACATGAAGAATGATACTATCAACTCACTACATGGCACTCAAAATAACAATTGGCCGGACTCGACCCCAAGATATTGTGACTGGGTGTGTTATCCTAACACTTGTCTACGACGTAATATCGCAGTGTGGCAGTACTATATCTGTCTCAAGAAGACATCGCCTCCAGATGACTATAACATTGTCGGCGGGATGTAAAACGTGAATATAATCCTGTAGATATGTATTTCTATGTAAACTAACATATACAATACTTACATGGTAGCACGTGACTATTTCCTGTAGCCGGTGTTTATACAATACTTACATGGTAGCACGTGCCTATTTCCCGTAGCCGGTGTTTATACAATACTTCCATGGTAGCACGTGACTATTTCTTGTAGCCGGTGTTTATACAATACTAACATGGTAGCACGTGACTATTTCCTGTAGCCGCTGTTTATACAATACTAACATGGTAGCACGTGACTATTTCCTGTAGCCGGTGTTTATACAATACTTACATGGTAGCACGTGACTATTTCCTGTAGCCGGTGTTTATACAATACTTACATGGTAGCACGTGACTATTTCCTGTAGCCGGTGTTTATACAATACTTACATGGTAGCACGTGACTATTTCCTGTAGCCGGTGTTTATACAATACTTACATGGTAGCACGTGACTATTTCCTGTAGCCGGTGTTTATACAATACTTACATGGTAGCACGTGACTATTTCTTGTAACCGGTGTTTATAAAATACTTACATGGTAGCACGTGACTTTTTCCTGTAGCCGGTGTTTATACAATACTTACATGGTAGCACGTGACTATTTCTTGTAACCGGTGTTTATACAATACTTACATGGTAGCACGTGACTATTTCCTGTAGCCGGTGTTTATACAATACTTACATGGTAGCACGTGACTATTTCCTGTAGCCGGTGTTTATACAATACTAACATGGTAGCACGTGACTATTTCCTGTAGCCGGTGTTTATACAATACTTACATGGTAGCACGTGACTATTTCCTGTAGCCGGTGTTTATACAATACTTACATGGTAGCACGTGACTATTTCTGTAGCCGGTGTTTATACAATACTTACATGGTAGCACGTGACTATTTCCTGTAGCCGGTGTTTATACAATACTTACATGGTAGCACGTGACTATTTCCTGTAGCCGGTGTTTATACAATACTTACATGGTAGCACGTGACTATTTCTTGTAACCGGTGTTTATACAATACTTACATGGTAGCACGTGACTATTTCCTGTAGCCGGTGTTTATACAATACTTACATGGTAGCACGTGACTATTTCTTGTAGCCGGTGTTTCTGGCTGCTGAGGATTCTCTACACAATGAAGAAATTGTGATCATAAGACAGCTGTGTAAATACCGTGGCCGAGAGGGTAAAGTCGCTGACTTTAACACTCACTCAGCCCCTCACCGCGTGGGTTCGAATCCCGACAGGGCCATTCAGATTTTCATGTGAGGAAGCCTTCCAGCTGGCTTGCGGTAAGTCGGTGTTTCTACCCGGATGGCTCCGTGCACCGGGGTCTTCCTCCGACTGTAATTAGCTGGACGTCGCTATATGACTGAAATACTTTCGAAGCGACGGTAAACTCATATAGTCAAGTCAAGTCAAATATTTAATTTGAAGAACGACTAGATAGGCTCCATAAACAGTGAAATATATATAAACAGCACCACTGAACCTTACCGGAATGGTCATTAAAATTACAAATTATGAAAATAAAAAGCTGGTCTTAAATTACGATATCCGGCTGAATCTGTAAATATTTACATTTGCAGACGAGCGTTTGCGGAATTTTCCCATCGGCGAAATAAGGCATGAAATAGTTCCCATAATAACAATCAAAATTGATATTTTACACACGTTTTATGGTGATTCAAAAAGTATTTATTCAATGCTTCTATACTTTTGATCCGTAAAATACACTTAAATCCGCGTTTAATAAGTGTTTTCTGTTTTGACAAGATTCTTGTCATTGAGCCCATTGCAGAGATGTTATGTGACGAACGAACGACAACTCTGCTTGGAGATTGAACGGTCGCCTTTACTGAAGGCACGGAAGCTGGTGTTTACTGGTTCCCAGATTATACACGCTGTGCAAAAACTGTATTACTAAAACCAAGTATGTGATTGGCTGATTTTAACAGGTGGTAGGAAGCATTAATCATGTAAAAGCCAACCCTTCCCTAGAACTTCCATGTGGTCATGTGGCAATAGCTCTTAAACGTAATGTGACCGTCATAATAAACATGTAATACTATGTCATTAGTTCTAAGTTGTTTTAACTGCATATGCGATAATAAATGCAAATAAAATTTATATGTATGGTTGATTTGCAGAAAGGAAAAAAAATAAAACCGATATTTTGACATTTAAAAATGGTTATATTCTTGTAGAACAGATACTGTTTTCCCCTACTTCTTTCACGACTAGTTCTCTTCTTCTTCTGCAACTACAACTACTCTTCCACATTTCGATATTTTTGCATCAAATCAAAGGTTTGGGTTAAAAAAAGATGGATTTCGACTTTGAAGTCGTTTGGAAATTTTGTATAGAAGTTATGGCCATTTGAAGACATTTTTGGCGCATCCAATATGTGAAATTTGGTACTTAGCAAACATTGAATAGTTGAGATAATGTTTTGTATTTTAAGCGCCGCTGGGATTTGTTTACATTTTCCTGGTGTGCTCATGGCACTGTAAAATATTAATGCGTAAATAAATTCAAGTGGATTAAGGTAGTTATGACAGTAGTAAAGTCAGTTGCAAATGTTGTGGCACAAACTGTTGTTGTTGTACTTCTGTTGTAACAATTGAAGGGCTTGTAGTTAAGATACTCAGTTGAAGTATAGTTTATAGAAGTAGTCGTGGTGTTTACCGCTGTTGATATGGTAGCAGCGCAAGCAATAGAAGTAGAAGTAGCGCTCCTAGTAGAAGCTGTTGTTGTTGCTGTTGTTGTAGTAGTAGTAGTTGTTGTTGTTGAAGTAGTACTTTAAGCCCCAGTGCATTTTAGGTTAGAATTTCAAGGGGAAAATATGTTTTTCAAACTTTCGAAATAGCAAAACCTCAGATGATGCTTCAAGTTGATTAATCTCCTAATGTTAAATGAAGCCCACATAATGAAATTACGGGAAATCCCCCGGAATCCTTAGTTGTTCTGACAGGGCAATACAGTGAGAAAAATGGGCGGAGCGTGTTCTGAAATACACTGTTCTGTAAAATCATGGATGTCTCGATGTACATGGGGGTGTTTCAGAAGTTCATGGACTTTTGCTGTAACTTGAATAAATCTTGATACATGGTAGTAGAGGAGATATGAAGAAAGTCCACGAGCTCTGAAAAAAAACCTTGTATGTTAATTTTATGCTGACTTTTTTTTTTTAGCTAAATATAGAACTAGACAGCCACAACTTGTAATTTTCTAATAGAATTTTTCCTGTAAATTAGGCATTTCTCAAGGTCTTTCGGGGGATAAAATTCACAAAGAGACCTTGTAGGTACAATTGGATTTAGTTATGAGATACTGGGACTTTAAGGTATTAAGCAGATGTATAATTTTAGTAGTAGTGGTGGTGATTGCTGCTGCAGTAGTGGTAGGAGTAATAATAACAGACATCATTCAATAATGTATACTAAAAGAAAGAACTTTAAAATGTTAACAGCTGAAAGTTTGTGAGGTACATTTTGATGTTTGGATATTAAGACGATGCGTCGTCACAGGTATAGATACAATCTCTGACAACTGCGTCAGGGAGTCGACTCTTTGGCTCAGTAGTAAGAGCATTGGACTTGCACGCCGGCGGACCGGGTTCGATCCTGGGCCGGGTCAAGTTTGTTACAATATTAAAACACAAACTACACATTACCTGACTTGATTAGCATGTTGGCGGGTCCACATTTAACGCTTAAACGGTTTTCTGAAACATATTTATTTCTATGTATTTTTCTTCTGATGGAATGACAAATCAAAATGAAAATGCTGTTTTGTTGTACCATTTACAATTATGGATTATTGATGCTGAGCATGCACACGAATCTATTTCGTGTCCACCGAAATCAATGTTTTTATCAAATTGTACCGAGTTTAAATATATACAGCTCGGATGGAAACTAGCCGGGGTTAAATATATTTCCCAATTGTTTTTTTCCAATTAGGGCTCTATCTCCTGTTTATCTTTTCAAACAATTACTTATTTATATACTTCGACATCTACTTATTAATTGATTTATTTGCTTATTCATTTACTTACTTTCACAATTGACTATAAACAGCATATCAGTCGGCAATCCTATATTTGTTATGTAATTCTCCTTTGGGACTTTTGCAGACAAGTTCACGTACTGTTGATTCTTCATAATCATCAGGAAGTTTGTATAAACTTTAAAGGTCCAGTTCCATGTGCTAATGTTTCTGGTTCCTTTAACATGACAGTGTCGGGGCTTATGATCCAGCGTGGTGATAGTGCAACCACACGACCGATCCGCCTTTGTATTTCTTGCACTGATATTAACCTTCGTCAAATTTCTGGTTTCAGTATCACACAAGCCAACTGAAAAATAAGGGGAAGTTGTTACATAGAGAGATATTATAAATATATAAAATATAGACAGATATTATCAATATATAACATATAGACAGATATTATCATAATATAACATATAGACAGATATTATCAATATATAACATATAGACAGATATTATCAATATATAACATATAGACAGATATTATCAATATATAACATATAGACAGATATTATCATAATATAACATATAGACAGATATTATCATAATATAACATATAGACAGATATTATCAATATATAACATATAGACAGATATTATCAATATATAACATATAGACAGATATTATCATAATATAACATATAGACAGATATTATCAATATATAACATATAGATAGATATTATCATAATATAACGTATAGGCAGATATTATCAATATATAACATATAGACAGATATTATCAATATATAACATATAGACAGATATCATCATAATATAACATATAGACAGATATTATCAATATATAACATATAGACAGATATTATCATAATATAACGTATAGACAGATATTAGCAATATATAACGTAGATACAGATATTATCAATATATAACATATAGACAGATATTAGCAATATATAACATATAGACAGATATTATCAATATATAACATATAGACAGATATTATCATAATATAACGTATAGACAGATATTAGCAATATATAACGTATAGACAGATATTATCATAATATAACGTATAGGCAGATATTATCATAATATAACGTATAGGCAGATATTACTCGTATCATCATATATTGTATAGGCAGATATTATCATCATATAACATAAAGACAGATATTATCATCATATAACATATAGGCAAATATTATCATCATATAACATATAGACAGATATTATCATAATATAACGTATAGACAGATATTATCATAATATAACGTATAGACAGATATTATCATAATATAACGTATAGACAGATATTATCATAATATAACATATAGACAGATATTATCAATATATAACGTATAGACAGAAATTATCATAATATAACGTATAGACAGATATTATCATAATATAACATATAGACAGATATTATCAATATATAACATATTCACAGATATTATCAATATATAACGTAGAGACAGATATTATCAATATATAACATATAGACAGATATTATCAATATATAACATATAGACAGATATTATCAATATATAACATATAGACAGATATTATCAAGATATAACGTAGAGACAGATATTATCAATATATAACATATAGACAGATATTATCATAATATAATGTATAGGCAGATATTACTCGTATCATCATATAAGACAGATATTATCATAATATAACGTATAGGCAGATATTATCATAATATATTGTATAGGCAGATATTACTCGTATCATCATATATTGTATAGGCAGATATTATCATCATATAACATATAGGCAGATATTATCATCATATAACATATAGGCAAATATTATCATAATATAACATATAGACAGATATTATCATTATATTACGTATAGGCAGAAATTATCACAATATAACGTATAGACAGATATTTAGCTGTGAATCTCATCTTCAAGGGCTCTGATCCTCTGATCTAAATGGGTAACTACACCTTTCACTATACAGAAACAAGCTTTTAAACAATATTTTCAACCATCGATGACATTTGATCTTTAAATGTCAAACTAAGTTGGTTTGATATGAAATAAATATTTTCTTGAGTCAATTTACTTTGTGATAAGTTTGGATTCGGGGAAGCACTTGGTTCGACACTTTTATCATCAGCATCGCCAATATCAAATTCATCATGTGACTTCTTCATGTTGCACGGGATTGAAATTCTGTGTCTCTTAAACTCTTAAACTTCCTGCGGAGAAGGATGAGATCGTTTGGTTGAGTAACTGAGAACAGAGGTGGCTGATTGCATTTGATATATAGCTTAAGTAACCGACATATATGATAAATAATGTGTCCGTGTATTGATAGCTACAACTGTTTTGACAGTTCGATGACCGTGTAGTTATATTAACAATGCGCGTGAAAACGAAGCTAAGCAGACATGACTTAAATATAACATAGTTTGTGACCTTTGTTTTGTCCATACATATTCAATACAATCCACACAGATTTAATAACACTGAGTTTGAGACGGAACTGGACAGGAATATAACATGGTGTACCTCACTGAACACAAAGCATCTTATGTCTTACATGTTTTCTTGCTTTTCATTGTTGTCCATATACGTCCATATATATTACAGGTCATAGGTCAGTTGAATATCAGACAAAGGCACAGTACGAAAAAACACATCACAAACACGGAAAACACATCACAAACACGGAAAACACAAGCCATATATCCTTCTTTGCGCACTAAGTTACATACAGGTTCGTATGTTTGACAATATCGAAATCAGTGCTTAAGATCACTTTTTGACTTAATAAATCACATTTTTCCTTTCTCTTTTTTTTTAAGAGCGCCAAAAATTACGACCAACATCGCGAAGGGAGGTAACTCTTGAAAATCTGGTGAATGTTATTGGGTACATTCATATTTTGAGCTAACAAAACATAGCATCATTTGCCGCCCATCAAGCTCCGCCCATATTGGGTTTGATTTTGGTTACGTAGGCACCTTATTTTCTCCATATCAAGATATCACGGTTCATTTTATGTAATATATTTTTCGAATTTCGAACGAAATACCTGCATTTCATTGGACAATTAAGTCGGACAAACTGTAATGGTACTAATTGTTTTGACTGTGTGACAACCATTACTGGAGTATCTCATGACGAACGGTGTTACCGGGACGGGGAATGGTACATAGACTTGTACGGTGTCCTGTTCGGGCCTCTTAAATATTTCCCTCCTCAACACGCGACAACATGATAATTATCGCCTTATCGAATGAAAAGACATATACATGTATACATTCGAGATTTAACAATCCTTGCGAAGTTTTTAGTGTGGTGTCAATGTCTTAATCATCGCATGCCTTTCTTAAATGTCGAAATAGTCTACCTTTTCTTTTATAGGTAGACGAGAACTCGCAAAATCTCGCCTTGTGGCGTTGTCCTCGTCAAATATAATAATGAATTTTCGTTGGCATTAAAGCTGTTGATTATGTACTGAAGGGAATTTTGCAGGAATCTTTATTCGTGTTTTTTTTTTTTTTTTTTTTTTTTTATCCAGAAAACATGAGGTCTGTAAAAAGGACTGATTTCGTGTGGATTAATATTCGTGGATAAACTCCATCACTAAATCAACGAAAATTAGTGTCCCACGAAAATTGATGATTTCACAGTCTTACGTAACGAACGAGCGACAAATCAAGGTTTAGAATCCATAATTAGTAGTTAATTCGTGTGCTTTAAGTAGTTTATAACCATTTTGCACCATGCCATACCATTGAAAAGCAGATTGATGAAATATAATTTCAGAATGAACATGTTTTACAGTGTACCTTTTTATCACTTGGGTGCTGGCGAAAATCGATTTATATAAAACATGGTCTTACAGTTCGCCTAGGTCATTTTTGTTTACTGTTGAGTACTTTATAAATAAGGCAGGGGGTGGGGGGGGGGGGGGCAGTTTTCTCAAAGAAGCAGGCCAAGTAATCAGGCTGGGATTTTTTGTCCGAATCCCGATTGCTGGGAAGATCGCCTGAGCATTAACATGGGTTATCTTCATGCCCTCATGTTTCCCCCAAAGTGACTGGTTACGTTCGCTTCCATCTGCACTTACAAAAGTCAAAATTGTAGACTTAATTCGTAATTGATGTAAAATTCAGATTATTTTA
>CM037787.1:39463183-39513183 GCA_021229015.1 Solen grandis
CAAATGAGACATTTTATATCCAACATATTGTGAGATGATTAATATGAGTACGTAGTTGCTCAAACTTTGGCTTTCTCCTTATCTTGCAGCTTCTTCTGTCTGTACAGCCATACATTTCCCATCGCCATGGTGATGCCACCCAGAAACGTTCCCACGGAACCCACATAAAACGCTATGTCATAGCTGCCAAGTGCATCCTTTAACATTCCTGAAACAAACATTGTATGACCTTACAATCTAATCAGAAAGATCACATTATATGATAGTGCTTCTAGGTTTTATGGAAGATAACAAAGATGTACCCATCATATCGTATCATGTACAATTATAATAATAAATAATTCTAATAACATGTAGTATTTGTTTTCTTTTGAAAATCAATCTGACTTGACTTGACTATTTGAGTTTACCGTCGCTTTGACAGTCATATTGCGACGTCCAGCTAATTACAGGTGGAGGAAGACCCTGAATGAACGGAGACATCCAGGTAGAACCACCGACCTACTGTAAGCCAGCTGGAAGGCTTCCTCACATGAAAATCTGAATGACCCTGCTGGGATTCGAACCCATGCGGTGAGGAACTGAGTGAGTGTTAAAGTCAGTGACTTTACCCTCTCGGCCACGGAGGCCCCGAAAATCAATCTGAATATGTTAAGTCAGAAATATTTCTGTGGTTCAAAATTCCAACTGTTTTAAGTTACTGTTGTCATATGAAGTCTTCACATTCTGAGTACACAAGTGTTTAATTAAGTAAGAAAACAACTATACAAAACACTGGCAATATGACAGTATTTACACCTGGTACATGTAAGTAACAAATAACACAACAGCCAGTACACCGACATCTATTGCATATTCCATATGAAGGAAACGAGGTCCAACCTTGGGTATAAAACAATCTTAAGTTTATATTTCTTTTTTCATATAAATTCATGAGAGAGAAAATAAAGAAAAGAAAATGAAAAAAAAAACAAAAAAAAAAAACGTTCCACACATGTACAGGTAAAAAAATATATACCAAATTTCACCAGAATATGCATTTTAATTATATCTAAGAACTGTGTTGTTTATTTTTTTATCCTTCTGGACTCCTTCTGTACATGTATACTGAAATAGAAGAGCTGGGATTCGGCACAAAAATAAAACAATATAATTCCTTATGAAATATTAACATAACTGTGACTTGGGCATGTTTCTGGCATATATTGTACTACCATTAATCCCAATACTGAACATATAAACATAAACAAGCACTTAAATACTGTAAATGTTTCATTCAAGTGGTATGTAGACATATCAAGTGGTATGTAGATATATCAAGTGGTATGTAGATATATCAAGTGGTATGTAGATATATCAAGTGGTATGTAGATATATCAAGTGGTATGTAGATATATCAAGTGGTATGTAGATATATCAAGTGGTATGTAGATATATCAAGTGGTATGTAGATATATCAAGTGGTATGTAGATATATCAAGTGGTATATAGACATATCAAGTGGTATGTAGATATATCAAGTGGTATGTAGATATATCAAGTGGTATGTAGATATATCAAGTGGTATGTAGATATATCAAGTGGTATATAGACATATCAAGTGGTATATAGACATATCAAGTGGTATGTAGATATATCAAGTGGTATGTAGATATATCAAGTGGTATATAGACATATCAAGTGGTATATAGACAAGTGGTATATAGACATATCAAGTGGTATGTAGATATATCAAGTGGTATGTAGATATATCAAGTGGTATGTAGATATATCAAGTGGTATGTAGATATATCAAGTGGTATGTAGATATATCAAGTGGTATGTAGATATATCAAGTGGTATATAGACATATCAAGTGGTATATAGACATATCAAGTGGTATATAGACATATCAAGTGGTATATAGACATATCAAGTGGTATGTAGACATATCAAGTGGTATATAGACATATCAAGTGGTATATAGACATATCAAGTGGTATGTAGATATATCAAGTGGTATGTAGACATATCAAGTGGTATATAGACATATCAAGTGGTATGTAGATATATCAAGTGGTATATAGACATATCAAGTGGTATGTAGACATATCAAGTGGTATGTAGACATATCAAGTGGTATGTAGACATATCAAGTGGTATGTAGACATATCAAGTGGTATGTAGACATATCAAGTGGTATGTAGATATATCAAGTGGTATATAGATATATCAAGTGGTATATAGACATATCAAGTGGTATATAGACATATCAAGTGGTATATAGACATATCAAGTGGTATGTAGACATATCAAGTGGTATATAGACATATCAAGTGGTATGTAGATATATCAAGTGGTATGTAGATATATCAAGTGGTATGTAGATATATCAAGTGGTATGTAGATATATCAAGTGGTATATAGACATATCAAGTGGTATGTAGACATATCAAGTGGTATATAGACATATCAAGTGGTATATAGATATATCAAGTGGTATGTAGACATATCAAGTGGTATATAGAAATATCAAGTGGTATATAGATCATATCAAGTGGTATATAGACTATATCAAGTGGTATATAGATATATCAAGTGGTATATAGACATATCAAGTGGTATGTAGACATATCAAGTGGTATGTAGATATATCAAGTGGTATATAGACATATCAAGTGGTATGTAGATATATCAAGTGGTATATAGACATATCAAGTGGTATATAGAATATCAAGTGGTATGTAGATATATCAAGTGGTATGTAGAGATATCAAGTGGTATGTAGACATATCAAGTGGTATGTAGACATATCAAGTGGTATGTAGATACATCAAGTGGTATGTAGACATATCAAGTGGTATGATAGACATATCAAGTGGTATGTAAATATCAGTGGTATGTAGACATATCAAGTGGTATGTAGATATATAAGTGTATTAGATATATCAAGTGGTATATAGACATATCAAGTGGTATGTAGACATATCAAGTGGTATGTAGATATATCAAGTGGTATGTAGATATATCAAGTGGTATGTAGACATATCAAGTGGTATAGATATCAAGTGTATAACATATCAAGTGGTATGTAGAATTCAATGTATTGCTCAAGTGGTATATAGACATATCAAGTGGTATGTAGACATATCAAGTGGTATATAGACATATCAATGTATAGACTTATGTATGATATATCAAGTGGTATGTAGATATATCAAGTGGTATTAGAATATCAAGTGGTATGTAGACATATCAAGTGGTATGTAGACATATCAAGTGGTATGTAGATATATCAAGTGGTATGTAGACATATCAAGTGGTATGTAGAATATCAAGTGGTATTAGACATATCAAGTGGTATTAGATATATCAAGTGGTATGTAGACATATCAAGTGGTATATAGACATATCAAGTGGTATATAGACATATCAAAGTGGTATATAGATATATCAAGTGGTATGTAGACATATCAAGTGGTATATAGACATATCAAGTGGTATGTAGATATATCAAGTGGTATGTAGACATATCAAGTGGTATATAGACATATCAAGTGGTATGTAGACATATCAAGTGGTATATAGATATATCAAGTGGTATATAGACATATCAAGTGGTATATAGACATATCAAGTGGTATATAGACATATCAAGTGGTATATAGATATATCAAGTGGTATGTAGACATATCAAGTGGTATGTAGACATATCAAGTGGTATGTAGATATATCAAGTGGTATGTAGACATATCAAGTGGTATGTAGATATATCAAGTGGTATGTAGACATATCAAGTGGTATGTAGACATATCAAGTGGACCTCACATTCTAACACCCTGCAATATGTTTTTACAGAGGACAAATATAGTCCAGCCATAACAGGATATCTCTGTTATTTTCCACATGCATTTAAAGAATTAGCAGAACAGCCCAAATATCCTGCCAGTTTTTGCAGGGAGAATATAGTTTACTTTTATATATAGAACATAGAAGGATACTTCCACATTACGGCTTTAGAAATTTTGATATATAATTTCACAGTTGATACATTGTGCCAAATTTGGTTAAATAAGTCTCTATAGTAACAAAGATATTTATGATTCATCAGGTTTTTTTAAGCTCAAATGGCCTATACAACTAACCAAGTGATTACATATGCCAAATTTTAATAAAATACCTCCAAAACTGAAGTACATTTGTAGTAGTCTGTGCCACAAACAGTTGAACACACTGAACTGATTGACCAGCAGGCTGATTCCAATATATCCCATAAAAATGTATTGGCTGGGGTGTAATGATTGTCAACTGACATGGGACTATATTACCACTGCAAATAGATTTCATTCCAAGAATGAAGTTATCTCACAACAAGTTATACAATTCTGTTAATAAACATACCTCCAACTGTTGGTCCCACAAGGGAGCTAACTCCTTGAAAGGACAGAAGCAGCCCAAATGAACTGGTTAGTTTCTCGACTCCCAGGATATCAACACAAACCACTGACTTCTGGGAAATGTATAGTCCACTCAATACCCCATACAATCCACTGATTAGAGCAAACTCCCAGAACGTCTTCATAAACGGAATTACAAGGGCTACAACTGCTACAATAAACATGACAGCGTTGTACACAATCAGTCTGTGCGGCTTCACTCTCTTGAGATCCAAGATAGACGACATGCAAATACGAGACAATCCATCGAATATCCCGAGTATTGACACTAGATAAGCACCTTGTAATGGATCTATGCCGTAGTCTTTAGCTAATGCAGGTAAAAATGTGAACGTGGTGTTAAACGATAATGTGAACAAAAACAACTGTATACATAAACAAGAAAATGCAAAATTTTTAAAGAGAGAGAAATCAAGTAATTTTCTTTGACTTTTTGTCGATTTCGATGAGCTCAGAAGGCTCTGTTTCACCTGAGAATATTTACGTTTGAAAAAAGAATTTTTCCTTGATTCTATTTTTACATTGGCTGATATGTCTAAAGTTGAAGACATTTTCACAGCTGACTGGAGGGAACTACAATCTGGTTGCTCAAACTTCCGGGAGACTTCCGTGTCTAGAAGTTTTTCTTCTGCTACCTGGCCGCTGTTGAGCGTTTGTTTTTTCAATCTAAAAAGATTGAGAAAAAGAACATTAGATATCCAACATAAATACTCTGAAATTGCATGAACAGGAAGAGGAGGCTGTGATCATGGTCCATCAAGTGATCATAGGAATTTGATAGTAAATGCAAGCCTTTTTAAACTTTGAGCAAAGGAGCCTATGACTCCAAGTCAATGGATGCTTGCATCTGAAGTCTTCTTGCATTTGATGACCCATGACTATATTTTAATGACAGATGGATTATTTAAATTCTTGCAAGCACCTTCACCAGGTCTACTTCTGGGTTTATAATAACAAAAGGGCCAAGATGGCCCTGAATCGCTCACCTGAGAAATATTACTTTCATGCCTTTTGCAACATAGTCATACTGAATACAAAATCCATGCAGAAGAACAGCAATATAATTTTAATTCCACACAAAAAGTTTACATGTGGTCCAAAAAACCACGTTAACCCTATCGTGGGATAAATTTTGACCCCAGGGCCTTGATTTGAGAACTTGGTTCAGGTCCACAAGGCCATGCTACATACCAAATATCTAAATCCATGATCTTGTGGTTTCTGACAAGAATATCTTTTAAAAATGTTTCCTATGTAAGTCTATCTTAAATCAAGTGGCCACTGGATCGGGGCCAATTTTGACCCCAGGGCCATGATTTGAACAAAATTGGTAGATGTCCATTAGGCAATGTTACACACCAAATATCTAAACTCCAGGCCTTGTGGTTTTTGAGAAGAAGATTTTTCTATTTTTTTCCTGTATAAGCCTATGTAAATTCAAGTGACCCAAGGGCCATGATTTGAACAAATCTGGCAGATGTTCATAAGACAATGTTACACACTAAATATCTTTACTTCGGGCCTTGTGGATTCTGAGAAGAAGAATTTTTTAGTTTTTTCCTTTACAAGTCTATGTTAAATCAAGTGACCCCAGGGGCATGCCAAATTTGTCAACAGGGCCATGATTTGAACAAACCTGGTAGATGTCCATAAGGCATGCTACACACCAAATATTTAAACTCTAGGCCTTGTGGTTTCTGAGAAGAAGATTTTTCTAATTTTTCCTATTTAAGCCTTTGTAAATTCAAGTGACACCTGGGGCAGGGCCAATTTTGACCCCAGAGCCATGATTTGAACAAACTTGGTAGAGATCCACTAGAAAGTGCTATACACAAAATATTTAAACTCCAGGCCTTGTGGTTTCTGACAAGAAGATTTTTCAGTTTTTTTTCCCTATATAAGGATGATTCCTGTGAAGTTACGTCAAAATCCATTCAGTGGTTAAGGAGACATTGTTTAAAGTAAATTGTTGATGCAGGACACGCTGACGATGGACGCTGGACAAAGGCTCTCCATGAGCACGTTGTGCTCAGGTGAGCTAAAAACAGTCAAAGCTTAACCACTTAGGTAAAGATTAAATGGTGCTGGTATACCATGCAATGATGCCATATCAGTATTCTGAATAAAACCAAGTCTGTCAGTTAGTGTGATGGACCTGCCAGTGTTTACATGTGTATTCTGAATAAAACCAAGTCTGTCAGTTAGTGTGATGGACCTGCCAGTGTTTACAGGTGTATTCTGAATAAAACCAAGCCTGTCAGTTAGTGTGATGGACCTGCCAGTGTTTATAGGTGTATTCCGAATAAACCAAGTCTGTCAGTTAGTGTGATGGCCCTACCAGTGTTTACATGTGTATTCTGAATAAAACCAAGTCTGTCAGTTAGTGTGATGGACCTGCCAGTGTTTACAGGTGTATTCTGAATAAAACCAAGTCTGTCAGTTAGTGTGATGGACCTGCCAGTGTTTACAGGTGTATTCTGAATAAAACCAAGTCTGTCAGTTAGTGTGATGGACCTTTCAGTGTTTACAGGTGTATTCTGAATAAACCCAAGTCTGTCAGTTAGTGTGATGGACCTGCCAGTGTTTACATGTGTATTCTAAATAAAACCAGGTCTGTCAATTAGTGTGATGGACCTGCCAGCGTTTACAGGTGTATTCTGAATAAAACCAAGTCTGTCAGTTAGTGTGATGGACCTGCCAGTGTTTACATGTGTATTCTGAATAAAACCAAGTCTGTCAATTAGTGTGATGGACCTGCCAGTGTTTACATGTGTATTCTGAATAAAACCAAGCCTGTCAGTTAGTGTGATGGACCTGCCAGTGTTTACATGTGTATTCTGAATATAACCAAGTCTGTCAGTTAGTGTGATGGACCTGCCAGTGTTTACAGGTGTATTCTAAATAAAACCACGTCTGTCAATTAGTGTGATGGACCTGCCAGTGTTTACATGTGTATTCTGAATAAAACCAAGTCTGTCAGTTAGTGTGATGGACCTGCCAGTGTTTACATGTGTATTCTGAATAAAATCAAGTCTGTCAGTTAGTGTGATGGACCTGCCAGTGTTTACATGTGTATTCTGAACAAAACCAAGTCTGTCAGTTAGTGTGATGGACCTGCCAGTGTTTACATGTGTATTCTGAATAAAACCACGTCTGTCAATTAGTGTGATGGACCTGCCAGTGTTTACATGTGTATCCTGAATAAAACCAAGTCTGTCAATTAGTGTGATGGACCTGCCAGTGTTTACAGGTGTATTCTGAATAAAACCAAGTCTGTCAGTTAGTGTGATGGACCTGCCAGTGTTTACAGGTGTATTCTGAATAAAACCAAGTCTGTCAGTTAGTGTGATGGACCTTTCAGTGTTTACATGTGTATTCTGAATAAAACCAAGTCTGTCAGTTAGTGTGATGGACCTGCCAGTGTTTAAATGTGTATTCTGAATAAAACCAAGTCTGTCAATTAGTGTGATGGACCTGCCAGTGTTTACATGTGTATTCTGAATATAAACCAAGTCTGTCATGTGTGATGGACCTCCAGTTTTACAGTGTATTCTGATAAAACCAGTCTGTCAGTTATGTATGGACCTGCCATGTTACAGGTGTATCTAAATAAAACCAGTCTGTCAATTAGTGTGATGGACCTGCATGTTTACATGTGTATTCTGAATAAACCAAGTCTTCATTAGTGTGATGGACCTGCCAGTGTTTACATGTGTATTCTGAATAAAACAAGTCTGTCAGTTAGTGTGAGGACTGCCAGTGTTTACATGTGTATTCTGAATAAAACCAAGTCTGTCATTAGTGTGATGGACCTGCCATGTTTACAGGTGTATTCTGAATAAAACCAAGTCTGTCAGTTAGTGTGATGGACCTGCCAGTGTTTACATGTGTATTCTGATATAAACCAAGTCTGTCAGTTAGTGTGATGGACCTGCCAGTGTTTACAGGTGTATCTGAAAAAAAAAGTCTGTCAGTTAGGTGATGGACCTGCCAGTGTTTACAGGTATATTCAGAATAAAACCATGTCTGTCAGTTAGTGTGATGGACCTGCCAGTGTTTACAGGTTATTCGAATAAAACAAGATGCATATTGATGGCTGCAGTGTTTACAGTGTATTGAAAAACAGTCTGTCGTTATGTGATGGACGCCATTTTACAGGTGTATTCTGAAATAAACAAGTCTTCAATAGTGTGATGGACCTGCCAAGTTTAATTTTATCTATAAACCAAGCTGTCATTATGTGATGGGATCTGCCATGGTTTAACATGTTATGTCAAAAAACAAGCTTCAGTTATGGATATCATGTTTAAATTGTATTCTAATAACAATTTCATTAGTGTGATGGAAACATGTTTAATTTACTAATAAACAGTCTGTCAGTATTGTGTGGATGCCTTGCCCATGGTTTCAATCAAACCAGTCCCGTCTTAGTTATGGACCTGACATGTTTACTGTGATACTGAATAAAACAATTTTATTAGTGGATGGACCTGCCAGTGTTTACAGTGTATTCTGAATAAAACCAAGCTGTCATTAGTGTGATGGACTGCCAGTGTTTACAGTGTATTTGAATAAAACCAATCTGTCATTATGTGAACTGCAGGTTTCAGTGTATTCTGAATAAACCAAGTCTGTCAATTAGTGATGGACTGCCAGTGTTTACAGGTTATTCTGAATAAAAACAAGTCTTCATTAGTGTATGGACTGCCAGTGTTTCAGTGTATTCTGAAAAAACCAAGTCTGTCATTATGTGAGGACTGCCAGTGTTTATGTGATTCTGAAAAACAAGTCTTCAGTTGTGTGATGGAAAAAAAAAAAAAAAAAAAAAAAAAAAAAAAAAAAAAAAAAAAAAAAAAAAAAAAAAAAAAAAAAAAAAAAAAAAAAAAAAAAAAAAAAAAAAAAAAAAAAAAAAAAAAAAAAAAAAAAAAAAAAAAAAAAAAAAAAAAAAAAAAAAAAAAAAAAAAAAAAAAAAATTTTTTTTTTTTTTTTTTTTTTTTTTTTTTTTTTTTTTTTTTTTTTTTTTTTTTTTTTTTTTTTTTTTTTTTTTTTTTTTTTTTTTTTTTTTTTTTTTTTTTTTTTTTTTTTTTTTTTTTTTTTTTTTTTTTTTTTTTTTTTTTTTTTTTTTTTTTTTTTTTTTTTTTTTTTTTTTTTTTTTTTAGTTAGTGTGATGGACCTGCCAGTGTTTACATGTGTATTCTGAATAAAACCAAGTCTGTCAATTAGTGTGATGGACCTGCCAGTGTTTACATGTGTATTCTGAATAAAACCAAGTCTGTCAGTTAGTGTGATGGACCTGCCAGTGTTTACAGTGTATTCTGAATAAAACCAAGTCTGTCAATAGTGTGATGGACCTGCCAGTGTTTACATGTGTATTCTGAATAAAACCAAGTCTGTCAGTTAGTGTGATGGACCTGCCAGTGTTTACATGTGTATTCTGAATAAAACCAAGTCTGTCAGTTAGTGTGATGGACCTGCCAGTGTTTACATGTGTATTCTGAATAAAACCAAGTCTGTCAGTTAGTGTGATGGACCTGCCAGTGTTTACATGTGTATTCTGAATAAAACCAAGTCTGTCAGTTAGTGTGATGGACCTGCCAGTGTTTACATGTGTATTCTGAATAAAACCAAGTCTGTCAGTGTGATTGACCTGCCAGTGTTTACATGTGTATTCTGAATAAAAAAAAGTCTGTCAGTTAGCGTGATGGACCTGCCAGTGTTTACATGTGTATTCTGAATAAAACCACGTCTGTCAGTTAGTGTGATGGACCTGCCAGTGTTTACATGTGTATTCAGACTATCCAACAGATACAATGGAATGACATGTTGCAATGGTTGAGCAGGTTTACACAGAGGAGCATGTGGTCGTGTCTGTGTTGATATTTGTGAGGGATTCAGCTTCACATTAATGAGATAGTCAGGGCTGAACTGTTCACAGCTTTAAACTGGGAAGACACATTGATAATGCTTAAATAATGCTTGGACTGAGGGAAGTTAACACATGACTCAGCAAAGCCTTAACAGTAAAGTTTTACCTCAATTCATTTAAACTGTTTGGGAAACAAGCTGATACGACTTTATGCTCGGAAATGTCATGAAAGAATTCTTGTCGCCATCGGGATTTAAACCGACAACCCTCAGATCAACTTGACCATGTCAACAATACAAAAGCTATCAGTGAACATGATTTAACAATCTTAAACTTGTATTTACTAACTTTAACTTATTTATTTTTCGTTCGATGGGAAACAAGTTCTTACAAATTTTACTAATCCCCCACGACAGTCCCTGAGTTGGACCAGTACTTTGTGCCTGGGAAGGTCATGAAGAATCCTTGCCCACAATGGGGTTCAAACCCACAACCTTCAGATCCACTGTCTGGTATGTTACCACTGGACCAAAGAGCACTTGTATTTACTGCTGAATACCAGTGTAATAAAACATATTTTAAACTTTAGCTTTATTTTTTTTTTCATTTTATCTGGAAAGATAAAATTTACAGATTATATACATACATAAAATGATAAACTCAGTTATGTACCTTTTTAGTCGCATGAATTTTTGGTGAAGTTCCAGTGGTCTAAATAAGGCACCACAAACAAAGAAGTTGCTCATTAACGCTGCCAAGATCATAAACGTTCCCTGGAAACCATAGAACCCAAACAACATCTCAATCATTGGTGGGAACAAAAACGTGCCTATTCCGACCCCTGAGGTTGACAGACCCACCGCCAGACCACGTCTTTTATTGAAGTAGTATCCAACTATGATCAGGCTGGGTGCGTATGTTAGAGCTCTTCCAAGTCCTGGAAATATAACATAATACAGTATTTATTCACACATACAATAATGCACTTTTCCCACATAAATAATCTCACAAAATATTTCAATATTATAACATACAATCATATGACTATCCCACTTACAATAATTCTGTTTTTCCATATTCAATAATTCACTAGGGGTCATCTACTAGTTATATAACAGAACACCCTATCATTTTGTAGAAAGGTAGGCTCAAGCATTCTCCATTTGTGGATCAGACCTTGACCTTTCACCTAGTGACCCAACAAAGCAATAGAGACCATCTGCTAGCAATAACCCAACTCCCTATCAAGTTTGAAAAGTATAGGTCTATGTGACTGATGTAAATGTTCTATCGTTTCACAACATATTTTCACTATCTGTGCTATAACTTATTTCTTTCCTTAGAAAGGATTTCATATGGTCATTGCCTGGTACCTCTATGGGTGAAGATTTTTTTTTCAAATTAAATTATGCAAACAAGGTGTGAGATTGGTAGTTAATTAAGTCATGCGAACAAGATGCGACATGATCATGTATATGAGAAGATGTCTTCAATAACAAGTATGTATTCTGTTGACAGTTATTTGATGTTGTATCATGTTGAAGTTAGAAATAGCAGAGATACATGTATACTTTTTCAAGAATGAAGATTTGTTTTGACTTATAGTATAGAAATTCTTGTTAAATCATTTAACATAAATGTATTGATGTATCTGAATAAGTATGTCACATAGTTTTTGCTGAAAATGACAAAAGTTACTCAGTCAGTCAATTTTCATGTGTAAGTCAGACAAATTTCATGTGAATTTCATCATGTTCTGTGTAAAAGTTTATAGTTACAGAGGAAAGGAGTAGAGAAGCTTTATTGTTAAAGTGGCTATTAAGCTTTAAATTGTTTAACTTGTTGAATTTTATAGACTACGATTATGTTGTTTAAATACACACACATAGTATTTTTGTAGCTTCAATGCAATGCTATATCTCCTTATAAGTTTAAAAGCAAATTCTGTTACTAAATTAAATTCTTTTACAGTTAATTCATTTAACTTAGTAACATTAGTCTTGTCCAGAACACTTAAAATTAGTTGTTTTTTTATTATTTGAGAAAGTAAAATATTTTGTTGTATTAAAATTTTTCAGTCTTTAAATTTAGAAAATCTGATTTGTTTGAAATAAGAATTTAGATTCATGAAAAAGATGAAAAATGTTTAAGTGACTGATTAAGCAAAGTTAATCAATATGAGGGAGATTGTTCTGAAGATTTATTTTAGATTAGTGTTATTGGAGATTATAGGGTCCGTATGTAACCGGGTACCGGTATTTGGCGATAAAAGGCAAGAAGACATGTGACTTGATAGCTCAGTCGGTAGAGTGCAGGAACAGTATT
The DNA here is from genome assembly GCA_021229015.1 of Solen grandis. Classification (NCBI taxonomy): domain Eukaryota; kingdom Metazoa; phylum Mollusca; class Bivalvia; order Adapedonta; family Solenidae; genus Solen; species Solen grandis. The sequence continues at coordinate 39,475,811 of CM037787.1, forward strand.
TCTGAGGCCCTGGGTTCGAGTCTCTGTCGAGTCATTGATTTTTTCACCACCTGTTACACATATATTACAGCATGTATTGTAATGTATTATGTATGGTAGTACTATACAGGAAGTACTATACAGGAAGTACTATATACAGGAAGTTAGGGCTGCTGCGAGTATCCGAGTACTCGAATATCCACGAATTCTGTCTGCAAATCGGGTACGAATATTCGCCACGGTGAAGATCGCTGGATCGCGATCTTTTCTTAAACACCTACCTTAAATACTTTTTATTAAACTAGAACCAGGCCAAACTAACCTCATTAAAACAAATTCCTCACTATAAATCGAAATTTTTATTTTGTCACAATTTTTTTCTTATTTTGACCAGAAATGAAAAATCTCTAATCCAAATTTAATTTCTTTGGCTATTTATAAGGGTAGTTCAAGAATTGGTCGTATGGAAGGGGTGGATGGGTTACGGGGTGTCTGAGTACATGTATTTTGTAATTGTAGGGTAGTGTGGCAAAAATATAAATTACATGGGTGGTGGGTGTTACGTACACCCCATTCAATAATATACGTTAACAGTTTTACTCTGTGTGTGAACTCAAAACTAAAATTGAGGCAAAGTGAATTTACACAACATGGGACATAATTATCTAAAGGTCTAATTCCAAGTCACCATGTTTATCTCCCATTGTTTGTACATATGCACAAGACACATAAAATGGCATGGTCAGAAAGGTCCATTGACCAAGTTGACGATCTGCTACGAGAATGTGGCTTTGGCTATTTGGTTGAGAGATTTAAAGGTATAAAACAAGTGCCAATCGTTTTTATTTAATACTAACCCTATTTTGTTTATCGGTGACAGATCAAAGTGGCAAAACAGAACTCAAATGTTAAAAAAAACCCATAAAATCAGATAAATGGGATAGAATTATCATTGGCAGAAAAGTGAGCTAATGAGTCGAGGCTTGCAGTACACACTTTGGAAGTATACCACTGATAAAAAGCGACATTTCATGTTTCAAATAGTATTATATACTTGAGAACAGATGGGTCATGACCTAGATCTACTATCCCAGTGTGACCTAATATCATAGCTCACCTTAATTAAAACTTGATTATGAGTGGACCCTTCTCAATAGAAGTTGCAAATCAAACCTTAAAGTGGCTGATATGCATGACAAAACAATTTATCATTGGGGTTTGGAATTTCAGTGGGGATGGGGGTGTATAGGTGGGGTGGGGGTGTATAGAGGGTGTACAAAGAGGATGGGGGTGTACAGAGGGGATGTACACACCCTTCCCCTAAACACCCCCATCCTCCCGGTACACCCCCATCCCCCCTGTACACACCCATGTGTACAGAGAGGATGTGGGTGTACTGAGGGGATGGGTGTGTACAGAGGGGATGTGGGTGTACTGAGGGGATGGGTGTGTACAGAGGGGATGTGGTGTGTACTGAGGGGATGGGTGTGTACAGAGGGGATGGGGTGTACTGAGGGGATGGGTGTGTACAGAGGGGATGGGTGTGTACAGATGGGATGGGTGTGTACAGAGGGGATGGGTGTGTACAGGGGTGATGGGGATGTACAGGGGGGATGGGGGTGTTCAGGAAAAATTCATAATTGTAGGTGGTGGAGTTGGTAGTGGGATTTGTAAAAAAGTGCTTTTCATCCCTCCCCCCTAACTAATTCTGGAAATCCTAGTCCTTTATTCATAATTTGTATATATTTCAAATCTTTTTATTTCAAATTTAATTATAAACAAGAGGGCCAAGATGGCCCTAGATCGCTCACCTGAGAAAAGTATCATTCATTGCCTGTACAAAACAGATTGCTTAAGAATAAAGATGATGAGGTGAAACAATGTTCAGGAATTTTCTGACCCCATCCAAAAAAGATATCATCATGACAAACATTCTGCCAAAGTTTGAGGATGATTGGACCAAAAATGTTGCCCTCAGAGTATAAACAAGATTTTTCTAAGATTTGACCTACTTTTGGATCCAACCTGACCCATTTTCGAAAGGTTTCAAGATATTATCAAGACAAACATTCTGACCAAGTTTGAGGAAGATTGGATCAAAATTGTGGCCTCTAGTATGTAAACAAGATTTTTCTAAGATTTGACCTACTGACCTACTTTTGGATCCAACCTGACCCATTTTCGAAAGGGTTCAAGATATTATCAAGACAAACATTCTGACCAAGTTTGAGGAAGATTGGATAAAAATTGTGGCCTCTAGTGTGTAAACATCAAAATTGTTGACGGACGACGCACGACGCACGACGGACGACGGACAATCAAGTATCCCAAAAGCTCACCCTGAGCTATGCTCAGGTGAGCTAAAAACTTAAAAAAAGGCTTTTTATTGACCTTAATAACAATTGTACCAAGGTCAATATTCAAGTTTATTTTGCAGCAGCAACAGGAGAGATAGCTCAGGTATGTTTTTCTCAAGGTTGTTTGACCAGCACATGTCTAGCCACAATTCATTAATGACTGCTGGTCAATTAACGACAGTCTGAGTAAATATAACCACACCATGACCACTGGTCACTCACCTCCAAGGATGCCATAACTGAAGTATAGGAACTCCAGCGACGTGGAGAAGCCGGACACCAGCACCCCAAGAGTACACAGGACGGTACCCAGCATCACCACTGTCCTTACTGAGAACCTATTACACAGTGCACTGGCCAGGGGACCTGAAAACCAAGTTTGGAAAAACTGAGCGTGAAATCACAACCATCTAAACAACATACAATAATGGGTATTACGTTTTCTTAATTATACCGTCAATAAGAAAAATTGAGCAGTATTCAATTCCATAAATGTGTAACATGGTATCTTGCTTTCAACTCCAAATATACAAGGGTTTTCTTAAGTGGATGCCAGCTTGCCCGCACCGGGTTAAAATCACTGTGGGCAAGTGATTTTTCAAAGAAGATAGCCCGGCGGGCAAGTTTATTTATGTAAATGAAATCTTTCATGTTTTTTAATTTTCTACAGTACATCAGGGGTGAAATGCTTGCAAATTGTGTTTGATACATATCAACTAAAATTCACCTTAATATTACACATATTTAATTTTAAACATTAACAAACACCATCTAACTTAAAGATCAGGCAACCTGTTTCACTGGGGCCTAGAAGATGTTCAAAGTCACTTGCCCCCTGGACAAGTGAAAGTAAAATCCTTAAGTAAACCCCTGAATATATAAGATCTATACCTTTATCCTTGTACAACACAAGCTGTAAAAACAGTATAATGACAACATACTGAAGTATTCAAATTGGTGGGTAATATAACACACCCCTGGTAGTCCAGTATATGTTGTGAATGTCAATCAAAAGTTATTATTATGTACATGTATTATGTTATTATAATTGGTAGCCAGAGTTATGAAACTTGGCCATTGACTTGAAACAATGACTGCCAACACAAGTATGATATTTCTGTAGTTTAGTTACAAAGATGATTATGAACTTGAACTACAATCTTAACAAAAATTTACTATAGTCCAAAAAAAAATGATGACAAAGTTAAACAGGATCCAAACATTTGTGCAAGTCCAAAGAGGAGCAAATATGGTCACAAATATACAAGAGGATCTGCTATAACATCTGCTAATTGTTCAATGATGATAAAATTTTAGTGACATGTACAAGTGTACAGAGTAATCAGTGGGAAAACTGGCACAGTTAAAAACATGTACAAACAGTCAAACATTATTTTACCTAAGCCCCAAAAGGTATTGCTGTCATTTCAGCTGGTTGGTTTCATGATGATAAACTGTGTACGTTTGAGGGACATCCATTAGTTTAAACATTTATTTTACGTCGATTGGGAAACAAGTTCTTACAACTTATACTAATCCCTCTTGATGGTTCCTGTGTTGGACCAGTACTTTACGCCTGGGAAGGTCGTGAATAATTCTTGCCTCCAACGGGGTTCGAACCCACAACCTTCGGATCCGTAATCGGATACGTTACCACTGGACCACGGCGCCCACTGAGTGATTGTGGAAATAATGGCAATGTTGAACAAAACCTTAACATTTTTAGTGATGCAGACATAGACGACAACACTGCGATGACCGCAATAGCTCTACCTGTTCTTTGAAAAGTCAAACTAAAAAGACCGAGAAAAGAGGGATGCTGATGTGGATATGTGGACCTATGTTCAAATGAACGTCATGCTGCCCCCTCCCTTTTAGGCCTTAGACCTATTTATGGTCAGGGTGACCTTGACCTTTGACCCTGATAGTTCTAAATGGGTCTGGTGTGTAGAGGTCATGAAGGTGCATGCACCTGTGAAGTTTGGAGGCTGTAGTTGGAAGGACCTTCTTGTGGAGGCCATAGTTGGGAGGACCTTCTTGTGGAGGCTGTAGTTGGGAGGACCTTCTTGTGGAGGCTGTAGTTGGGAGGACCTTCTTGTGGAGGCTGTAGTTGGGAGGACCTTCTTGTGGAGGCCGTAGTTGGGAGGACCTCCTGTGGAGGCTGTAGTTGGGAGGACCTTCTTGTGGAGGCTGAAGTTGGGAGGACCTTCTTGTGGAGGCTGTAGTTGGGAGGACCTTCTTGTGGAGGCTGTAGTTGGGAGGACCTTCTTGTGGAGGCTGTAGTTGGGAGGACCTCCTTGTGGAGGCTGTAGTTGGGAGGACCTTCTTGTGGAGGCTGTAGTTGGGAGGACCTCCTTGTGGAGGCTGTAGTTGAGAGGACCCTCTTGTGGAGGCTGTAGTTGGGAAGACCTTCTTGTGGAGGCTGTAGTTGGGAGGACCTCCTTGTGGAGGCCGTAGTTGGGAGGACCTCCTGTGGAGGCTGTAGTTGGGAGGACTTTCTTGTGGAGTCTGTAGTTGGGAGGACCTCCTGTGGAGGCTGTAGTTGGGAGGACCTTCTTGTGGAGGCTGTAGTTGGGAGGACCTCCTGTGGAGGCTGTAGTTGGGAGGACCTTCTTGTCGAGGATGTAGTTGGGAGGACTTTCTTGTGGAGGCCGTAGTTGGGAGGACTTTCTTGTGGAGGCTGTAGTTAGGAGGACCTTCTTGTGGAGGCTGTAGTTTGGAGGACCTTCTTGTGGAGGCTGTAGTTGGGAGGACCTTCTTGTGGAGGCCTAGTTGGGAGGACCTTCTTGTGGAGGCCATAGTTGGGAGGACCTTCTTGTGGAGGCTGTAGTTGGGAGGACCTTCTTGTGGAGGCTGTAGTTGGGAGGACCTTGGGAGGACTTTCTTGTGGAGGCCATAGTTGGGAGGACTTTCTTGTGGAGGCTGTAGTTGGGAGGACCTTCTTGTGGGGGCTGTAGTTGGGAGGACCTTCTTGTTATGATCAAGGTTAAAGTTTTTTTGACAGACAGACAAACAAACAGACAGACCAAAAACAATATGCCCTCTGGAACTATCGATCCGGACGCACAGAAAATGCTTTAAAAGTCTACCAATCAACCAAACTCACCACAGAAGAGCCTGAGGGTAGAGAATATGGACATCACCCAGGAGGTTTTGGTGGCAGAACCCTTGAAGTAGGTCAACAGCTGCAGGTACAAGACCCCATTTGACCTCTCCATACCACCTGCAAACAAAAACAAACACGATTTATGATATTTTTCTCAAATAGGTTTCATTTTTTTTAATGGGGATTATGCGATCTTTGATATACAGATAAAAAGAGAGATTTTGAAACATTTGGGAGTAAGGTAGCATCTCAGTTACTCTAAGTTGTCTGGACAGACATTTCACTTCAAAAAAAGCATCTGTATGAATGGTCCATTAAGATCAAATGTAACTGCTTGTAGGCATCCTTTAATGTTGTCGATATTTATTTTTTGTTTTTAGATATAGCAAAATATATATTTTACCTTTAAATAATTTATTTTTCATAAATTAGTACATAGGTTTTTAACAAATAGGCGTTTGTTGTTATAACTGCTTTACATGTCAGCCATTTTGTTTCACTTTTTTCTGCACCGATCACTGTGATTTAAATCCAGGTAGTAGGAAAAAGGTTATTCTTCATGTACATTTATAATCACATGTAGCAGAAGCAATACTTCACAGTCACAGAAGTGAGATGACTGTTATAATATCGTGATATACTTCTCCCATCCTCCTGCAAGTTAACACATGATGAATACTAGCTCATTTTTAATTTCTTTAATCAACGTGTTCTAGCTAATCAGACGTGTTCTAGCTAATCAGACGTGTTCTAGCTAATCAGTCGTGATCAATTTACGGGACTCAGACTAGCAATCAAAATCATATTCCAATCAATGTGAACTGTATCGAAGACATATTACAGTGATCTCCCCTTAACAGTTTGACAGGAATACACATTATCAGGTGAACACATGACAGACAGGTTCAGGTAAGAAGTGTGAACAGGTGATTAAACTGTACGCTGGGGGCCCAACTTTACTTCAAAAGGATTATGTTTGAATAAAGCAAACAAATATAGGGTTGTACTTTATATCAACTTATTTAAGGAAACAAGAGGGCCATGATGGCCCTGGATCGCTCACCTGATATCATTAGGCTATGTATAATCAAGTGACCCCTGGGGCAGAGCCAATTTTGACCCCAGGGTCATGATTTGAACAAACTTGGTTAAGGTCTATTAGCCCATGTTACATACCAAATATCTAAACTCCAGACCTTGTGGTTTTTAAGAAGAAATTTTTCTAGCTTTTTTCCAAAATAAGTCTATGTAAAATCAAGTGATCCCTGGGGCGGGGCCAATTTTCACCAAATATCTAAACGCCAGGCCATGTGTTTTCTAGTTTCCTAAAAAGAAGAATGTTCAAGTTATTTCTATATTAGCCTATGTAAAATCAGGTGACCCCAATTGCGGGGCCAAATTTGACCCCAGGGCCATGATTTGAACAAACTAAATATAGATCCACTAGGCAATGCATGATTCATGATTTGAACAAACTTGGTTGAGGTCTATTAGCCCATGTCACATACCAAATATCTAAACTCCAGGCTTTGTGATTTCTGAGAAGAAGATTTTTCAGGTTTCTCCTATATTAGCCTATGTTAAATCAAGTGGCCCCTGGGGTGGGGCCAATTTTGACCCAAGGGCCATGATTTGAACAAACGTAGAAGAGATCCACTAGAAAATGCTACACACCAAATATCTAAACACCAGGCCTTGTGGTTTCTGAGAAGATTTTCAAGTTTTTCCTATCTTAGCCTATGTAAAATCAGGGACCCCTTTGGTGGGGCCAAATTTGACCCAATGGTCATGATTTGTAAAAACATTGTAGAGACCCAGTAGACAATGCTACATACCAAATATCTAAACTCCAGGCCTTGTGGTTTCTGAGAAGAAGATTTTTTCAAGTTTTTCCTATATTAGCCTATCTTAAATCAAGTGACCCCTGGGCGGGGCCAAATTTGACCCCAGGGCCATGATTTGAACAAACTTGGTTGTGATCTACTAGACAGTGCTGCACACCAAATATCTAAACCCTAGGCCTTGTGGTAGAAGATTTTTCAAGTTTTTCCTATATTAGCCTATGTTAAATCAAGTGACCCCTGGGGTGGGGCCAATTTTGACCCCAGGGTCATGATTTGAACAAACTTGGTAGAGAGTCATAAGATCATGCTACATACTAAATATCTAAACTCCAGGCCTTGTGGTTTCTGAGAAGAAGATTTTTCAAGTTTTTTTCTATATTAGCCTATGTAAAATCAGGTGACCCTTTGGCGGGGCCAAATTTGACCCCAGGGCCATGATTTGAACAAATTGGTAGTGATCTACTAGACAATGCTGAACACCAAATATCTAAACCCCAGGCCTTGTGGTTTCTGAGAAGAAGATTTTTTTCAAGTTTTTCCTATATTAGCCTATGTTAAATCAAGTGACCCCTGGGGTGGGGCCAATTTTGACCCCAGGGTCATAATTTGAAAAATCTTGGTAGAGAGTCATAAGATCATGCTACATACCAAATATCAAAAGGCTAGGCCTTGTGGTTTCGGAGAAGAAGATTTTTAAAATTTTCATTTTTAAAATCTATTTTTAGCTCCTGTGACCTAGATTTTTGACCAATCAAAATAATTTTAACAACTTTGGTACAGGGCCCCATAATAAACATTCCTGTGAAGTTTTATCAAAATCCAGTGCGTAGTTTAGGAGGAGATGTTGTTTAAAGAAATTGTTGACGACGGACGCACGGACGCACGAACGCACGCACGCACGAACGACGGACGACGGACAAAAGGCGATCACAAAAGCTCACCATGAGCACATTGTGCTCAGGTGAGCTAAAAATAGGAACCGGAGGCTAGATTCGGATAAAGGGAAGGCTTCAGATAACCCATGTTTGAAGAACCGAATACCGACTGTAATTTACATAATTTGGGGGTCAAAATGGACAATCTTAAGCGTCATGGAAACATAGGGCTTAAATTTCTGTCATCAAAAATATTTAACCCATAATCTCCACTCTCAATACATTGTTATTAAAGTGGAATGTGAACGAGGGGAAGATTGGGGTGAATTATTTACTGTCTGATAAGTAATACTGAAATACTCATTTTTATTTCTTTGTTTATGTTTAATGTTCCAACCATGCACATTATACCAGGTCCTACCCCAGGGGGCATCCAAAATCCCTTAGGTCTAAAAGAAGTTGGGTGTTCCAAAATCTCCTGGCCGATAAAAAAAATCCTCCAGGTTCAAAGTGGTGTGGTGTTCATGCAAATCCCTTATTTGTAAATGACAACTGAATAAATTATATCATCTTAAACTATTATTATCATAAGTATTACACTATTATTAATGGATGTAGCAAACAATCAGAATCTTCATTCAATCATGGGGTTACCTCCAAGTAATAAGGGTTCACATTAGCTTCACGTTACCGGGGTTACGACTATATGTGTACTCAGTGTCATCCACCTGTTGCTACTTTATGATGTGATTAACCCTTTCCCTCATATAGACTCATTTTGACGCACTCAATAGGTATCACATAAAGCCTGATCTGCAGAAAACCACAGTTAAACCTTAACAAATTTAATTACAAAATCCTCATTTCCAGACCACTGAGGAGCAGCGAACAGCATAAAACCTGATCTGGTTTTATCCTGTTCGCATAGGTCTTTTCATGGTATCCTCTATGAGGGAAAGGGTTAAAATAATTATGTATCTATCTACTGATCTTAAGCAATTTACACCAGGGTCACATTTTAGTCTTTCTCAGATACCTGATCATGACTTTGACTACTCAGTAATTTCAGGGTAGGGACTATTACCACACCACTCTGGCACCTTGTGGATTTTGAATCTAGGAGACACAACCCTTTCATTTTCTGCAAGGGGATTTCAAGCACCCTACCAGTTTGGGACAAGGGGATCTTGAATCTCTAGGGAAATTAGACATATACATGTCTTTCATGATTGTATTTATGTTCTTAATGCAACTAGGGAGATTTAAACCAAAACTGGAAGCCAAAAATTAAAGGCTAACAGATACCCCCTGCATATCCCATTCCCCCACCACACCTAACAACCAGACTCAACGCTTGTGAGCAGTGCTTGGTAATAGCTATTTCACATCAATGTGGGAATGCAGCAGGGTTGTCTCTCTGTTTTGGGGGAACTGTACCTCTACCTTCAGGAGGGGGAATTTTCGTGTCATTTTCTTCTGTTGGGGGAATTTTTGGCAATTTTTGCTGCACATACTACAACTTGACAGTTTTTGTTATCTATGTGTGCTCTTACATTTTCATTTGTAGAGGGAATTTTGCTTGAAGATGGGGTGGGGGGGGGGGGACATACTTTTTGGCTGGGGGAATGGTGCCTTGTACAGGTACTAAATAATAAAGATCAAGAGCCCTGTGCAGGGATACAAATAAAAGGCATACAAATGCATGTATATACATTTATATGTCATTATAAAAATACAAGTATACTTCCAACTGTTTCAAATGTGTGCAATAAAATAAAATCATATAATCAAGATTCAAGGCTGCTGGCTATAGTAAGCAGGAAATGTTTTTATTTATTTTTGCATAATAAAAGCTTGAAGCAGTCTTAAAGGGGACATATTTGCAAATATGTCAATAAAGAGTCAATACAATTCAATAAAAGGACAATACTCCTGCAAAATCATAATTAACTCCTGTAATCATTGATTAATCATAATTAATAACAAGAAACATGTCAAATTACACAAAACCAGGTTTTAAAGTGTCACCCTAGGCAAGCCAAACTGTTTTTGATACCAGTGACCTTGAACTTGACCCTATTGACCTTAAAATCAATCCCAATCTTCCTCTTGCTATAATGTACATATATACTAAATCTGATCATCATATCTCACTCCTGAAAGAAGTTTTTTGAAAGAAACAAAAAATCTATTTTTAGCAAACGACCTTGACCCTATTATCCTGGAAATATATCCAAATCTTCCTCTTCTCAAAAGGTATCTACCTACCAAGTTTGAAAACTGTATCTCTATTCTGACAAGAGATATTCAATGGAACGAAATGTTCCCTATATATTATATACAGGAAGAAAATCAAAGGGCAGTAACTCAGGCTTTTTGGCATTTTTTCAAGGAGGGTATGAATCTTGGTGAATCGGAAGTAGGATGCTTTAAGTTGGTGGGGGGTGTTTCTCACAAAATTGGGAAATTTGACAGGTTGTTATCAACTCAAGAATTGTATGTTTTTACATTATACTAGAATATATTCATTTATTCTTACACTTTTTATCCCATTTCTTTTCATGAGTTAATAACTTAAAAGACATAAATGAATATTCATGTAACAAGAGCTGTCCGTAAGACAGTGCGCTTGACTATTCTAATGCTTGCCAATATAGAAAAATATTGCAGTAAAAGGCAAAATAAGAATTACTTGTTATCAAAATAAAATGTATTTCAAGTTTTAAGGCAATATCTCAAAGGGTTCGGTGAAAAATTGAGCAAGAATAAAACAAGAGGGCCATGATGGCCCTGAATCGCTCACCTGAGTACCATTGCTTCAACTGATGTCAAGGTTTTTAAACAGACAAGGATTCTGATATAACTTAATCTAAAACATTTTACCCCTGACAATACTACACACCAAATACCTAAGCAATGGGCCATATGGTTTCAGAGAAGACTTGGGCGCAGGGTCATTTATCACCGTAGGGCCAAGACTTTGAAAATCTTTGTAATGAACCATTAGATGCTACAACATACCAAAAATCTTAGCTCTAGGCCTTATTGATTCATAGAAGAAGATTTTTTAAGATTTTCCTATTTAACTCTATGTAAAACAAGTGACCCCTGGTGTGGGGTCATTTATCACCATTGGGCTATGATTTGTACAATCTTGGTAGTGGCCCATAAGATGATGCTACATACCAAATATCTAAGCTCTAGGCCTTATGGATTCATAGAAGAAGATTTTTTAAGATTTTCCTATATAACTCTGTGTAAAACAAGTGACCCCTGGTGCGGGGTCATTTATCACCATAGGGCTATGATTTGTACAATTGGGTGGCCCATAAGATGATGCTACATACCAAAAATCAAAAGGTTAGGCCTTGTGGTTTCGGAGAAGAAGATTTTTTCAAGTTTTTCCTATATTAGCCTATGTGAAATCAAGTGACCCCTGGGGCGGGGCCAATTTTGACCCAAGGGTCATAATTTGTACAATCCTGGTAGAGAGTCATAAGATCATGCTACATACCAAAAATCAAAAGGCTAGGCCTTGTGGTTTCAGAGAAGAAGATTTTTTAAATTTTCATTTTTAAAATCTATTTTTAGCTCCTGTGACCTAATTATGCAATGGACCAGAACCATTTATACAACTTTAGTAGAGCTTCATCCAAGGAACATTCCTGCAAAATATTTTTCAAATCAAAGGGGGGGGCACGGAGACGGACGACGGACGCCGGACAAAAGGCGATCAGAAAAGCTCACCTTGAGCACGTTGTGCTCATGTGAGCTAAAAACTAAACTGAGATTCTAAGTCAATAAAGGGGCATTATTTAGTCAAAATCCATGAAAGAGTTATGTACTCATCCCTACAAGTGGGAGGAAGAGGTCATAAACAAGCATTCAAAGTTTCAAAGGTTCAGTAATTAAGGGAGGTGGTACAAAAAAACTTAACCGTTACGGCGACACTGACACTCAGGTGAGTAAAATAGCCCTCCTTTTTCTTCGAATATATGACTTAAAAATTTATGATTTGATGAATATTGATTAATTAAATAAATGACTTTTCTTTGCCACAGATGAATATGTGGAAACTAATGACTTTTCTTTGCCACAGATGAAAGTGTAAAAACTAAGCTACAATATTGGATGGGCAAACAGCAAAGAACCTGATCAGACAGCTCCTGGAGACCCTGATCAGACAGCTCCTGGAGACCCTGATCAGACAGCTCCTGTATGGTATATATTTTGTCTGAAGTTTAACAATACAAAATCTGTGGAGCCAACTTGAGTGGTGAATAAAGTTAAGGTATGGAAACACCGGCTGGTTTATCATTCACCTCCTAGGTGACCTTTTCTTTCATGCTATATGGAAACAAGAAAGTCAGTAGAACTGACAGATGCTCCCCGAAGAACGTCATTGTTACAAATAAGGCCTTAGTCAATGGGTGGGAGGATATGTTAAGGACCGGAATGGGATCAGCATATGCTTATCAGGTAATGTCCTCAAATTCCAAACAAAAAGGTAAATACTTTGGTGTCCCCCAAGATCACACAGGGGTCAGGCCCCACCCCAAAAATTTTACTTAGGACCTTTCAGTTCAAAGCTGTTGAAATCCCCAATCCTAAATCATATCTATTCTCCTCTTCAGATGAGATGTTTTACCAACTCTAATTTGGAGACTTAGTAACAGTTTACTATTTAATATGATAATACGTGTTACTCATCAGATCTTTCATTGATTTTTTTTTAAGTTTTTATACTACTGAAAATTAAGTCATACATTTCAATGTGTGCTCATATCAAAGAGGTTAACCAACACTCTTGACATATGACTGGATATTTGAAATAGCAATTACTAGCATATTGAATTTTGTGGGGTTTTGTTTAAATAATATCTCCTGTTAAATTAGGCAAATGACATGAATATCAGTCAACAACATGGTAGTAGGGGCCATAACTCTCTTAAAAATTGAGGAACCAGGTCACGTCTACGATATGCGTATCTACTCTTGGTGATAAAGCTTCCCATAAAGTTTTGTTGAATTCAAGCCATTAGTTCCTGAGAAATAGCCCGGACAAGAATCATGCAATATGTACTATAGGCCGAAAAGTCAAGGGGCCTTAACTCTTTGATAAATTTAGGAATCGGGTCATGCTGACGATATGCGCATCTCCTCTTGGTAATAAAGCTTCCCATAAAGTTTCGTTGAATTCAAGCCATTAGTTCCTGAGAAATAGCCCGGACAAGAATCATGCAATATGTACTATAGGCCGAAAAGTCAATGGGCCATAACTCTTTGAAAAATTAGGAACCGGGTCATGCTGAGGATATGCGCATCTCCTCTTGGTAATAAAGCTTCCCATAAAGTTTCATTGAATTCAAGCCGTTAGTTCCTGAGAAATAGTCCGGACAAGGAAAGTGTGACGGACGAACGGACGCACGGACGGACGGACGGACGAACGAAGCTGCGACTATATGCGTCACCTTCGGTGAGCATAAAAAAGGAAAAATAACTACAAAAGACACTTACCCATTAGAGCATGAGTAATGAAAGTTCCAAGGACGACAAACCAGCCCCAGCCTCCGTCCGGAACCTTGTCTACTTCACCCACATCCACATGGGCTTCCTCCGTCTCCTCCACTTCAATACCAGGCGTGTCATCTGATCTAGACAGGGTCACTTGATTGCTCTCGTCGTGCGGTTCCTCGACATGGCTGCCGCTGTAAGAGTGAGTCTCGCCATGGTCTGGCATTTTTCCGTAGTCCTATTTACCTTCCTTAATGGCCAGCATCAGACTGGGTCAGGCCTGTCAATCTAAATAGACAGAAATTGCGTTAGCATTGTTACAAACCATCACAGTCACGGGGGACAGATTACTTGGAAGTTCTCTGACCTACGACAAAATGCATTCTTGACCATGATTAACTTTTATGTCTGATACATAATGAAACAATTGAAATCAACAAGCAGTCATTGACTTACCAGTATGTATATGTGAGAAGCTTGCACAACAACGTCTAGTTTAGCTATGATTTGCATCTTGCATCTAAATATCAGGATCCTGTTACAACACTAGATGTAAACCAACCCTCACTAGTGCATACAGAGACAAGAACAAGATACCCAGATAACCTAAACCCAAGTTACAGAGACAGAAATTATACATCAACTGATGTTAATATACAAAATCTGATGAATTTATTTTGTATTTGAATTGATCATTATCTTTTAATTGGGCTGGGTGTGCATTCCTGATTTATAAGTTAAAGGCTCGAACCTATGTCAGTCTCTTCTTGATCCAGAGATGGGTAAAATCACCGTCAGAATGATCTCTAGCCACAATCATTAGTTGGGTGAAATCACCGTCAGAATGATCTCTAGCCACAATCATTAGTTGGGTAAAATCACCGTCAGAATGATCTCTAGCCACAATCATTAGTTGGGTGAAATCACCGTCAGAATGATCTCTAGCCACAATCATTAGTTGGGTGAAATCACCGTCAGAATGATCTCTAGCCACAATCATTAGTTGGGTCAAATCACCATCAGAATGTTCTCTAGCCACAATCATTACATACATTACATATTGTACATACTTGTATACTCAAGTAGGTGAAATGTTTGTTTGTTGGGTTTAACATCCTCAAGTAATCAGTACTGGTTCTACCCAGAAACTTGTCTCCCGTGTATCGATGCTATACACCAAGCATGTAAAAGAACCAAGGGGTCTATTTGCAAAATGAGCTAGGGTATCGCACCCAGACTCCCTGTATCAACTACTGTCTCTTCTGCTGCTGTCTCTTCAGCAAAAAACAGAACATGTGGGAAATCCTTGACCACAAGGTCTAAAGTATGGCCATAATAATCAGAATATGACTGCTGGTCATTACAATAAAACAAGAGGCCCATGATGGCCCTAAATCGCTCACCTGAGATAAATAGGTTGACCCAAGGAACATCTGTACCAATTTATTTTAAAATCTGGCCAGTAGTTTTGAAGAAGATGATTTTTAAAGTTTTCATTTTTTTTTCTTTTTGTTGCCATGGCAACCAGAGTTCTATATGGATCAAGTTTATTTTAGGAACTTTTGTGAAGGTTGACCCAAGGATCATTCCTGCAAAATTTAATCAAATTCTGTCCAGTGGTTTCAGAGGAAATGTTGATTAAAGTTTTCCCTATATACATATAAGGCAAATAAGCCCCGCTCCTAGCGGCTATGTTTTTTACGGATCGGAAAATTTTTAGCAACTTTGGTAGAGGTTGACCTAAGGAACACCTGTACCAATTTATTTTAAAATCTGGCCAGTAGTTTTGAAGAAGATGATTTTTAAAATTTTCATATTCTTTTTTCTTCTTATTGCCATGGCAACCAGAGTTCTACATGGATCAAGTTTATTTTAGCAACTTTTCTATGACTTTGTTTGGGATGGAAAACCTAGAATAAAAAATACTGTTCTTATAAAAAATTATAAAGAAGGTGGACTGAAAATGATTGATTTACAGAGCTACATTTATAGTCTTAAAATAAAATGGTTAAAAAATTATATAAGTAATAATGAATGTAAATGTTATAGATTATTAGATTCCATAATAAATGTAAGAATATTATTTAATTGTGGTAAGTTATATGGTGAAAAAATTGTGAAAAATATGAAAAATTCTTTTTGGAAAGATGTAATTGATGCTTATGTATATTATATTGATAAGCTTGATATTAGTAAGATAAGTCAAGTGTTACATATGCCATTATTTTATAATCACAACTTTTTAATAAATAAAGATTATATCTTTATGCCTACTTTGTATAATAATGGAATTAGATATATTAAAGATATTTTAGATAGACATGGAAACTTCAAGAATATAGACATTTTAGAAAGAGAAATAGGACAGAAGATAAATTTTTTACAATATTTTGGTCTTAGAAAATCAGTAACGAGATACATAGATAAAATAAGCATGTCATTTAAGAAGATCTCAATTTTTGATTTGCAAAATCCATCAATTTCTTGTTATCTGTTCCCATTTATAATCAAAACAAATGCAAACAAAATCATATATAATACATTTATTAAAAATAAAGAAGTTCCAACTAGTCAAATTAAATGGATATCATTATATGAACATATCAATTTAAATTGGGAAAACATTTATGGTGACGTATTTAAATATACTAGAAATACTTACATTCAATGGCTTCAAACAAGAATATTACATAGAATATTACCAACAAATTCCTTATTATTCAAAATGAAAATTGTTCAAACTAGTTTATGTACCTTTTGTGAAGAAAATGTTGAAAGTTTATCCCATTTGTTTTGGTCTTGTTATAAAATAAAACCTATAATTGATTACATTAAAATTGTATTAGATAAAAGAAATGTAAGATGTGTTATAGAAGAACATAAAGTTGTATTGGGTTTCTGTGAAAAAGAATATAAACTTGACATTTTATTTCTTGAATTTAAAAGATATATATTTTTGTTTAAAAAATATACTACCAACAATTGTAGGATTCAGGGAGATAGTAAAATTAGATTGGGAAATTTATAAAAAATCAAATATCACTGAAACTGAAAAATCAAATTGGAAACTTGTAAAAAGTATTGTTGAAAATTGAAGATTTAATATATATATTTAAAATCAAGATAAGGATTTGTATTTTATTGAATGTGAATTATGAAACTTTTAATGTTAATCACATGTGAAGAACAATTTACTTTTAATTTTTTTCTTTTTTCATTATTATTAATTTTGTTTGTATTTTTCAACCCATAAAAAAAATTAAAGTGCCTATATGGTTGAATTTAATACAAAGTAAAATATAATGTTTATTTTTTTCTCTGTATATTTCTTTTATAATGATTGAAATTTATGTTACATTGTACGGTCAACTGAGGATGGTTCCCCGACCTCTGTTCACCTATTACGGGGAAAATAAATGGGGATACCCATATGGGGCCTCAAAAAAAAAAAAAAAAAAAAAAAAAGTTTATTTTAACAACTTTTGTGAAGGTTGACCCAAGGATCATCCCTGCCAAGTTTAATCAAATTCTGTCTAGTGGTTTCAGAGGAGATGTTGTTTACAGGTTTCTCTATATACATATAAGGCAAATAAGCCCCGCCCCTGGCGGCCATGTTTTTTTACTGATCGAAATAATTTTTACAACTTTGGTAGAGGTTGACCCAAGGAACATCTGTACCAATTTATTTTAAAATCTGGCCAGTAGTTTTGAAGAAGATGATTTTTAAAGTTTTCATTTTTTTTTCTTTTTGTTGCCATGGCAACCAGAGTTCTACATGGATCAAGTTTATTTTAGCAACTTTTGTGAAGGTTGACCTCAGGATCATCCCTGCCAAGTTTAATAAAATTCTGTCCAGTGGTTTCAGAGGAGATGTTGTTTAAAGGTTTCTCTATATACATATAAGACAAATAAGACCCGCTCCTGGCGGCCATGTTTTTTTACGGATCGGAATAATTTTAGCAACTTTGGTAGAGGTTGACCCAAGGAACATCTGTACCAATTTATTTTAAAATCTGGCCAGTAGTTTTGAAGAAGATGATTTTTAAAGTTTTCATTTTTTTTTCTTTTTGTTGCCATGGCAACCAGAGTTCCACATGGATCAAGTTTATTTTAGCAACTTTTGTGAAGGTTGACCAAAGGATCGTCCCTGCCAAGTTTAATCAAATTCTGTCCAGTGGTTTCAGAGAGGATGTTGTTTAAAGGTTTCTCTATATACATTTATGGCAAATAAGCCCCACCCCTGGCGGCCATGTTTTTTTACGGATCGGAATAATTTTAGCAATTTTGGTAGAGGTTGACCCAAGGAACATCTGTACCAATTTATTTTAAAATCTGGCCAGTAGTTTTGAAGAAGATGATTTTTAAAGTTTTCATTTTTTTTCTTTTTGTTGCCATGGCAACCAGAGTTCTACATGGATCAAGTTTATTTTAGCAACTTTTGTGAAGGTTGACCAAAGGATCATCCCTGCCAAGTTTAATCAAATTCTGTCCAGTGATTTCAGAGGAGATGTTGTTTAAAGGTTTCCCACATACATATAAGGCAAATAAGCCCCGCCCCTGGCGGCCATGTTTTTTTACGGATCGGAATAATTTTAGCAACTTTGGTAGAGGTTGACCCAAGGAACATCTGTACCAATTTATTTTAAAATCTGGCCGATAGTTTTGAAGAAGATGATTTTTAAAGTTTTCATTTTTTTTCTTCTTTTTGTTGCCATGGCAACCAGAGTTCTACATGGATCAAGTTTATTTTAACAACTTTTGTGAAGGTTGACCCAAGGATCATCCCTGCCAAGTTTAATCAAATTCTGTCCAGTGGTTTCAGAGGAGATGTTGTTTAAAGGTTTCTCTATATACATATAAGGCAAATAAGCCCCGCCCCTGGCGGCCATGTTTTTTTACGGATCGGAATAATTTTAGCAACTTTAGTAGAGGTTGACCCAAGGAACATCTGTACCAAATTATTTTGAAATCTGGCCAGTAGTTTTGAAGGAGATGATTTTTAAAGTTTTCAAATTATTTTCTTTTTGTAGCCATGGCAACCAGAGTTCTACATGGATCAACTTTATTTTAGCAACTTTTGTAGAGCCTCACCCAAGGAACATTCCTACCAAGTTTCATTAAATTCTGTCCAGCGGTTTCAGAGGAGATGTCGTTTAAAGCAAATTGTTGACGACACACGACGCACGACGCACGACGGACGAAGGGCGATCACAAAAGCTCACCTTGAGCACTTTGTGCTCAGGTGAGCTAAAAAAGAAAAGAAGAAAGAAGTAGAAGAAATACAAACTGGATGATATATAATTATGTATATCTACTGAATTTACTCACGCAAAAACTTTAATATATACGTCTTCAACAAGACAACGAATACATTACAAATGGCACAGTCAAGTCAACATGTATAATGGTTTGAAACAGAAGTGCATCTCCACTCATGTGTGCAGACGTTACAATCAGATGAAATGTTATATCTATAAGCTGCATCAATCATCCACATTTAATAAGCAGTCAAATATTTGAATTGTTAGTTGGGTTTAACGTCCCACTGACAGTATTTCAGTCATTTGGAGAGGATGTCTATTGAGACAGATATAGTGCTGCCACACTGCAGTATCACGCTGTAGACATGTGGCATGATACCACACCAAAGCAATGAACCCCCAAAATTATAAGGAAACTAGAGATTTGTTTTTCTAGAAAACTGATGTCTCCCCCCACCCCCTTCCCTTCACACACACATGTACACTAAGGCACACAGTGACATAATTATGCAAACAGTTCAAGTTAAAGGGCTGATTATATTTATAAAGCTCTGCACTTCCTCTCATCAGTTTCTTTCCATAACTGAAATTTTGTTTCAATAGCATAGAACAAGAGTTACGAAATTGTGAAAAGGGGGAATAACTCCAAAAATACTCAGGCCACCAAAAATACTGAGGCCAGAGTTATGAACCTTGTGCATGACACTTTCTCTCATTAATTTCTTTCATAAATTAAAAAAAATAATTTCAATAGCATGAGTCAAACTGGTCTTAAAGACACAGAATTGTATAAAAGGGAAAAAACTCCAACAAGAAACATTGGAAATGGATTATGCTCTTGTGTACTGTCTATTATGTCACAGTTCTTATCCTCAGTATATACAACTGTCAAGTTTCAAGTTAATAGCTATGATACTTTTTTCCCTGAAATACAATGTGTAAAACTCAGTATTGGGATCAACAACATATAAAATTCAAATTCAGAATCAGACAATTAAATTGATTTTCTTGAAGGTCTTTTATAATTATTATATATTAACACTGTTACAACTTCAACTACAAGAAATATTTTCACAAGAGCTGTCAGAGGACAGCACGCTCAACTATTCAAAAAGCTTGTTGGTAAATCAAATGAAATCTATTTCAATTCCTGCCCTTTATATACCCTGTATATAATAAGTCAAAAATGATATGCCTTAATAGTCTAATATCCCTAAATAGGTTTATGAAGTCTAAAATCAATCCCATGCATAGTTACTGATGATGGCCCTGAATTGCTCACCTGATTATAAATGAACAACGTATGTTGGATTTTTCATATTGACCTACTTTTTGACCCCACATGACCCACTTTCGAGCTTGTCCAAGATTTTATGGAAACAGACATTCCGACCAAGTTTCATGAAGATATGGCCAAAAATGTGGCCTCAAGAGTGTTAACAAGGTTTTTCTAAGATTTGACCTCATGATCTACTTTTTGACCCCACATGACCCAAATTTAAACTTGTCCACGATTTTATGGAAACAAACATTCTGAACAAGTTTCATGAAGATTGGGCCAAAAATGTGGCCTCTACAGTGTTAACAAGGTTTTACTAAGATTTGACCTCATGACCTACTTTTTGACCCCACATAACCCAAATTTGAACCTGTCCAAGATTTTATGGAGAGAAAAATTCTGACCAAGTTTCATAAAGATATGGCCAAAATTGTTGCCTCTAGAGTGTTAACAAAGTTTTTCTAAGATTTGACCTCATGACCTACTTTTTGACCCAACATGACCCAATTTCGATCTTGTCCAAGATTTTATAGAGACAAACATTCTGCCAAGATTCATGAAGATTGGCCTAAAAATATGGCCTCTAGAGTGTTAACAAGCCAAATTGTTGACGACGGACGACGGATGCCGGACAAAGGGCGATCACAAAAGCTCACCTTGAGCATGTTGTGCTCAGGTGAGCTAATAAATGATGTAATTGCTTGTGTGCATGCATTAAAATCTTATCCATAAAGATATGAACATGCGACAATAATAAGACAGTCAAATGACAATTTCCAAGAATCTAACAATTTTGCCAGTACTTGAGAACCACGGTGCTGATAAAAAGACATTCAAAATGATATGATTCAAGAAACTGCCCCCGATTTTGTAAGGCTCTGGTTCTTTTTTAATAATAATAATAAACAAGCTGGCAACCGATGTTTCTATTGTTTGTCTGACTCTTCCACACTTACATTTTGACATTTTCTTGCAGAGTTTTCAACCATAACGCTATTTTCAGAGAACTTGGATTTTTTCATTCATGGATGCGGTTATGAAAAAGCATTGCAGAATGCGAGTAAACAGTAACCTCCTTTTGTTACCAATGCACTAGTAAACAAGAAAAACAAACCGATACAAAACGACATCTTCGAGCACAATTTGTTTTCCATTTTTTATTTTCGTTTTTGAACGATGAGAATTTGAAATCAATTCTTTTTTTTTCCTGAAAAACAATTAGTTAAAACAATAAAACGAAGCTTTTCTGCTGCTCTGCTACAATAGCTCTCATATTCTTCAAATAGTCGAGCTAAAAAGAAGAAAGATATATACTTGACAAACTTCTCCATTATTCCCTTTCATCAGACAAAAGTTTATTTGGAGTACTGTAACTAACCTGTTTCACAAGACACATAACAAACCTGAGAGACGACTGTCATGAGATACGGTTACACACCTTGTGTTCTTGTATGTCACCCTGGCCTTATACAACCACTGATAAGACTAGAGGACAGAGAGTACAGTCATCATACAGAACACAGCCTTATCCAGGCGCAATACTGTGAGGCAGGTGGTCTGGTTTTTGCTTAAAATATCATTGACATATGCTTAAATGAAACAGGATCTCTCTCTCTCTCTCGACAATGACAAGCTCTCACCTATTTTGACCAAATTTAGAATTTCTTACGGCTTCTATAGACTGGATTTTACGCCCTGAAATCATTTGTAATATAGGAAGGTGGAATTTGGAGGAACAGTATAAAGCTGTCTGGTAGCTCATTAGTGTATTTGGAGTCCAGGTCAGGCTGCGTATATCATGGACCAAACTCCACCAATTATACGTCGTGCTAGATAATATTTCTTATATCTTATACGGCAAGCTCTGTCTTACTGCTCTTAGCAGGACCCCGCCCCCAACTAACCTTATGAAATCACTGTATTCTAGATAACACTGGTGGTCAAGAAATGCCATCTACACTTTAGGCCGCCAGTGTGACCAGTTATGGTTGATAGATGACCAGCCCAGCATTCAATTACCTTTAAAAGTCCCCAACATCAGTTTTATTGTTGTGTACAAAGTGTAAGCAGGGAAAGAAATACACAACAGATGCGAACATTATGATTAACTGAACACAGGGCTGGTGCCAAACAACTCATAAAGGCATACAACAGATGCGAACATTATGATTAACTGAACACAGGGCTGGTGCCAAACAACTCATAAAGTCAAACATACCAGTGTATCATACAAACTGTGTAATAAAATTTTTTATCCATTAGGGACCAGTCCAAGGTTACAGGTAAGGTGCATATTTGTGTAATTACGCAAATAAAATAGATAAAAACCCAATTCTTTAAATTCTAGCGTACAAAAAAGCAATTAAAAATTAGGTTACTCAAATATTCAAAACATTAATGTGTATTTGTACACAACAACATGAAACTGAGTGATGTTTACAAATACTCGTATATGTTTGACTGGTTACTTGCGAATCTGCAAAATAGACTGCAAATGATATCCGGTAATTTCCTACTTTGGGTTCCATTCAAATAAAACATTAATCCTTATTCATTCATCTGACGTTTTTCTATTCGTTTGCTTCAAAGATGGTTACACAAGGCAGGAAAAAATGGGTAAATGTTAAAAAAAACACTTTGAGCAGATACTTTACACTACATGCGAATCAAACGTCAGGCATTTGTCGCGCATTAATTGACGATCTTGAAGTTGAGATCCTCTGTAGTGACACCGAGGTTGCCAGAGGTATTTTAGACAAAGCATGACAGCGGTAAAGTCGATAGCATCCAATTCCATTTTAACCGAACATGTTAACCAGTAAATAGTTTGTGTTTGAATTTAATAATCAAAAGTGCTAAATGATCAATATTCAAATGATTGAATGTTTTTAATTTTAATTGTTGAGGAGCTAATGATAAATCCTGCATATGATAATTGTTAAATGGACATTATTGCATACAAGAACAGCAGGCGCATATACCAGTATGTACATGTACTGTTATTTCAATTCCAAAATTAAGGTGCGAAAAAAAAAACTGACTTAATTTTGATGGAGTAACCATATTTTTATTACTCAATTAAAATTGCGAAAACCCAATTCCTTGAAAAGTTGATGCGTAAATACTCAGTTGACCTAAAACCTTATCTGTAGCCCTGCCAGTCACATTAACCATCATCATATTAATCTGCAAACTCTCAATTATGACAGCAAGCGTTACTTGTTTATATTTGGAACCTTATATATATATCTGGTCAATCCACATCACAATAAAAACCATTGTAGAGACTGGGGGAAAAAACACTTACAACCATTTTCAAGTGCACATATGGTTGATGTCCAATTTAAGACATATCTTTGTGTTATGACAAGCAAAGTTTGTAAAGTTTAATGAAAATCCAAACATAGATATATATATATATATATAAATGGAAGTTATAGAGCGGACTATGAGTTTTCCGAATGGAAGAGGATCATTCATACATAATTAATCACAAAATACACCATTAGTAATGCGCGAGTAATTGGGTGCGACTTTTCATTTACTACACATAATCAGTTCGACGAAACGACCATCACCTACCTGGAACATACAATCTATAAAACCCACACACATACAAAACACACATACAGACAAACAAACATATAATTGATTCTAACCAAAATGATAAAATCAATTCAGGGGGAACACATTTTTTAAGGCGAAAGGGCCCACTTTAAGGGTCAATGTACCAGTCCTTACTGGAATTTGGACAAATGTTCAAGTCCTTGAAATGATAAGTCCTTCATATAGCCAGAAATTAAAAAGAAAATCATGAAAAAACTTGCCAGTAACCAGAGTATGAGTATAGGGCGAAAGGGAATTAGGACGAACAGACGCACATTCCTAAAAGGTCAATGTACTTAACTTTATCAAAGCTGCCGACCGATCGTTATTATTGCATCATGCACTTTTATCTTAGTTCGGGAATTAGAACACTTATTCGGTAATTCCAACCACATTTATTTGAAATTGGCATTATATATATACGACTACGAGTTAACGTGTCGTTTGTTCACAAACAGTTAAAAACAACAAAACCATAAAAAGTAAAAAAAAAATGATATTTCGCAATATATATCAAATGATAACTTACATTCACGGGACACGCACATATACAGATAAATGCCGGCTAACGGGAGAGCTCTGTCATCTATAGTCATACATTTCACCTTGACAGTTTCAGGATAAAATCAAGCTAGCAGTCAAGATAAAATCAAGCTAGCAATCAATAACGATGTACCGGAAATAATTACGTCCCTTGAATTGACAGTGTTTATTCTACGGGACCAAACAGAAAAATGACGAAAAAACGATTATTGCGTTATAAAATATTTCTTGGTAGGAGGTTTAAAATAATGAATTTAAGATGAAAACTTCAGAAATTTGCAAATTAATTATCAATAATGATAATAATATCACAAATTAATATCTTATAAGCACTTTCGTAATATTTTTACAATTTAAAGGAAATACATATAATTCTTGTTCAACAAATACGTTGCAGCAGAGGGTATTATAAACTCTGTATAGCTATCGCCATAATAGAGGTTTTACACAGGTTCATATGTTTTCTACTTATCAAAAGAATAAGTGTCACTATCCCTATGGGACACGGTGTGGGCTGTTACAAATGTACCTTCTTTCAGAAAATAATTCAATTTTGTCCCACCATTACGTAATTGCGCAGCACATTGCATATAGCCTTCCCCAAGATAGGGATATAACATAGGTTCATATGTTGTCTACTTAGATGAGGCTATTCAGTGATATCAAAGAATAAGTGTCACGATCCCTATGGGACACGGTGTGGGCTGTTACAAATGTACCTTCTTTCAGAAAATAATTCAATTTTGTGACTTTGTCCAACCATTACGTAATTGCGCAGCATATTGCATATAGCCTTCCCCAAGATAGGGATATAACATATGTTCATATGTTGTCTATTTAGATGAGGCTATTCAGTGATATCAAAGAATAAGTGTCACAATCCCTATGGGACACGGTGTGGGCTGTTACAAATGTACCTTCTTTCAGAAAATAATTCAATTTTGTCCCACCGTTACGTAATTGCGCAGCACATTGCATATAGCCTTCCCCAAGATAGGGATATAACATAGGTTCATATGTTGTCTACTTAGATGAGGCTATTCATTGATATCAAAGAATAAGTGTCACAATCCCTATGGGACACGGTGTGGGCTGTTACAAATGTACCTTCTTTCAGAAAATAATTCAATTTTGTCCCACCATTACGTAATTGCGCAGCATATTGCATATAGCCTTCCCCAAGATAGGGATATAACATAGGTTCATATGTTGTCTACTTAGATGAGGCTATTCGGTGATATAAAAGAATAAGTGTCACAATCCCTATGGGACACGGTGTGGGCTGTTACAAATGTACCTTCTTTCAGAAAATAATTCAATTTTGTCCCACCATTACGTAATTGCGCGGCATATTGCATATAGCCTTCCCCAAGATAGGGATATAACATAGGTTCATATGTTGTCTACTTAGATGAGGCTATTCATTGATATCAAAGAATAAGTGTCACAATCGCTATGGGACACGGTGTGGGCTGTTACAAATGTACCTACTTTCAGAAAATAATTCAATTTTGTCCCACCATTACGTAATTGCGCAGCGTATTGCATATAGCCTTCCCCAAGATAGGGATATAACATAGGTTCATATGTTGTCTACTTAGATGAGGCTATTCATTGATATCAAAGAATAAGTGTCACAATCCCTATGGGACACGGTGTGGGCTGTTACATATGTACCTTCTTTCAGAAAATAATTCAATTTTGTCCCACCATTACGTAATTGCGAAGCAAATTGCATATAGCCTTCCCCAAGATAGGGATATAACATAGGTTCATATGTTGTCTACTTAGATGAGGCTATTCGGTGATATCAAAGAATAAGTGTCACAATCCCTATGGGACACGGTGTGGGCTGTTACAAATGTACCTTCTTTCAGAAAATAATTCAATTTTGTCCACCATTACGTAATTGCGCAGCATATTGCATATAGCCTTCCCCAAGATAGGGATATAACATGGGTTCATATGTTGTCTACTTAGATGAGGCTACTCAGTGATATCAAAGAATAAGTGTCACAATCCCTATGGGACACGGTGTGGGCTGTTACAATGTACCTTCTTTCAAGAAAATAATTCAATTTTGTCCCACCATTACGTAATTGCGCAGCATATTGCATATAGCCTTCCCCAAGCAGGGATAACATAGTTTCATATGTTGTCTATTAGATGAGGCTATTCAGTGATATCAAAGAATAAGTGTCACAATCCCTATTGGACACGTGTGGGCTGTTACATATGTACCTTCTTTCAAAAATAATTCAATTTGTCCCACCATTACGTATTGCACAGCATATTGCATATAGCCTTCCCAAGATAGGGATATAATAGTTCATATGTGTCACTTAATAGCTATTCAGTGATATCAAAGAATAAGTGTTATAATCCCCAAGGTACACAGTGTGGGCTGTTACAAATGTACCCTCTTTCAGAAAATAGTTCAACTGTATCCCACCATTACGTAATTGCGCAGCATATCGCATAAAGCCTTCCCCAAGATAGGGATATAACATTTTTCATTAAATTTTCTTATTCATATTCCTATAAGTTTCAGGCCGCTAGCAGACTTTCAGCGGATGTACAGAGAACATATATATTTGACAGAAATACATCATAAATCATTTATTCCTTCATAAAATCCATATTTAGAGGGGTTCCGACAGTTTTCAGTTGTGAATATTATTTTTTCAATACTCGTCCTCATGTTTTCAGCGGTATTACTGAAGGAAATATATCTTTGACAGAAAGATATTAATAGTCCTGTTTTCAGTCGCAAAAAAAAACATCTTTAGGGAGGTTAAAACAATTATCACTCGTATTGTTTTTCATTCTATGTTCCAATATTCGTCAGCAGACTCTCAGTGGTCTACGGAGGATTTTTTTTCATGAATATGTTAAAAATCATGTATTCCGCCGTAAAATTTATATTTAGAGAAGTTCTCACAGTTTTCATCCCTAAATAATGAGATTTTTTTTTATTCATAGGATTATCTAGTTTCAGGCAGCCAGGCCGCTAGCAGACTTTCAGCAGCCTTACGAGGGACATAAATATTTGACAAAAAGACATCAAAAATCATTTACTTCACCGTAAAATGCATATTTGGAGGGGTTCACACGTGCCTGGATGAAAATTAAGAATTTAAATCAATATTTGGTACTACGCCGCCATTTTGCTAGCAGCCTTTCAGGGGCATTACGGTAGAAAATATTTCGAATATAAACATAAAATAAAAATATAATAAACAAGTTATATCCTAAAGGGCTGCTAGGCCTTTAGTATTCAACCAGCCTTTTATACCACCAAAACACCAGAGCGTATTGCATATTGCCTTACCCAAGTTAGGGATATAATACGGTTCACATGTTTTCTACTTAGACGTGGCTATTCAGTGATATCAAAGAATAAATGTCATAATCCCTATGGGACACGGTGTGTGCTTTTATAAATGTACCTCAAAATACAAAATAATTCAATATTTATCCCAGCATTACGTTATTGTAGAGCATATAACACATGTTCATATGTTGTCTACCTAAATCATTGTATGCAGTGATACCAAAGGATAGGTTTCACAATCCCTGTGGGAGACATTGTGGGCTGTTTCAAATGTACTTCCACTTAAAAAATACTTCCACCATTACGTTATTGCAGAGTGTATTGCACAAAGCCTTTCCAAAGATAAATATATATAACACAGGTTTGTATGTTGTGTACCTAGACCACCTTATTCAGTGTTACCAAAAAATAGGTGCCAAAGTCCCTAATGGAGATGTTGTGGGCTGTTACAAATGTAACTTTTTTAGAAAATAATTCTCTTTCTTTCCCACAAATGCGCTATTTTAGGGAGCATTACATATTGTCACATACAGACAAGGATATAAGAAAGACTCATATGTGTTCTGATGAAATAAGGCTAGCGAAAAATATCACGAAATATGTGTCACACTCCCTCTAAAAGATGGTGTAGATGTTGTAAGCTGTTAGATACACAAATGTACCTTCTTTTAGAAATATGGCAACCCACAGACTTCGGGAAATTGGTGTCATATTCCCACTGAAAAATAGTGTGGGTCATTACATGTGTTCCATTTCCTTGAAATATATAACAAGTACATAGATAAGGTTGTGAAATGCAGATACGAGTATGCACCTATGCTTTATAATGAATTACAGTTTCATGACACAATGTACATTTAATGATGACTAATAGCAATTACTTAAAACAGTTTTACTCAGTATTAATTTGTTAATAACTGTTATCATTTTAACATTTTAACAACCATACTATGAAAGAATGCTGATTCCATCCATCTAGTGAGAGAGAGAGAGAGAGAGAGAGAGAGAGTTAAATATTATATTTAAAAAAAAGTTGTTGTTGCTGTATTGGGGTTTACCGTCACTGCGATAGTATTTCAATCATATAGCGACGTCCAGCTAATTACAGGTGGAGGAAGACCCCGAGTACACAGTGGTACCCGGGTAGAACCACCGACCTACCGCAAGCCAGCTGAAAGGCTTCCTCACGTGAAAAATCCGAAGTCCCTACCGGGATTCGAACCCACAGCGGTGAGGGGCTGAGAGATTTGTAGTCCACGACTGTAACCGCTCGGCCACGCCGGCCCCCTTAAAAAAATAATTATGTTTCATGATAAACATTATATATGTATAGATACGAGTATGCACCTATGCTTTATAATGAGTTACAATTTCATTACACAATATACATTTAATAATGACAAATAGCAATTACTTAAAACATTTTTACCCAGTATTAGTCTATTAATAAGTGTTTTTATCTAAACATTTTAACAGGCATATGTAAATATGTTCTTCAAGTAACTTAATATAGCAGTTAATTCTGTGTAAGCAAATATGGCGAATAATCTCTTTAAAGTGTAACTACTTTAATTCATATATTGTAAATGTCACTCTTGTTTGCTGTTGTTTCGTTCAAGCTGACTAGTGAAATACAATGCATGGGATTTAATTTGTGTCTGACTACATTTTTTATTGATCATTGTAAGTCTGATCGTGAAGTAATAGCACAAAATATTTTCTTCCCCTTACTGTAAGAAAATGTCTTCACTTATAAAGACGATCATTGTAATTTACGTAATCAGTAAATCACTTTTTTTGATATTTAACAGAGATTAAGTCGAGAGTTTTCAACTTCAATGTTCTGTGTTCAACAGTCTCTATTCAATATATGTTCTATTTCATATAATCTATCCAAGATAAAGTACCACAATTGATACTAAATATGTTCAATGATTATTATAATATTCTATAAAAGGTAGTAAAGAAATAGCAAAATGGTTAATCTCATCAAATCTGATTTGGACATGACTATATTATGCATAAATAGGTTTGAATCAATACATTCCTCAATTCTGTAGAAAAAAATCTGTTCTTCCAGCAGCCTGCCGAATTATATGAAAGCCATAAATGTATAAACATGTAAAAACACATCTGATCAAAAGTTTCGGTGTCAAGGTGAAATAATTATCTAATCTGCTTTAACCATACACTCTATACATACCAGAAAACATTATTTAAGATACTGAATAAATAATATGGCAAAACTGAGGTGATCCCAAACAGCGATAAATTTAAACTTAAGATATCGGAGAAAGTTAATTATATCCCTACTTAAATGTGACACAAAACAATACCACCTCTGTGTAAAAATATTCCACACCTTAGCCCAATTACACTGCCCCTTACATAACGCGATCCGGTAGAGAGATAAGCTATAGAAGCCCAGACTGGATCTCTGGCTATCAACATTAACTGGTGATAACAGGCACCGTAATAGCCATTACGGCTAATCAGCAGCATTTCAAGAAATTAAGCTGAAATAATTGATCGACAATTACATGCCACCTTAGAAATCAAAATGTTGTTGATGTCATATTGTTCAATACCGGAATGTGGAGGAAAAAAGAAGCGTAATAAAAATGCATCATAGAATGCATTTATAGATTGAAAATATGCCTCACACACTAGTGCAATCACAGAAATAAATGCACCAAAACAGCATTACAGATATATGAGTTTATTCAAACACGGATGTGCACATATAATGAAGAATAGGCATGTTATGGATTAATTTATTATCATGGTTGAAACACATGATACTCTAAACAGGATTTTACACACACACACACACACACATACACACTATTATTCATTCCGATTCCTGGTCCAAAATACCGATGCTTGTTAATGCAGATTGTTTTTTCAATAATTATATAAAAAAATTGTTTAAACCTATGTTTACATTGTTAAAGTAGTGCCTAATTATCACTACGGCAAAATTCGGCACAACTTCTTGAAGTAATATTTCCGTTCTTATTGAGTTTAGTGAGTTTATAATAATAATAACACGATGTGTGGAGAAATCCAGCATGCTTATCATTTAATGAAATCTTAATTATCTCATACATCATTACTACATAGAGCATCTTGTAACACGGCAGTTAATTCAAAGTTTAAAGTTAAATGGCAGTTAGGAATATATTATATTACTTTATTATTTATACCAATACCATAGACGGCATAGAATTAGTTCTGTAAAATACGAAAAGGCAAATCATTAGTGTAAACGTATTTATTTGAATATCGCTTATTTTATACATAACATTACAATAACATTACAATAACATATACATAATTATATAGTAAAGACATACATGTAGTATAATCACAAATAAAATACAGTGGAAAAGCAGTGAAATTACCTTGTGGTTGTGAATAAAATTGTATTACATGTATTCATTTACACACTTAACTAAAAACACAACCATAGGTAAAGATTCATATATAAAAATGAAAATTTATTAGAAAGAAATCATTATTCAAAAAGAAACTATTAGGCATCTGTTAATTATGTAATCATTCCCTTCTCTATGACTGACCTCAATGTTGTAAAATTTGTCGATGGTTTAGGAAATTATGCTTTTAACTTCCGATCATTTACAGAGATATAAAAGGTTTTACTAACGACGTCCAGAAAACATATTCTAGTATTTCATTCTTCTTCTTGATATGAATCTGTGTTATGCCCTTGAGGAAAGCTATATGCAATACGGCCTACAATAACGTAACGGTGAAATAAATATTCATTAAATTATTTTCTAAGTGGAAAAGCATTTTTAAGAGCCTATACTGTGTCCCGTTCTGATTGTGACACCTAATAATTGGGATCACTGGATTGACAGATTAAGTAGACAACATATGAGACTGTGTTATATCCTTATCTTGGGGAAGGCTATATGCAATAGGCTCTGCAGAAACATAAAAGAGGGCTAAATATGGAATAATTTTTGCATTTAGACGTATATTTGTAACGGCCAGCACAGAGTCTCATAGGGATTGTGAAAACTATTCATTGGTATCACTGTAAAGGCTGTTCTAAGTAGACAACATATGAATCTATGTTAGATCCCTATCTTGGGGAAGGCTATATCCAATATGCAGCGCAATTACGTAATGGTGGGACAAAATTGAATTATTTTTTAAAAGAAATTACATTTGTAACAGCCCACGCTGTGTCCCATAGGGATTGTGACACTTATTTTTTGATATCACCGAATAGCCTCATCTAAGTAGACAACATATGAACCTATGTTATATCCCTATCTTGGGGAAGGCTATATGCAATATGCTGCGCAATTACGTAATGGTGGGACAAAATTGAATAATTTTCTAAAAGAAGGTACATTTGTAACAGCCTACACCGTGTCCCATAGGGATTGTGACACTTATTCTTTGATATCACTGAATAGCCTCATCTAAGTAGACAACATATGAACTTATGTTATATCCCTATCTTGGGGAAGGCTATATGCAATATGCTGCGCAATTACGTAATGGTGGGACAAAATTGAATTATTTTCTGAAAGAAGTTACATTTGTAACAGCTCACACCGTGTCCCATAGGGATTGTGACACTTATTCTTTGATATCACTGAATAGCCTCCTATTAGTAGATAACATATGAACCTATGTTTTATTCATATCTTGGGGAAGGCTATATGCAATATGCTGGTAATTACGTAATGGTGGGACAAAATTGAATTATTTTCTGAGAGAAGGTACATTTGTAACAGCCCACACCGTGTCCCATAGGGATTGTGACACTTATTCTTTGATATCACTGAATAGCCTTATCTAAACTGACAACATATGAACCTATGTTATATCCCTATCTTGGGGAAGGCTATATGCAATTTGCTGCGCAATTACGTAATGGTGGGACAAAATTTAATTATTTTCTGAAAGAAGGTACATATGTAACAACCCACAATGTGTCCCATAGGGATTTTCACACTTATTCCTTGATATCACTGAATAGCCTCCTATTAGTAGATAACATATGAACCTATGTTTTATTCATATCTTGGGGAATGCTATATGTTATATGCTGGTAATTACGTAATGGTGGGACAAAATTGAATTATTTTCTGAGAGAAGGTACATTTGTAACAGCCCACACCGTGTCCCATAGGGATTGTGACACTTATTCTTTGATATCACCGAATAGCCTCATCTAAGTAGACAACATATGAACCTATGTTATATCCCTATTTTGGGGAAGGCTATATGCAATATGCTGCGCAATTACGTAAAAACTATTTTATTAAATTCACGGTTAGGTCGATAATCATCATCATACCTTTTTTGAAATCTGTATTATGTTTGACGAGGTACATGTACTAGAATAAGTCAATAAATTATATTCTGATTCTGTCTGTAATTATAAATACCAATATATAGAGCATATTTGTGTGTTTTGAGTGGATATTGTTTTTATTTTAAATGAGTCATCTTTTCCTGAATGCTATTTTTTTTCTGTATTAACCCCAAATAGAACAATTTTAAAAGAGACGATTTAAACTGCACTTAATTAGAAGAACGTCAAACGTCGCAGTACTTAAACCAAACCATTCAAACTTCTAAAGATCTAAAGATGTGCCTCCTTATCATTAATTGCCGCAAGCCCCAAGACTAATGCCATGCTTCAGGTCATTCGTCACTTCTGTGACAGCTCTTATTATTTTACAATATTAGCCTATATCAAATGAGCCAGCTGATAATGCGACCTTGGCGTTTAAGTGATATTTAACTTCGAGTGTAAGGGATACTCGATAGAAACGGAACCATGTTCAGCCTCGTTCTCCGGGTGCTACCTGAACGTGTTAAGGTATTAGGATCCTAACTAATTTTACCAAGTTAGATTGCTAAAATTTTGGTTTTGTATAGATCAGTTTTTATTTCATGTAAGATAAAATATTAAAAAAAAAAAATGAAAAGTAGGTAATTATATTTCTTTTTATATGAACATAATGTTATTCTGTCACCCTGTTTAATAAATCATAAAACAATAAATTTGCAAAATAGAATAAAAAAAATATAAAAAGAATAAATATTTAAATAAAAAGACTGTAATGATGAATGTTTAAAAAACATAAATATGTTTATTAGATAGTTTATCATCACAAATGCTAGTTCTGAATTAGTATCCTAATACCTTAAAACGTCAGTTGACGGCCAATTAACTATCACCTATGCATCACTTATCACCTATATGAAAGGGGTTAACCATAGAAATAATTTATTCTAAATCTTATTCTAGAATTTCTTAGCAAATAATAGTAGTTTTTTCATGAACAATTAATCCGACGTGAAAGTCACAGGTTTATCACCCATGGTATCGTCTGAAAGGGCTGAACCATGTTCATGTATACATGTACAGACATACAGACGGGCGTTGGAACGGAACGAGACAAAACAATATGCCCCCGATCTTCGTTCCGGAGCATAAATATTATATTATACCCCAAAGCGGAGTCTGGGGGCAGGGGTATTTCAGTAAAACATGACTCTAACTTTTCAACCAGTAAGAAAATAAAAAAATACCTGTACGCGAACGCAAATCACCTTGATAAAATTCCAATTGTGGAATGCTACACTATCATATACGAGTAATCGCTATTAACTTTCATTAATTTTTAGACTTCGGAAAAGACGGGTCGAAAGAATATGTACATATATATCCGCCTGAGGGGTAAAATGTTATACTCACACACAAACAAATGAGCATACAATAATCATTTTTACTGGAGCTATCGCATAATATATATAAGTACACACATGTCATGTATACCGCATATCTAGCTATTATACTTGCAGAAATAAAATAATTAGAGCTCTGCGCTAAATTATGTTACCCCCATGGACATAGAGACGCACGTACTCTGCATATTTGTGCCTGTTTTATTATATAAGATAAATTGAAGTACGTGATTTTGGCAAAGTTTATAGAAGTATTTATATCAGTAGAATTTTACTGTGTCCTAGACTTACAGACAGACAGACAGACAGACAGGTACATGTGGTCAGACCAAAGACCTAAGTGTCCCGCATTATTATAATGAATAATACACCAGCTTTCACCAAATATCCCTACAAAACCGACGATATACAATATCATATTTTTTTTTCATAAAATTATAAAGGACAACCCAAACATTAAAATAAAAAGTTTTGTAAATACCAATCTTTATTAATTTAATATTTAATATGTAAAATGTATCGCACTGAATTATTTAAAAATATGATAGATCTATAGCGAAAATCAGCCGCTAAACTGTCCACAAGATAGGGGACCTATTATAATATGTAGTGTATAGGAATTGCTTTATAAAATTTATGGAAATAGCCGGACACTGGACGGATATAATATATACCCTTGAAACTATATACATTTATAAAATAACCAGTATCCGCCTCTCTTAATATTATGAATATAAAGAGACCCTGCTAGTATATATTTATTTTTTATTTTATTTAAATTCATCTTAAGGGGATATAAGAGCCATATCGGTAAAAATAGACTCTTTGTTCGGTAAAGCCCCGAAAATAAAATTTTCATTAAGGGGACTTAACCGTGCAAGATTTTCCTCATTGACTGCTGTTATTGACTGCTAACTTGATTTTATCCAGTTTCAGATTCGCTTCCTGCGGAGATGTTTCCGATTAGCATCTGATTTGCCTCATGATACCTACGATGAGACGGGATCCAATCGGAAGTGACGTGTAGCAGAAACCGCCATTTATCCGCCATTTTAACGGCCATTACGTGATATCACGTGATGTGCGCCATTTATACGCCATTTTATCGATCATTTTTAGTCAGTCTAGCAGGTGCGTGCAGGTTTAAATTACGGCTTCGTGTTGTCCCGATTAAGAAAACACGATATCAGCCTAAATTGAACTAAATTGAATTGAGCCCTATTAAAGTCCTTGAATTTCTTGCTTCATTTCCTGTGCTACCATGACTTAAAGAAAAAAAAACATAAGAAAGTTTTGACTTAGAGAGAAATGTTCAACCACCTACAGTTTGTCCTTTTCGTACTCTAAGGTTATCCCTTCCATATGCAAATGCTGAAAAACGGCTTTCACTTCATACTTCATCATTTAGAAATGCCCTGGAAGGAAATTTTGGTAGGCTAAAACTTGTCTTATCTTATCTTTGTAAACACTATCAGAGAGATCTGAGTGACGCTTCCTTTGGTTAACACTAATTCCACGCACTTGCTGTACACAACTAATATCCCACGGATTTACGGTACAGGCTATTCGCACGTCGTATCAGGTGTTCATTCAAATTAAATCTATGTTGTTTCTGATGCTGAAAACAGCACACACACTTAAGGTACGCTCATTTGTAAGTCTAATATGTTGTTTCTAAGGTTCAGTACTGTCCACGCACTTAAGGTGCGCTCAGTTCTAAGTCTAATATGTTGTTTCTGATGTTGAAAACGTCCCACGCACTTAAGGTACGCTCAGTTCTAGGGAGTTCTTTAGGGAGCATGTTGGGCAAGCCTAGTTTGCGGCGGTATAGTAGCCTCAATCTCCACGCAGTTATCTCCCCTTCATTCTTCGGCATATATTACTGTACAGATAAGGGGAAGTAACCGCTGCGGGCAGTTTGTAGTAGCCTATGGCGTGCGGTTTGTTTATTGGGATCGGCAAGACATATAAATTAACATATACTTTTTTGAGCTTTTATAACCGACTATATAACCGTAGTATAATGTTAACAAGTGTAAAGAGGCTACAAATAAGAGAAGATAAATTACAAACATAGAACTATGAACATTGTTGCAATATTTTAATCTCACGTAGGCAACGATATGATCTAAAACTGCTTATAAACTGAAATGAGGTAAGACGTGGTCGTGCATAAATGGCATGTGCCATAATAATAAAAATATATCACTCAAATCAGATTTGAAATGACCTGATCAGCATATTTTTTTTTTTTATTTTTTTTTTTTACATAGGGGTTTTGGATTTATGTCAACTATTAAAATATACTTTAGCACATTAAGAAGAAAACTCCACACAGTGATCTCCCGTGCACGCTCACCTAGCAAAAAAGATCTGTGCCAAATAATGAAGGGGAGATAACTGCGTGGAGATTGATTAAGAAGACATAAGAAATACAACTTAAAGGGACTGCCTCTCACATACTATCAAAATTACCGTAAACATATAAAAATTCATTTTCGGACGTAAATGTTAATTATTTTTTTATTAAGTCTACCAACAGCCAGAAAAAATACTGATTTTCTTATTATAATCAAATAAAATCGTTTACGATCTTACCCAATAAAGGAGTTTCCCGTTTATAAATAAAGCATTGATTTCGTTATACGGGCACTTCACATAGATCACGTGATCGATAAATGCATTGTCAATGAGAGAAAGGATCGAATTTAAATGGGACGAAACGGTTTGGGGGTTAACGTCTTGATTTCCAATCATAAAGACATCAATACTGATCAATGTCTACATAAAGGTTAAATCTTTTAGCTGTCGCCAAGTCGTTTTAAAGCTGTTACCGTTACAATGTGCAATGTTTCTGAGAAATTTCCCAGTTTTCGAAAATACACTTACTTGTCTATCAACAATTTGGCAGTCGTCTCCGATTGTGTTCTTTAT
>CM037787.1:39513283-39532589 GCA_021229015.1 Solen grandis
GTCTTGCAGCAAGTGTACGCTTTTTGGCGCTTACTGTTTTTTCGGCCCCATTATAGTGTTTGAAATAGCTTGTTTGATTAGATGCGCATGTGCGAACGGGTACTTGCGCTGTCACTTGATTTTTCAGATATCTAATTTTAAAACTTACTACGTTTGTAACGCAGTAAATTTTGCGTTCGAAAAAACTGCGAAAAAGGCAATATCTAGAGATTTCTTGGGTAATGTAAGTTATCAGTGATCAGATTTCAATGCCTCACATACAATTATCACATTGATTTACTTGAAATTAGAAGTTTTTTGGGGGTTTTTTTGGTCATCATTTTTAAAGCAGCTACAATGACACTAGGACAAGTACATCAAACAGAAAGGGTTGGAATAAAACAATCATATGAAAAATAAAACAAATACCTATAACATATGTAACAGCACTCTATAGTAAAACATAGGCTTAGCAGATAGTTACTATTAGATATATACTGACGAGATAAAGAAACGCCTCATCGAAAATTGTAGTGAAATATGTAGTAAATGTATATGTGTTGTGACCGACAAACACGGCAAACAAAAACTTGTACGATTCTATACAGCCAATTGTCCACTTCATGTGTCTGCTCATGCTTTTCTTGTGCAACGCGTTTATGTCAACTGTGTGGTTTGATTGAGTGAATTTTACACAAGTACATGACTATGTAAGTCGACATACAACCATCATTTCGGAGATTTTCTGACTAAACATCGGTTTTTGATAATGCAGAGGCTAAATTCGGAAGAGAGGTCTAAAGTTTGGCCATGTTTGAATGTGGGCGAACGCAAAAACAAGTCGCTAGACGTTTTAACGTCTCTCGTTCGACAGTTCTGCGTCTTGTTCGACGTGTTAGAGACACGT
The DNA here is from genome assembly GCA_021229015.1 of Solen grandis. Taxonomy (NCBI): domain Eukaryota; kingdom Metazoa; phylum Mollusca; class Bivalvia; order Adapedonta; family Solenidae; genus Solen; species Solen grandis. Next base: position 39,514,170 of record CM037787.1, read on the forward strand.
GAACTTTTGTCGATAGGCCACGTTCAGGTACACCGCGTGTAACGTCAGTACGACATGACAATTATATACGTCAACTCCATTTGCGTGACAGATTTGTGATGGCAGAATCTACGTCACGTGTAGTAGTAGGTAACCGTGGACGCCCAATAAGTCGACATAAAGTCAGAAATCGACTTAGAGATCGGGGAATTACCTGCCGTAGGCCGTACCGCGGTCTAGTTCTAACGTTACGCCACCGTCACCAACGTCTAATTTGGGCCCGCAACCATCGCGGCCAGCGTTGGCAGAACGTAGTATTTAGTGATGAGTCGCGTTATAACTTGTGGAACGCCGACGGACGTATCCGTGTCTGAATCACGAATAATGAAAAATTGTATACCGAGTTTGAATGAGGCGTTTCTTTTCGTCGTCAGTTTACATAAGCTGAGCTTTACATGACAGTACAAACATGTCCAGAGGCTGGAAGCAAGCAAAGACAAAAACATTTAACATAGACTGATATGAGCAAGTATGCACACATACAAGTAACAGGCAACAAATGATGAAAAACAGCAAAATATACTACAAATAAAACAAACAAACAAAAGCTTTAAAACCGGGACAAGCATTTAGCGGAAAAAACAAACAAACAAAAAAATAAAACAAGTTTTCAGCAAAGTAAGCAAACAGACATATAAATTTGCAGCGTATTTTGTATTTTTTTTTACTGTGCCTGTGTTGTGGCCCTATCCAAGGAACAAGACGAACATTTACAATTTGATCTTTTCTATGACTGAATGGGTTTTTTAAACCGAGAAAAAATTGAACAAGATCTAAACTCTTCTGGGAGAGACTTCCACAACACAGGGGCAGCATATATGAATGACTGTTTACCATAAGTTGTATTTATTCTTGAAACCTGTAAAAATATTTGAGTATCTAAAATGTATTGTTGAATTTCTTTTTTTTTTTTGACTAAATCTATCAGTACAGCTGGTACAAGGCCGTTTAAAAATTTGAAAGTTTCAATGGACATGGTGCGTAATCTTCTAATATACAGTGGTGGAATATTAAGTTTGAAAGTTTCAATGGACATGGTGCGTAATCTTCTAATATACAGTGGTGGAATATTAAGTTTGAAAGTTTCAATGGACATGGTGCGTAATCTTCTAATATACAGTGGTGGAATATTAAGTTTGAAAGTTTCAATGGACATGGTGCGTAATCTTCTAATATACAGTGGTGGAATATTAAGTTTGAAAGTTTCAATGGACATGGTGCGTAATCTTCTAATATACAGTGGTGGAATATAAAGTTTGAAAGTTTCAATGGACATGGTGCGTAATCTTCTAATATACAGTGGTGGAATATTAAGTTTGAAAGTTTCAATGGACATGGTGCGTAATCTTCTAATATACAGTGGTGGAATATTAAGTTTTTGTAACAAAATATGATAAGAGGACGAGTAATCATTATAAACAAATATAATAAGTTTTTCTTTGAGTCTTGCCATTTTTAGTATTAGTTTCGGAACAGAAATACTAGGCCATTGGATAAAAATTAAAATTTGATAATATAAAGTGTGAGACACTGTTAATTTGTTGAGCTTGTTTAAATGCTTACCTATTCTTTAAGGATGTTTAATTGCCTACCAGCTGTCTTACATATATTTCCAATGTGATTTTCAAAATTTAGTTATAGTCAATATCAATACCAAGAAGTTTAAGTTTCATCACAAGTTATGCTGCTGTTGCCAATTTGGAAAACTGGCTTTCTATGGAAAGATTTTTTGCCTACTGATATAGCCTGGAACTTTTCTTGGTTTGCTGCGTTTTATTAATTTTAAACTCATCAGTAAGGGATTACTTTCATTTTGTAGGACTTTAATAATTAAAAAAAATAGAGAATGAAAAGATAAGATGTTGTCGTCAGTTTAATTATATAATGAACCCTTTGAATAAAATAGAAAAATATCATTTATAAAAAAAAGGAACCCCTTTGCCTATGCCAGCCCATGAACTAACAATATTTCCTATTTTAATTTGTTGTTTGAGGTAGGATTGTAGGAGGCTGGTGGCTGGCTTTGATAATCCATATTCCTTGAGTTTTAATAACAGGTTTTCATGGGGCAAACAGTCAAATGCTTTAGACAAATCCATTAAAATAGCAGCAATATATTTATTATTATCTAGAGCCTTCCTCCAGTCCTCCAACAATCTTAATAAGGTGGTTTGGCACCCATAGTAGCCCCCCCCCCCCCTTTTTTTGAATGCACAAAAAAGTTGTCACAAATATTGTCAAAATAAGTAGTAAGTTGTTCAGATAGCACAGGTAATATGCTTATCTGTAATTTGTTTTTAGTAAAGCGTCATTTTTCTTATAAAGAGGAGTGACCTGATCTTGCTTTATGTTATCTGGGAAACAACAAGTGGAAACTGAAAACTTAACTAGGTTTGTGATCGGTTCAACTAGTGCTGGTTTACCAAGTTTGAAAAGTTTTACTGAAATTTTATTGGTCCCTGTTGCCTTTTTATGTTAAATTTGTCTATGATTTTTGCAACTTTAGTCTGGCTTGTGTGTTCAAAATTAAAGTTGTCTAATACAAAAAGCTTCATAGCTGACTGCAAGCGTACGGTTGCATACGGTTCGGCTTACTGAACGCACGCCAGGCCCGGTAGCTTAAATGACCAGTTCGTTAGCCTTGGGAACGAAAGGTTGTTTGTTCGATCGCCAGCAGGAAGTTTAATGACAAGTTTTTATTGCGGTATCTGGATAATGCGCTTGTTTGTTAAGTTTAACGTCACACCACAATCATTTGGACTTGACTATTTGAGTTTACCGTCGCTTTGACAGTATTTCGGTCATATAGCGACGTCCAGCTAATTACAGGCGGAGGAAGACCCCGAATGCACGGAGGCATCCGGGTAGAACCACCGACCTACCGCAAGCTAGCTGGAAGGCTTCCTCACATGAAAATCCGAATGACCCTGCCGGGATTCGAACCCACCAAATGGTACGCTGTAAAAGATACCGTTGAATTTACGGCAAAGGAACTGGCAAATGGTTTCTGGTTCTTTCATTCTTAATGACGATTGGCTAGCCCGTTAATATCTTAATAATGTACAGTAAAAGAACTGGCAGCTAATTTCCATGGAGATCTTTAACCGTAACAATATATGATGCACCGTAGCAAGTCAGCAACCTATATCTGTACATCATCGTAAAAGATACAGTAAAATATTGTTACCAACTGGCAGTTGTTATCACATACTCACATTAAATATTAGTGAAAGTTACCCGATATTTTCTTTTAGTCTTGCCAACGTTGACAATTAGAAGTTGTAATAACAATGATGATGCAGTAAATGATCAAAACATGCAACAAACGCTCATGAATATAATACAAAACAATAAAAGAAATGCAGATGCTGACATATTTTTACCTCATCTGTTTCTCAAAAAAAAAAAACAAAACAAACAAACAAAAACGAGTTATTGTCGTAACTCCGGCGTCCGCGTTGTCGTCGTCGTCGTCAGGCGTCGTCCGGAATCTTAACATTGGCCATATATTCTCTACTATTCCATGTACAACTTTCATTTTTTATATGCGCATTCATCTTGACAAGGCCTATCCAGACATATGCAAATTTTTTACCTATTGACCTTGACCTTTGACCTATTTTTGCTGTAACTTTTGAAAACTTTCAAATGCCAGTCATTTCAGAGATGTTACCAATAGGGCACTGATATTTCATATGTGAATTCCTTGTGGCAAGACCTTTCCACCAACTTTCGGACTTTTGACCTTGACCTTTAAACTTTGACCTATTTTTGAAATGTTTTTACTATTTGACATACATCTTTTATATTTGGTATGCATATTCATCTTGACAGGGGCTATTCAGATATACCTCAATATTTTATCTATCAACCTTGACCTATGAACATATTTTGCCATAACTTTGGACAAGTTTAATAATAGATATTTCCTTGTCATTTTTCAATATTTAAAAAAACACCCCCCCCCCCCCAAAAAAAAAAAACAACTAAAAAAAACTTTGTATACTGGTTTGTCATCATATGAACCTGTGCAGGTGTAATTTTGGTCATGATCTTTAGGCAGATAAAAAAGAACATTTTTTTTTAAAATGTCTTCAAATTTTACAGTTTTGTGTTGATTATTAAAAACTCAATGGATTAGCAAATGTGATTTTTTGTTTTCATATTTTACATCTTTGTGTTGTATACATTCTATTCCATGCATAGGTCAAGTTCATCCTTCAAGGTCAGAGGTCAAATTTAAATGGTATGATACTTCAGCTTTGCATTTAAAGGCTAACAGTTTTAGTTGTGATTTTCAAGGTCAACTTTTTTAAATGTTTAACAAAAATATGTAACGTTGGCAAAAACAGACGAGCGTTGGCATCCGCATGCGGTGCTCTTGTTGTAAAAAGGCGTTACCTGCAGAGAATTGTAGAGAAGATTTGTCAGAAATATAAACTTGCTGAATATATCAAATACCCCACCCATCCACCTCAGTGGTCAAATGAGATAATTGTAGCCGCGTAATTGTGTTTCGTTAGAATTACCTCTGCCGTACTAACCACATAGATATATTTTCAGAATTTATTTAGATTTTAATAATAGTTTGCTTAATTAATCAGAAAGAACTAAAATTAAAGACTGAGTCACTTTTTACTTAAAAAGGCACCAAGCCTTCGTTCCTCGCTGATCCCACAAAACATTTTTACGGAATGTCCACGTTTATCTTTATTTAGACCGTAAACATCAACGGTAATATGGTCACGAGACCGGTACCGCTTACATATAACGTTAAGTGACGATAATTTTCTACAGTGATATTAATAATAACCAACACATTCAAATATCTCATCCTTCCAGCTGGCTTGCGGTAGGTCAGTGGTTCTACCCGGGTACCTCTGTGTACTCGGGGTCTTCCTCCACCTGTAATTAGCTGGACGTCGCTATATGATTGAAATACTATCGCAGCGACGGTAAACCCCAATACAACAACAAAAAATATCTCATTGTTGTATTTTGATATTCATCATTAGTTTCTCAAGTTTTGAGTTCTTAGTTCTATAGAGTAAATTAATACCATATTAGTATACATGTATAATTTACAATCTGTGTTCATACTTAAATCTATATGGCAATTAGGATTTCACTTGTTATCCACACAACATCCCATTCACCAACTCATCTACTTACTCACAGATTGGTCTTTTTTTCTTTCTATCCATTTATAAGAATAGTGAAAACAGTACAGTCACATCTGATAAAAGCCTATCGACAAAACAAAACCACCATGCTAATTCATTAACAACTTGGTGTTTTTACATACATTTCAACATGTACAACTTTTTAATGTTTTTAAACACATCTTTACATGTGCAATTCTGCGATGTCTTTACATATTTAAGAGTACACTCTCTTGCGTTTTGACATACAACTTAACGAGTAAAACTCTTTGATATTTTACATACATTTTTACGAGTAAAACTCTTTGATGTTTTACATACATTTTTACGAGTACAACTTTGTGGCGTTTTTATACACATCTTTACGCGTTCTCAGAGTTTCTCATTTTTTTTAGTTTGCACTTGTGAATTTTTTGCAGATCAAATAGAACAACTATGATTCACTTAGTTTCTTCAAGGAAACGCCTTCACACATTTTATGTATTCAGTAACAACAAGGGCTGTTAAAATAACACAATATTTGATTGTTGATGCTGTTAATATACTAACAGGTACGGGAACGACAAACCATCATCATAATATACAACATGTACTGCAACTCCTAGTTGTGCAAATCGTCGACACGTTTTGTTGGAAAATTTATCACAGAGTTATGACCCTTTATTTTTAAAGTGTGTGTGTGTGTGTGTGTATGTGTGTGTGTGTGTGTGTGTGTGTGATGCTAGTTTAGTAGGGAAACATTTTTGTCCGCACTTTATTTCCAAGCACTTGGCATAAATTAGACTGGGACTCACAGAAGTCTAGTTGCGCATATCGGCGAAACATTTGGTAGGTCTGCCCCCTCCCCTGGTTCATGCACATAATATGCATGCAGATCACCTCAAATGTTTGTTTGATTATTGGGTTTAACATCCCACCAACAGTATTTCAGTCATTTGGAGACGATGTCTACTTGAGACAGATATAGTGCTGCCACACTGCAGTATCACGCCGTAGACACGTGGCATGATACCACACCCAGTCACATTATCCTGACACTGGGCCAACCAGTCCTGCAACTACCTTTATATGCTGAGCGCCGATCACCTCAAATGCCACTACCTTAAATTGGATGAAACTTCACTGCATTGGTCTTTCTTTTTTTTTCTTTTTTTTTAATATTTTCGGCTTGTTTGGTTTGGATATATTGTCACCGATTTATTGCCCTTTGTTTTAGCAACAAGATGTACCTATATATTTTGGCCGCACTAAGTCTCAAAAACCTCTAGCTAGAATTGGTTGAAAATTCATTGGAGCGATAGGTACCAAGCCTAGTTATGCATTTTCAACAGCATGTTTGATTGGAATGTTTTATCATAGATTCATGGCTCTTTGTTTATTTCAGGATACTAATTTTTGTCTGTGGCATAACTTCAAAACTATCTGAAATATAGATAGATGCAATCTCATTAAAATCAGATTCAGTATGCTAACTGACCACATCGTATAGAGGGTCGTTTCAGATTGATCTTTGTATAAGCCAATCATATCGGCGGCTACAGAATCGTTCAGTGTATCAGGGGGAAGTAACCGCATCAATCTCACAATAGTGTAGAAAGATGTCTAAATGGCCGGGTAGCTCATTTTGTAGAGCGGTAGCTCATTCGGTAGAGCATTCGCCCTGTAAGCAAAAGGTCCCGGGTTCGAGTCCCTGTCAAGCTGCACATTTTTCTCACCCTGTGACAAATGTTTTACCGAAGTCAGTTTGAAACGCGCTATTTGACTGGTTTAAAATCGATCACTTGTTTATGTATATAAATTACTTAAAAGGTCAATCTGACGTGACCCCTAATGCGATGTTGTCAGATCCTAGTACAGGAGTGCAAATTAGGATATGATTTTAATGAGATGGTGAATAGACAACGTGTCTTGGTTACGAAACATAACTCTATCTGAAATATTTACTATCTGCATTTTATAATCATCCGAAGAATGCTTGTATGGACTATTTATATTTATAGTTTTATGGCCATCAAAAATATATACATATTGCAACTATCTAGCCATGTTGCATTCAACTTTTTTTGAGAAAGCAATGTTCGGGAGTATTCCATCACCCTTGAGTTAGTGATTTTTTTTTTCGGGGGTGGGGGGTCTTCACAATATACCAAGTTCCCTTATTCGAAAATTGCCTTTACAATTCGGAGATCATAAAGCTGACTGTCTTGATCTTGTGTCCTCTTCATCAATAAATGAGATAATGTTAACTCATTCCTTACACCCCAAACAGTGAAATTTATCAAATAATATAATAATAATGAGGAATTAAAAAAATTGAAACTTTTCTGATATGTAAATTATTTCGCGTTTTTTTTTGTTTTGTTTTTTTTAGCGTCCCTTCGACAGTGTTTCGGTCATTTGGAGACTATGTCTTGAGTCAAATATAGTGCTGCCACACTGCAGTATCACGCCATGTATATGTGGCATGATACCACACCCAGTTACATTGTTCTGACACCGGGCCAAACAGTCATGGAACTACCCATACGTCCTTAGCGCCCGGAAATCGAGCCCGTGACTTCACGATTCTTAGATGGACGCTATATCCATTCGGCCTTCGCGCGGTACAACATCCGAATTTTTTTGACATCCCACGCACTTAACGTTCATTGAGAACTAAAATCATCTTTGTTTGTAATTAAAGTGTCGTAATTATACCGTTGCATTTGATTCAAATTGAATGGGTTAACTCTCCTATGTCTATCAAGAATTCCCATTATATAAGTGCAATTTCCGTTAAATTAATGATACTCGGAAGTGAAGAGAGATCGTATATAGGTTGTTGAAGCCATGCATTTGAATATTGAAGATAAAGTTTTAAGATTAAAATCAGTTTGCACCAAAATGGACCATTTATTACAGAAAATAATATTTGTGCTTTTAGGTGAGTGGGGAATTAAATATCTTTCTTCTGTAAAATTATAACTTTGGTATACTTCTCCAAATTTTATCAAAAGCAAAGTATTGACACCTATTGCAATAAACATAGAAATGACACGTGTTGTAAGGTAGGGTGTTTATACGAAGCAGACATTTGAACGAGTGAAATAAAACTGTTACACGATCTAACGATAAAATAAACAAATATTTCAATTATATAATGACATTTTTATCGCTACTTCCTTTATTGTAGTGTCTTCCAGAGTGGAACCTCAATTCGCAATTATAACGCTATTTTTCAATATTTTCACCGAAAGAATAGAATAAACGTTTTGATTTTAGTTTCTGTCTTTAAATAATCCAGATATTTAAAACTATCTTGCACTTACATGAATGATGGGCAACATTTTATATCCAATACTCATCATCCTTACATCATTGATTTCCATATATATTTTAATAAAAATTATTAGGTAACCCATCCATTTTAGGATCGATTCGATATTCATTTTGTGTATTGATTCATTCTCATAAAAAGATTAAGAAATGTATTTCTTAAAGAAAAAGATAAAAACAATCATGAGGGATAAGCATACTTTGTGGCAATTACAGAATTACAATTACAATTACAGAATTACAATTACAGAATGTCCTTAAAGAAATGAGAGAATAAGAGTTAAAAATATAAAAACAATAAATGTGTTCATTGGTTCCGTTGCCATAGTGATATGCATACATTTAGACAAAAAAAAACTATTTTAAGATTCTTCATGTTTGCCATTCGAGACTAATTTCAAATCCTAGCACACCATGCGGAAGGTTCGGATTTTATCCCAAATAATATGTTTAACCAAATATTGCATTTAAACCCTACATATAAGCATGTTTACAATTTTATCTTATTATTTATTTACTTCTTTTGCAGTGGGAAACTGTAGTGCTGTGATTACCGGTGAGTACTGTTTAAAATAATGCTATTCAGGAAACACTAGAAACACTAGAATATCTATCATGTCTGTGCTGATATAACCGGACAATTATACATTTCGGGAATTGTCGTCACATACGCTATAAATATATGTAGGCCTACAGCAGCTAGATCTAATACTAAGCTACTATAACTACCATGTCTACGACTATTACTTATTGTATTGATATACCTAAGTATTTTTTTTCTTCAAATTTCTTGTACATATTTTCTCCATTAAGAGATTTGAACAGTAGTCAGCCTCTAACTTTTATTTATTTATTTTTTATTTATTTTTATCTAAATAATTAGCTTAATTTATTTTTATACCTAGATAAGTCTTTGTTTCTAGTTATTTATTATATGTACAGGTGTAGACTTTTCTGATCCCTTGTGACTTTAACTTAGAGTTTCGTATTTTGTCATTGTTATTGTAATATGCATATAAATGTATGTGTTATTTGTACAAAACGGGGCAATATTTGACCATAAAGATAAGAAATACATTTTATGTAAGGACGAAATATTTATCATTTATCGGACAAAAAAATCTTTCTTCTTTCTTTTTCTTTTGTTGTAATGGCTAGCAATCATTTTCTGATTATTATGGCCAAATTTTAGACCTTACGGCAAGGATTTTCCATGTCTGGGTCCTATTTTTTTGCTGAAGAGACAGCATCGGAAGAGACAGTTGATACAAGAAAGTCCGGGTGCGATACCCGATCTCATTTTGCGAATAGACCCCTTGGATCTTGAACGTGCCCGGTGTATAGCACCGATAAACAGGAGACATGTTTCTGTGTAGAACCAGTACTGAGGACTCCGAGTTCCCATATCAACCCCATTTTGCCCAGTGCCAGGCAAAGGTGCCTTACATTTTTGGTTTGACGCGGTCACCACAGGAAGTGCACCGAATGGGATTCGACCCCAGATCTCCCGAACACAACGCGGACATTTTATCCCTGAGCTGTTTCACCGTTGTAACCATGTAAAGTGACCACCATAGAATAATGACTCCTGGTCATTATTCTTCAGAAAAAGTCGCCGTCTTTCTGTAATGAATAATGACTCTCTCGATGATATCTGAAGAATATAGACTCCCGGTCATTATTCTTCAGAGAAAATGACCCCATTTCTATAAAATGATAACCCCTTTAAATTAAATTAATGATGATATTTAAAAAAAAAAAAAAAAAAGGGGGAGCGAAAAAGTCTACGAATATCTGGATCGAAACTCGTACTTACGACTCAAAACCAATGTGTTTGACACGAGCACCAGATTGCTCAGTTAAGCGGTATGTTGCTCATACTCACTCGAGAAAACAAGATTTAAAGTAAAGTCCCTGTAATGGTTCCGCTACGTTTCGGACCTCATGTCTTTGCACGGAGATAAATAAGGTTTCCTAATGTTTAGAGGTTAAGTGGTCCAAGACATAGTGGAACCATAATAGGAACTTTACCTTAAACCAAACACCAGCTAGCCTCTTTTCGTGAACGAGTTTAGTAAAATTTGATATGAAATGACAATTCATGTCAGATTCTTTTTATCATATGCCCTTTTATGACAATAAATTGATATTATAACAACAAACAAACATGAATGAACAGACTGTGAACGAATTACTATTTGTAATCTAACACCAATAAAATAGTTTCAAATAACAACTGAACATTTATCTAAAATTGAAAGCTCTAGAATACTAAACAAATCTTGGTAGCAGACGTCATCTCCGACATCGAATGACGTAAAATATTATATGAAAAAACATTGCATTCAAAGGGGATCTAATGTAGCTTTGCTTCATATTAAGAGTTCATGTCCCATTCCTTCTTGAAAATGGTGTCTCACAAGGAAGAAAACTGTCACTGACCCTCTTCACATGTAAAATGGGTATACATTGTTTCTTTTCTACCAAACATTTCTTCCTTGTTTTCAGAGGAGTAGACCGGAATTTAATAAGGAGAGGATGAAAAAATTAAACATATCATGCATGTAACAGCACACCTAAACTTCAATGTAACAGCTTTATGACACTACTATCCAGAAATAAATGTCATTAATATTGAGTTTGTTGCTTCTTTGCTAATGCTGGCCTCCAAATTAGGAAAGATATATCTGCCTGTAAGTCCCAATTCATAGACAGAAACTCGTGAAAAGCAAAAGCTACCAATCCTTAATATCTACTTTGTTATAATCATCAAAGACATAATCAGCAGAGATATGAAACTGTCTGAAATAACTTTTTTTTTCCGCGGCGAGAATAACAACAAGTGAACGTGATTTGAACGAGATATCACTGAGACGCTCGAAATCTTGCAGACACCTGCAGACGCTAAACAGACAGTATCGCTCCTAAAAAAGATAATGAGAGACATACATATTTGGTTTTATCGGCAATAAATTAAAAAGAAAATTTAGTACTTGATATGAGCGAAGTCAATTAGAAACGCGCTATTTAATTAGTTTAAAATCGAGCACATGTTTATGCATATAAATTACTTAAAAGGTCAATCTGACGTGACCCCTAATCCGATGTTGTCAGATCCTAATCGCGGATAGTAGAGGAGCGCAAATTAGGATATGATTTTAATGAGATTGGACAGAATCATAGAGAGACATCAAGTGGGTAATCAATTTTTTCATCATGAAATTCCTAAAGATAGTATAGATAGTATACCACTACATACAAGATATCCCTGTCATAAACCAAAACTAATTTCCCCACTTTGTGTGGCACAACCATCTCGACTATGCTATCTGATGCATCTATCTAAAACTGTAGATACCACACTATTTCTAAATCAGATAACCCCATAGCCCAAACTCAGTGAACAAAATAAATAAATAAATAAATAAATAAATAAATAAATAAATAAAATGAAATAAATACTATGGTAGGTCCTGAGGTAGACTAAAGTTATTATTGAAATAGATCTACTGTTTTACTCTCATTAGTTTTATGTCAGCTGAATTCGCTCTTTGTTTCATGATAACCCCGTCGGCAATCTTTTAGTGCTGTGAGCGCTTTGATTTGTTTCCTAAAGATCCGGGGTGAGGTTCCATTCATAAATTGCCAAGGAAGTCATGACCTTACTTCAGTAGTACATATTCTTATTGAATTGATACGCAACTAAGCGCGGAGTGATTCAGTGCGATGGAAAAGGGTGCAGTGATTATGCAAATCAACAATGTATGCTTTTGATTTACCAGTACTTAAGAATGACTACCGCCAGTCTAATATGATACGATAATAAATACAATGTATGCTTAACTAGTCAATAATATACGATAATAAAATATTGAAAATTGATAAGTCAGTATCAAGTGCTACATTTGATAAGTCAGTATCAGTGGCTACATTTGATAAGTCAGTATCAGTGGCTACATTTGTTAAGTCAGTATCAGTTGCTACATTTGATAAGTCAGTACCAGTGGCTACATTTGATAAGTCAGTATCAGTGGCTACATTTGATAAGTCAGTACCAGTGGCTACATTTGATAAGTCAGTATCAGTGGTACATTTGATAAGTCAGTATCAGTGGCTACATTTGATAAGTCAGTATCAGTGGTACATTTGATAAGTCAGTATCAGTGGCTACATTTGATATCAGTGGTACATTTGATAAGTCAGTATCAGTGGCTACATTTGATAAGTCAGTATCAGTGGCTACATTTGATAAGTCAGTATCTGTGGCTACATTTGATAAGTCAGTACCAGTGGCTACATTTGATAAGTCAGTATCAGTGGCTACATTTGATAAGTCAGTACCAGTGGCTACATTTGATAAGTCAGTATCAGTGGTACATTTGATAAGTCAGTATCAGTGGCTACATTTGATAAGTCAGTATCAGTGGTACATTTGATAAGTCAGTATCAGTGGCTACATTTGATAAGTCAGTATCAGTGGCTACATTTGATAAGTCAGTATCTGTGACTACATTTGATAAGGCTACATGCAAAACATGACTTAATTATCCGCCGCTGCAACAACCTCCGTCCATTTAGTCCGGCAGCACTGCACTCATACTTTCTCCACATCAAGACCTCACGGATCATTTTATGCACTATATGTATCATGTATCAAATTTTGAACGAAATGTAAAAACTTCATTGGACGTTTAAGTCGGACAAACTGTAAATTTTCGTATGAACACGACTTATTTGTTTAAAGTTTAATATACGATGACATTTTATCTGATGTAAAAGACACTTACAGTTTGTCTTACTAGATCGTCAAATAAAATGCATACATTTCGTTCGAACTTCGAAAAATATGTTGCATAAAATGAACCGTGATATCTTGATATGGAGAAGATATGGTGCCTACGTGACCAAAGTCCAATATGTATGGAGGGGGAATAACCGTCAAAACCCCATCAGTTTACTTGACATTAACTCCAAGTTCAATTGTCTTCTTTCTCACACCTTACATGTATGTGCAATCCCATGTGTCATTGTTACAAGTGCATGCTGTATGAGGGTCATTTCATATTTCTTCCTTCTACAAACACGTTAAGTATTTGGTATATGCTTGTGTTGATTACTTTTATATTGACATTATGATTTCAGTAATCTTACTTCATTATCCTCAAAATTGTTTACAATAACGTTGCATTCTTATGTGTCTTATTTATCGATACCTTACATGTATTTTTCCATGAGTCTTTTTTTGGCCTTATACTAAAATGCATAATTTTTTCTTATCTATGCATATTCTATTGATAAGGGTTCTCGTGATACTCTTAATGTGACTTGACTTGACTTGACTATTTGAATTTACCATCGCTTGACTTGACTTGACTCTTTGAGTTTACCGTCGCTTGACTTATCATAATATATTGTATAGGCAGATATTATCATAATATATTGTATAGGCATATTATCATAATATATTGTATAGGCAGATATTATCCTCATATATTGTATAGGCAGATATTATCATAATAAAAAGTATAGGCAGATATTATCATAATATATTGTATAGGCAGATATTATCATAATAAAACATATAGGCAGATATTATCATAATATATTGCATAGGCATATTATCATAATATATTGTATAGGCAGATATTATCATAATATAACGTATAGGCAGATAATATCATAATATATTGTATAGGCATATTATCATAATATATTGTATAGGCAGATATTATCATAATATAATGTATAGGCAGATAATATCATAATATATTGTATAGGCATATTATCATAATATATTGTATAGGCAGATATTATCATAATATAATGTATAGGCAGATATTATCATAATATATTGTAGAGGCAGATATTATCATAATATAACGTATAGGCAGATATTATCATAATATATTGTATAGGCAGATATTATCATAATATATTGTATAGGCAGATATTATCATAATATAACGTATAGGCAGTTATTATCATAATATAACGTATAGGCAGATATTATCATAATATAACGTATAGGCAGATATTATCCTCATATATTGCATAGGCAGATATTATCATAATATATTGTATAGGCATATTATCATAATATATTGTATAGGCATATTATCATAATATATTGTATAGGCATATTATCATAATATATTGTATAGGCATATTATCATTATATATTGTATAGGCATATTATCATAATATATTGTATAGGCATATTATCATAATATATTGTATAGGCAGATATTATAATTATATATTGTATAGGCATATTATCATAATATATTGTATAGGCAGATATTATCATAATATAACGTTTAGGCAGATATTATCATAATATAACGTATAGGCAGATATTATCATAATATATTGTATAGGCAGATATTAACATAATATAACGTATAGGCAGATATTATCATAATATAACGTATAGGCAGATATTATCATAATATAGTTTATAGGCAGATATTATCATAATATAACGTTTAGGCAGATATTATCATAATATAACGTATAGGCAGATATTATCATAATATATTGTATAGGCAGATATTAACATAATACAACGTATGGGCAGATATTATCATAATATAACGTATAGGCAGATATTATCATAATATAACGTATAGGCAGATATTATCATAATATATTGTATAGGCATATTATCATAATATATTGTATAGGCATATTATCATAATATATTGTATAGGCAGATATTATAATTATATATTGTATAGGCATATTATCATAATATATTGTATAGGCAGATATTATCATAATATAACGTTTAGGCAGATATTATCATAATATATTTTATAGGCAGATATTATCATAATATAATGTATAGGCAGATATTATCATAATATAACGTATAGGCAGATATTATCATAATATAACGTATGAGCAGAAATTATCATAATATATCGCATAATATCACGTATAGGCAGATATTTAGCTGTGATTCTCATCTTCAAGGGCTCTGATCCTCTGATCTAAATGGGTAACTACACCTTTCACTATACAGAAACAAGCTTTTAAACAATATTTTCAACCATCGATGACATTTGATCTTTAAATGTCAAACTAAGTTGGTTTGATATGAAAGAAATATTTTCTTGAGTCAATTTACTTTGTGATAAGTTTGGATTCTGGGAAGCACTTGGTTCGACACTTTCATTATCAGCATCGCCAATATCAAATTCATCATGTGACTTCTTCATGTTGCACGGGATTGAAATTCTGTGTCTCTTAAGCTCTTAAACTTCCTGCGGAGAAGGATGAGATCGTTTGGTTGAGTAACTGAGAACAGAGGTGGCTGATTGCATTTGATATATAGCTTAAGTAACCGACATATATGATAAATAATGTGTCCGTGTATTGATAGCTACAACTGTTTTGACAGTTCGATGACCGTGTAGTTATATTAACAATGCGCGTGAAAACGAAGCTAAGCAGACATGACTTAAATATAACATAGTTTGTGACCTTTGTTTTGTCCACACAGATTCAATAACACTGAGTTTGAGACGGAACTGGACAGGAATATAACATGGTGTACCTCACTGAACACAAAGCATCTTATGTCTTACATGTTTTCTTGCTTTTCATTGTTATGCATATACGTCCATATATATTACAGGTCATAGGTCAGTTGAATATCAGACAAAGGCACAGTACGAAAAAACACATCACAAACACGGAAAACACATCACAAACACTGAAAACACAAGCCATATATCCTTCTTTGCGCACTAAGTTACATACATGTTCGTATGTTTGACAATATCGAAATCAGTGCTTAAGATCACTTTTTGACTTAATAAATCACATTTTTCTTTCTCTTTTTTTAAGAGCGCCAAAAATCACGACCAGCCTCGCGAAGGGAGGTAACTCTTGAAAATCTGGTGAATGTTACTGGGTACATTCATATTTTGAGCTAACAAAACATGACGTAATCATTCGCCGCCGCATCAAGTTCTGCCCATATTGGTCTTTCGTCACGTAGGCACCATATTTTCTCCATATCAAGATATCACGGTTCATTTTATGTAATATAGTTTTCGAATTTTGAACGAAATACCTGCATTTCATTGGACAATTAAGTCGGACAAACTGTAATGGTACTAATTGTTTTGACTGTGTGACAACCATTACTGGAGTATCTCATGACGAACGGTGTTATCGGGACGGGGAATGGTACATATACTTGTACGGTGTCCTGTTCGGGCCTCTTAAATATTTCCCTCTTCTACACGACAACACGATAATTATCGCCTTATCGAATGAAAAGACATATACATGTATACATTCGAGATTTAACAATCCTTGCGAAGTTTTTAGTGCGGTGTCAATGTCTTAATCATCGCATGCCTTACTTAAATGTCGAAATAGTCTACCTTTCCTTTTTATAGGTAGACGAGAACTCGCAAAATCTCGCCTTGTGGTGTCTAATTAAATCTACTGTAAAATCATGAATTTTAGTTGACATTAAATCTATTGATTATGTACTGAAGGGAATTTTGAGGGAATCTTTATTCGTGTTTTTTTTTTTTTAAATTTTAAAACTAGAAAAAAATGAGGTCTGTAAAAAGGACTGATTTCGTGTGGATTAATATTCGTGGATAAACTCCATCACTAAATCAACGAAAATAAGTGTCCCACGAAAATTGATGATTTCACAGTATTAAGTAACGACCGAGCGACAAATCAAGGTTTAGACTCCATAATTAGTAGTTAATTCGTGTGCTTTAAGTAGTTTGTGTTTCACCGTTTATAAACATTTTGCACCAAATCTTTATAAATACCAATTTTAAAATTTTACTGTCTGCACTAGTCGCAGTCTCTGCGTTGAATAAACAACAGCCCTATAATGCACGTGAAACCCGTGCTTAACTAGCCAATACAGACCCAACACTCATATCGAGACTAAGTCGCCCGAAGGAAAATCGCACTCAAACTTAGAAAATTATATTTCATGCAATGTTGCTGAAAAGCATGCAGCACAACAGTAATTCTTTTATTACTCTTTCGTGGGTACATTTATTCATGGAATCGGAACATCAAAGGTTTATTAAATGAACGAATTTCGCGAGGGATAATACTCGTTGGTAGAAGCCTTCCATAAAAACAGCGAAAATATGATTCACGTATTGTGGCAGAATCAATATTTTTCCTCATTTTGCTAACTTCTGTACCTACTATCTTTTAGAATTTCTTGAAAATAAAGTTGAATAAATTTAAAGAAAATGGTGCTTTAGTTTTGTAATCATTTACTTTTGCTTATTCTTGTAACAGGATCTTGCCTAGATTTTCGACTTATACTATTTTTGGCGGTATTGTGAAAGTTTTGTCTAAGTTCTTATGAAGATCTACAGCCTTCAGTGAAATCCTGTATAAACTACACATTCTTAAACACCCGTCATTGAACCATTGTTAATTCTTGTTGGTCCCCGTATCTTTAAAATTAGAACAATTATTTCTTCGGAGTGCGTCTCAGTTAGACAATAACATGTTCCCCTTATCGTAAGTAACAATGTTTAAACAAGTGTCCTCATCGGTGTGGTATACATCGTGTCAAATCATCAAAGGGAGGCTGAACATCACTCACCAGATCGGTCAGAAATATATCTTATTGATTGACTAGCCCACTTACTATATGCCAAGTATATGAGTCATAGATGCATAGTTGAAATGAACCAAAACCTTGTAATGGAAAACTTTGAACCAGATAAAAACAGAGAAGATTGGTTGAAAGGTTCATTGAAACAGTAGTTCTAATACTTCCGGGATTGTAACTGAGTGCACTCTGCCTATACCGCGGTATTTTGGTATGAGGTTCTAATACTTCCGGGATTGTAACTGAGTGCACTCTGCCTATACCGCGGTATTTTGGTATGAGGTTCTA
>CM037787.1:39532689-39552474 GCA_021229015.1 Solen grandis
ATGTATAAATGTATTTCTTAAATGTATAGGATCTGTCTCTGAAATGTATTTCCATTACATGATTTTTCATTTATAAATGGTCTATTAGGGTCTTTCACATTTAGGATAATGGTTGTAGCATGAGAGAAAATGAAAAAGGGCAAATATCTTTATATCTGTGAAACTTTGTTACTGTTGCGTTTTTTATTCCTCGCAAACTGCATGGCAAGGTATATATATTTTACATATGCTTTCAACCTTTTTTTCTATGAAGGTGACTTCATATCTTCATGAAATATGTTGCAAATGTACATCATTATATAAACTATTTTATGTTCATACAATTTTATGTCTGTGACCTATATTTCATAGTTCGATGAACATTGTAGAATTTATTGTTTTGCCTCAGGTTTACCTTTGCATTTAAGCTTTATTTCTGTGAAGTTTACTTCACATCCTCATGAAACTTGGTTCACATATACAACATGATGAGATATACAACATGTTAGAAATGAACTATTTAATATTTATGCAATTTTATGCATGTGACCTATATTGCCTGGTTGAATGAACATGGTGAAGTTGGTTGATCTGCCTCTGATTTACCTTTGTGTTCACGCTTTTTTCTTTGAATATGACTTCACATCTTAAAACTTAGAATATAAATAGATGTGATTTGGAATTGCAGTAGCCAAGAACCCTAACTCTACCTTGATCAATTTTTTAATGATCTCCTTTTTAGCTCACATGAGCACAACGTGCTCAAGGTGAGCTTTTCTGATCGCCTTTTGTCCGGCGTCCGTCGTCCGTGCGTCCGGCGTCAACAATTGCTTCAAGCAACATCTCCTCCTAAACGGCTTGGCCAATTTGAAAAATATTTTGCAGGAATGTTCCTTGGATGAAGCTCTACTAAAGTTGTATAAATGGTTCTGGTCAATCGCATAATTAGGTCACAGGAGCTAAAAATAGATTTTAAAAATGAAAATTTAAAAAATCTTCTTCTCTGAAACCACAAGGCCTAGCCTTTTGATTTTTGGTATGTAGCATGATCTTATGACTCTCTACCAGGATTGTACAAATTATGACCCTGGGGTCAAAATTGGCCCCGCCCCAGGGGTCACTTGATTTCACATAGGCTAATATAGGAAAAACTTGAAAAAATCTTCTTCTCCGAAACCAAAGGCCTAACCTTTTGATTTTTGGTATGTAGCATCATCTTATGGGCCACTACCAAGATTGTACAAATCATAGCCCTATGGTGATAAATGACCCCGCACCAGGGGTCACTTGTTTTACATAGAGTTATATAGAAAAATCTTAAAAAATCTTCTTCTATGAATCCATAAGGCCTAGAGCTTAGATATTTGGTATGTAGCATCATCTTATGGGCCACTACCAAGATTGTACAAATCATAGCCCTATGGTGATAAATGACCCCGCACCAGGGGTCACTTGTTTTACATAGAGTTATATAGGAAAATCTTAAAAAATCTTCTTCTATGAATCCATAAGGCCTAGAGCTTAGATATTTGGTATGAAGCATCATCTTATGGGCCACTACCAAGATTGTACAAATCATAGCCCTATGTTGATAAATGACCCCGCACCAGGGGTCACTTGTTTTACATAGAGTTATATAGGAAAATCTTAAAAAATCTTCTTCTATGAATCCATAAGGCCTAGAGCTTAGATATTTGGTATGTAGCATCATCTTATGGGCCACTACCAAGATTGTACAAATCATAGCCCTATGGTGATAAATGACCCCGCACAGGGGTCACTTGTTTTACAAGAGTTATATAGGAAAATCTTAAAAAATCTTCTTCCAATAATGCATAAGGCCTAGAGCTTAGATATTTGGTATGAAGCATCATCTTATGGGCCACTACCAAGATTGTACAAATCATAGCCCTATGGTGATAAATGACCCCGCATCAGGGGTCACTTGTTTTACACAGAGTTATATAGGAAAATCTTAAAAAATCTTCTTCTATGAATCCATAAGGCCTAGAGCTTAGATATTTGGTATGTAGCATCATCTTATGGGCCACTACCAAGATTGTACAAATCATAGCCCAATGGTGATAAATGACCCCACACCAAGGGTCACTTGTTTTACATAGAGTTAAATAGGAAAATCTTAAAAAATCTTCTTCTATGAATCAATAAGGCCTAGAGCTAAGATTTTTGGTATGTAGTAGCATCTAATGGTTCATTACAAAGATTTTCAAAGTCTTGGCCCTACGGTGATAAATGACCCTGCGCCCAAGTCTTCTCTGAAACCATATGGCCCATTGCTTAGATATTCGGTGTGTAGTATTGTCAGGGGTAAAATGTTTTAGATTAAGTTATATCAGAATCCTTGTCTGTTTAAAAACCTTGACATCAGTTGAAGCAATGGTACTCAGGTGAGCGATTCAGGGCCATCATGGCCCTCTTGTATTTAATTTTACTATGAATTTCTGTCTAGAGAATAACATTTTTACTATATACTTGAAAACTATGCAAGGTATTGACTTGAAACTTCATATAGTTTAGGATATGGCATTTTCCTCTCATCCAATCAGGTGCTAGTATTTGTTCATAGTCACCGTGGACTATAACACATAGTCCAACACTTTTGTAAAAATCAATAAATGTAAACTGTCACATAACTCACTCTTTTGTGACATTTTGTCACTAGAGGAAGGAAAATGCCATGTGCTAAATAGCTTAGTTCATACTTGCCTTTAACGACACGATATAGTCACGAGTGCAGAGCACTCGTGACTTCCTCGTGTAGTTAAAGGCAACTATGAATTCACCTATACATAGTAGATTACAAATTGGAATAGTGCAATACCGAGAACCATAACTCTATTTAGTCTGGTTTTTGATCATCATTTTTTTTTTCTTGGCAGCAAAAGGCATAAACAAAAGAAGGCATGAACATGAAACATGAAAAATGATATGATAACAAGTAGGAACAATGCAGTAACCAAGAGCCATTACCCTGTCTGGTCTGATTTTCTGATTATCTCCCTTTATTTTATAACAATTTTTGTCAAGAACAATACTCCTGAACTATTTGAGGTATTAATTTGAAACTAAAAATATAAATAGATAGTATTAGCAAAAGTGTATGCTTAAGTACAGTACTCTGTTTTTTTTTCTATTTTTAGCTCACATGAGCACAACGTGCTCAAGGTGAGCTTTTCTGATCGCCTTTTGTCCGGCGTCCGTCGTCCGTCGTCCGTGCGTGCGTGCGTCCGTGCGTCCGTGCGTGCGTGCGTCCGGCGTCAACAATTGCTTCAAACAACATCTCCTCCTAAACGGCTTGGCCAATTTGAAAAATATTTTGCAGGAATGTTCCTTGGATGAAGCTCTACTAAAGTTGTATAAATGGTTCTGGTCCATCGCATAATTAGGTCACAGGAGCTAAAAATAGATTTTAAAAATGAAAATTTAAAAAATCTTCTTCTCTGAAACCACAAGGCCTAGCCTTTTGATTTTTGGTATGTAGCATGATCTTATGACTGTCTACCAGGATTGTACAAATTATGACCCTGGGGTCAAAATTGGCCCCGCCCCAGGGGTCACTTGATTTCACATAGGCTAATATAGGAAAAACTTGAAAAAATCTTCTTCTCCGAAACCACAAGGCCTAGCCTTTTGATTTTTGGTATGTAGCATCATCTTATGGGCCACTACCAAGATTGTACAAATCATAGCCCTATGGTGATAAATGACCCCGCACCAGGGGTCACTTGTTTTACATAGAGTTATATAGAAAAATCTTAAAAAATCTTCTTCTATGAATCCATAAGGCCTAGAGCTTAGATATTTGGTATGTAGCATCATCTTATGGGCCACTACCAAGATTGTACAAATCATAGCCCTATGGTGATAAATGACCCCACACCAGGGGTCACTTGTTTTACATAGAGTTATATAGGAAAATCTTAAAAAATCTTCTTCTATGAATCCATAAGGCCTAGAGCTTAGATATTTGGTATGTAGCATCATCTTATGGGCCACTACCAAGATTGTACAAATCATAGCCATATGGTGATAAATGACCCCGCACCAGGGGTCACTTGTTTTACAAGAGTTATATAGGAAAATCTTAAAAAATCTTCTTCCATGAATCATAAGGCCTAGAGCTTAGATATTTGGTATGAAGCATCATCTTATGGGCCACTACCAAGATTGTACAAATCATAGCCCTATGGTGATAAGGGTCACTTGTTTTACATAGAGTTATATAGGAAAATCTTAAAAAATCTTCTTCTATGAATCCATAAGGCCTAGAGCTTAGATATTTGGTATGTAGTAGCATCTAATGGTTCATTACAAAGATTTTCAAAGTCTTGGCCCTACGGTGATAAATGACCCTGCGCCCAAGTCTTCTCTGAAACCATATGGCCCATTGCTTAGGTATTTGGTGTGTAGTATTGTCAGGGGTAAAATGTTTTAGATTAAGTTATATCAGAATCCTTGTCTGTTAAAAAACCTTGACATCAGTTGAAGCAATGGTACTCAGGTGAGCGATTCAGGGCCATCATGGCCCTCTTGTTAGCTCACATGAGCACAACGTGCTCAAGGTGAGCTTTTCTGATCGCCTTTTGTCCGGCGTCCGTCGTCCGTCGTCCGTGCGTGCGTGCGTCCGTGCGTCCGTGCGTGCGTGCGTCCGGCGTCAACAATTGCTTCAAACAACATCTCCTCCTAAACGGCTTGGCCAATTTGAAAAATATTTTGCAGGAATGTTCCTTGGATGAAGCTCTACTAAAGTTGTATAAATGGTTCTGGTCCATCGCATAATTAGGTCACAGGAGCTAAAAATAGATTTTAAAAATGAAAATTTAAAAAATCTTCTTCTCTGAAACCACAAGGCCTAGCCTTTTGATTTTTGGTATGTAGCATGATCTTATGACTGTCTACCAGGATTGTACAAATTATGACCCTGGGGTCAAAATTGGCCCCGCCCCAGGGGTCACTTGATTTCACATAGGCTAAAAAAACCAAACCCCTAGCCTTTTGATTTTTGGTATGTAGCATCATCTTATGGGCCACTACCAAGATTGTACAAATCATAGCCCTATGGTGATAAATGACCCCGCACCAGGGGTCACTTGTTTTACATAGAGTTATATAGAAAAATCTTAAAAAATCTTCTTCTATGAATCCATAAGGCCTAGAGCTTAGATATTTGGTATGTAGCATCATCTTATGGGCCACTACCAAGATTGTACAAATCATAGCCCTATGGTGATAAATGACCCCGCACCAGGGGTCACTTGTTTTACATAGAGTTATATAGGAAAATCTTAAAAAATCTTCTTCCATGAATCCATAAGGCCTAGAGCTTAGATATTTGGTATGAAGCATCATCTTATGGGCCACTACCAAGATTGTACAAATCATAGCCCTATGGTGATAAATGACCCCGCACCAGGGGTCACTTGTTTTACAAGAGTTATATAGGAAAATCTTAAAAAATCTTCTTCATGAATCCATAAGGCCTAGAGCTTAGATATTTGGTATGTAGCATCATCTTATGGGCCACTACCAAGATTGTACAAATCATAGCCATATGGTGATAAATGACCCCGCACCAGGGGTCACTTGTTTTACACAGAGTTATATAGGAAAATCTTAAAAAATCTTCTTCCATGAATGCATAAGGCCTAGAGCTTAGATATTTGGTATGAAGCATCATCTTATGGGCCACTACCAAGATTGTACAAATCATAGCCCATGGTGATAAATGACCCCCACCAGGGGTCACTTGTTTTACATAGAGTTAATAGGAAAATCTTAAAAAATCTTCTTCTATGAATCATAAGGCCTAGAGCTTAGATATTTGGTATGTAGCATCATCTTATGGGCCACTACCAAGATTGTACAAATCATAGCCCAATGGTGATAAATGACCCCACACCAGGGGTCACTTGTTTTACATAGAGTTAAATAGGAAAATCTTAAAAAATCTTCTTCTATGAATCAATAAGGCCTAGAGCTAAGATTTTTGGTATGTAGTAGCATCTAATGGTTCATTACAAAGATTTTCAAAGTCTTGGCCCTACGGTGATAAATGACCCTGCGCCCAAGTCTTCTCTGAAACCATATGGCCCATTGCTTAGGTATTTGGTGTGTAGTATTGTCAGGGGTAAAATGTTTTAGATTAAGTTATATCAGAATCCTTGTCTGTTAAAAAACCTTGACATCAGTTGAAGCAATGGTACTCAGGTGAGCGATTCAGGGCCATCATGGCCCTCTTGTTTATTTATTTATTTTAATTATCTCCCTGTCTATAATGTTGTTTTTTTTTGTTTTGAGCATTACTCCATTACCATATGAAGTAAAGTCTTTATATTTTACATACTTACTCCACTCATGAATGGCTTTCAATTGACATCCATTTGTTTGACATCTGACCTGCTCAGATGGGGCATAGTGTTTTTCGAACACATCTTGGTTTTCAATTTCAAAATGTAAATGCAATTGTTTTCTTGCCTTTTGTAAAATTGGATGTTTCCCTTTTTATTGTATAAAAAAAGTTTTGTATTGAATTTTGAAATCCTCCTTCCAGACAGTGACTTTAAATAATTTACCTATGAATAAATCTAAACAGAACAAGAAACAAAATGAGCAAATAGAAAACATCAATTATTGATTTTTAGCTCACCAGAGCACAAAATGCTCAAGGTGAGCAATTCTGATTACTCGGATTCTTTATGATGCAAACTGGTCAGAATTTAATTCCATTGTATACAAATGATCACCATTAGGCTTTCTATCATATTTGCTGAAATAATGTTTATCCATTGAATTATGATGCCCCCAGGAGGTCGGCTTTTAATTCTTAACCAGTGAAATCGGTTGGGGGCTATAGGTTTGCATATTTCCATATGTCCCGCTTTTGTGTCCGTTCCATATCGGCACTATAACTTCGATATTTATTAATGGATTTTCATAAAATTTTACAAAGTGTATGTCCTAACACAAAGGTGTGTCACGTGCATCAACCCTATGTGTTCTTGAAAGGTCAAGGTCACGGGAGTTGTTAGAAATTCTCATTGGTATTTATAGGCTGCATCTTCATATCCACTTTATAACTTTAATATCTATGGATGGATTTTCATAAAACATGACAAAAGTGTTTGTCAAAACACAAAGGTGTGTCACGTGTATGCTTAAAAGATCAAGGACACAAGAGTTGTTAGAAATTCTCTATGTTTTTTAGCTCGACTATTCGAAGAATACGAGAGCTATTGTAGTCGCCCTGGCGTCGGCACTGCAGCTTTTGGTTAAAGTTTTGCATGCAAGTTACTATCAACCTTATATCTCAATAACCATTTATGGTATTGACTTGAAAGTTTATAAATATGTTCAGGGGCATCAGACAACCAAGGTAGATAACTCTTGACTGAATTTGATATGAATTATGGCCCCTTTTTAGCTCACCTGAGCCAGAGGCTCAAGGTGAGCTATTGTGACCGGTCTTCGTCCGTCGTCCGTCCGTCCGTCGTCCGTCCGTCCGTCGTCCGTCAACATTTTGCTTCAAACGACATCTCCTCCTTAACCGCTTGGTCAATTTTGATAAAACTTTACAGGGATGTTCCTTGGGTGGTCCCCTTTCAAAGTTGTTCAAAGAATTGAATTCCATTTGGAATTCTGGTTGCCATGGCAACGGAAAGAAAAAACTTAAAATGTCTTCTTCTCCAAAACAACCAACTTAATTTCAAAATGTTTTGGCACAGATGTTCCTTTGGTAAGTGTCTACCAAGATTGTTCAAATTATTTGGATCCGTAAAAAAACATGGCCGCCAGGGGCGGGGCTTATTTGCCTTATATGTATATAGAGAAACCTTTAAACAACATCTCCTCTGAAACCACTGGACAGAATTTGATTAAACTTGGCAGGGATGATCCTTGGGTCAACCTTCACAAAAGTTGCTAAAATAAACTTGATCCATGTAGAACTCTGGTTGCCATGGCAACAAAAAGGGGAAAAAAATGAAAACTTTAAAAATCATCTTCTTCAAAACTACTGGCCAGATTTTAAAATAAATTGGTACAGATGTTCCTTGGGTCAACCTCTACCAAAGTTGCTAAAATTATTCCGATCCGTAAAAAAACATGGCCGCCAGGGGCGGGGCTTATTTGTCTTATATGTATATAGAGAAACCTTTAAACAACATCTCCTCTGAAACCACTGGACAGAATTTGATTAAAATTGGCAGGGATGATCCTTGGGTCAACCTTCACAAAAGTTGCTAAAATAAACTTGATCCATGTAGAACTCTGGTTCCCTTGGCAACAAAAAGGGAAAAAAAATGAAAACTTTAAAAATCATCTTCTTCAAAACTACTGGCCAGATTTTAAAATAAATTGGTACAGATGTTCCTTGGGTCAACCTCTACCAAAGTTGCTAAAATTATTCCGATCTGTAAAAAAACATGGCCGCCAGGGGCGGGGCTTATTTGCCTTATATGTATATAGAGAAACCTTTAAACAACATCTCCTCTGAAACCACTGGACAGAATTTGATTCAAATTGGCAGGGATGATCCTTGGGTCAACCTTCACAAAAGTTGCTAAAATAAACTTGATCCATGTAGAACTCTGGTTGCCATGGCAACAAAAAAACAAGAAAAAAAGAAAACTTTAAAAGTCATCTTCTTCAAAACTACTGGCCAGATTTTAAAATAAATTGGTACAGATATTCCTTGGGCCAACCTCTACCAAAGTTGCTAAAATTATTCTGATCCGTAAAAAAACATGGCCGCCAGGGGCGGGGCTTATTTGCCTTATATGTACATAGAGAAACCTTTAAACAACATCTCCTCTGAAACCACTGGACAGATTTAGATTAAACTTGGCAGGGATGATCCTTGGGTCAACCTTCACAAAAGCTGCTAAAATAAACTTGATCCATGTAGAACTCTGGTTGCCATGGCAACAAAAAGAAAAAAAATATGAAAACTTTAAAAATCATCTTCTTCAAAACTGCTGGCCAGATTTTAAAATAAATTGGTACAGATGTTCCTTGGGTCAACCTATTTATCTCAGGTGAGCGATTTAGGGCCATCATGGGCCTCTTGTTTAATTAAAAATTTTGGTTAAAGTTTTGCATGCAATTGAAAATTTGGTTAAAGTTTTGTATGCAAGCTACTATCCAGTTTGTATCTCAGATATTGCTTGTGGAATTGACTAAAAAGTTAAGGAGTCAGGGGCTCAGATTACCAAGGAGGATAACTTTTGGACTGAATTTTATGCAAATTATGGCCCTTCTCTAACTTGGATTTTTGGTTAAAGTTTTGCACGGACAGTGTTATTGTGCTTATGTTTCAGTAACTAGGCATGGGATTGATTTTAGGCTTCATAAAAATATTAAGGAGTATCAGACTATCAAGGTATACCATTTTTGACTATTATTATGAACAGGGTATGTGAAGGGCAAGAATTGAAATAGATTTCTTTTGATTTACCAATAAGCATTTTGAATAGGCAAGCTTGCTGTCTTCTGACAGCTCTTGTTATATGCTTCATCTATTTGTCCACTCTGTAACCTCCATATCTAGGGATGGATTTTCATTATACTTTATAAAAGTGTTTCTCATTACATGAGGACATCTTGGTGCAACAATCATATGGGCTCTTGAAAGGTCAATGTCACAGGAGTTGTTAGAAATTTTCTTTGGTATTCATCAGCTTCATTTTCATTTTGCTCAATAACATCCCTATATATCTTGGGATTTTCATAGAACTTTACATATGTGTTTGTCATGACAAAAGGTGTGTCACATGCATCAAGATAGGTGTGTTTGAAAGGTCAAGGTCACGGGAGTTGTTAGAAATTGTCTTTGGTATTTATAGGCTACATCTTCGTGTCTGCTCTGTAACTTCCATATCTATGTTTGGATTTTCATGAAACTTGTAACAGAAGTGTTTGTCATCACACACAGTTGTGACATGTGTACCAACTATCTGTGGGCTTGAAGGGTCAGTGCATTTTGGGGATCATAATCCATTTCCATTATTTTCTTGTTTCTATATGGCACAAATTCTTCATGGGGGGCTTTTACAGATGGGGACTCCAGACAGTATTGGTTGCTTTACTAACAAGGCCTTGTTTCCTTATAGAGCACTCTATTTACAAAAAATCAAAATAATTCTAGCGGTCAGAATTTTATTTCATTCAACACTAATGGTTACCTTTTGCCTTGAAATTCATCCCTTGAACCCATGGGAATTAGCTTGTTTTCATATAATGTATATAGATAATATGTTTCAAAATAATTCTTATCTGAAATCAGTGTTCAGAATAAAGTTATGTTTGAACTTATTCCTCTGCCATAATTGCTTACCCTTGATATGAGGCCTCCATATAGTCAGCTAGTTTTCTTTTATAATCTCTATTGAAATTTTATGATTCTTTGTAGCTTAAGTTTGTATCTAGTTCATGTTGAAAATAATTGGCCTGAACTGTTTTAATTAGGCTTGTGAGCATTTAAGGGTCACTATGGCCCTTTTTGTTTCCATTATAATTCATCCAGTAAGGAAGGGCCATGATTCAGTTATTAGACCAACAATCCACGGATAAACCTGATACAAAAGAAGATTTGAATTCCACCAACAATCCATGCAGAAATCTAATACAAAATAAGATTTGAATTCCATCAAAAATCCATGCAGAAATCTAAAACAAAATAAGACATGAATTTCACCAAAAATCCATGCAGAAATCTAATACAAAATAAGATTTGAATTCCACCAACAATCCATGCAGAAATCTAATACAAAATAAGACTTATATTTCACCAAAAATCCATGCAGAAATCTAATACAAAATAAGACATGAATTTCACCAAAAATCCATGCATAAATCCAATACAAAATAAGATTTGAATTCCACCAACAATCCATGCAGAAATCTAATACAAAATAAGACATGAATTTCACCAAAAATCCATGCATAAATCCAATACAAAATAAGATTTGAATTCCACCAACAATCCATGCAGAAATCTAATACAAAATAAGATTTGAATTCCACCAACAATCCATGCAGAAATCTAATACAAAATAAGACATGAATTTCACCAAAAATCCATGCAGAAATCTAATACAAAATAAGATTTGAATTCCACCAACAATCCATGCAGAAATCTAATACAAAATAAGACATGAATTTCACCATAAATCCATGCATAAATCCAATACAAAATAAGATTTGAATTCCACCAACAATCCATGCAGAAATCTAATACAAAATAAGATATGAATTCCATCAAAAATCCATGCAGAAATCTAATACAAAATAAGACATGAATTTCACCAAAAATCCATGCAGAAATCCAATACAAAATAAGACATGAATTCCACCAACAATCCATGCAGAAATCTAATACAAAATAAGACATGAATTTCACCAAAAATCCATGCATAAATCCAATACAAAATAAGATTTGAATTCCACCAACAATCCATGCAGAAATCTAATACAAAATAAGACATGAATTTCACCAAAAATCCATGCATAAATCCAATACAAAATAAGATTTGAATTCCATCAAAAATCCATGCATAAATCTAATACAAAATAAGATTTGAATTCCATCAAAAATCCATGCAGAAATCTAATACAAAATAAGACATGAATTACACCAAAAATCCATGCATAAATCCAATACAAAATAAGATTTGAATTCCACCAAAAATCCATGCATAAATCCAATACAAAATAAGATTTGAATTCCACCAACAATCCATGCAGAAATCTAATACAAAATAAGACATGAATTCACCAACAACCATGCAGAAATCAAAAAAACTTATATTTCACCAAAAGTCCATGCAGAAATCTAATACAAAATAAGACTTAAATTCCACCAAAAATCCTAAGCACTTAGTAATACTTGAGTTCTTAAATTGTGCTTTCAGCCATTCTTAGTGAAATATTCAAGTACATGACAGTCAAAGATGATAGAAATGATTACCTTAATATCTAACAATATATGTAAAGGAATGAAATAAATGGGTATTTTTATTGCAGAAATATATATAATGTAAACGTTAAATTATTTACTTAGTGTTAAGTGTGGTTTGCAGTATTTGTAGCAAGATTCTAATATGGCATTCTGTTTAGAAGTCACATGAGCCATGAAATCACCATCTCTTTAATTGCCATTTCTGAGTTATTGGACCATGATATTTCTCTTTCAGGTGGATCCAGAGATCATGGGAGGTATGACTGTGGACATCGGTGACAAGTACATTGACATGTCCACTGCCAACAAGATCAAGAAGTTCACCAAGCTTATAGAGGAAACTGTGTAGTTAGGACTTCTGTGGAACATTGTGGTTGTACCAACACTCTGACCAGCTGACCTGTGTGTGCTAGTGATCATCATTATTATAACAGACTGTTAGAAATTGGATAAAACGTTTTGGATGATAAATGAATTAAAATTTATTTGTAATTAAGTAGTTCTTTTGTCCTGTGCTCCTGGGAACAAATGTGGATGAGGGTGTAACTATGTCAGTCCAAGGTTGCCTGTTGCAAAGCATATATGTATATGCTCAAGATGAGCTATTAGGACCAGTTAGTGTCCATTGTATGTCGTCCACAATTAGTTTACACCCTAGTGATTCTAGCATCTTTATTTCTTACAGAATTATCTTTTAACTTCAAAACAATGTTTATGACCCTCCCCATTGGCTATTTGGTTAAAGTGTCCGCCTCAAGAGCAGGAGGTTGTGAGTTCAATCTCTGGCAGCGACATACCAAAGTCATAAAAGATGGTACTGGTATAGCTCCTTTGCTTGGCACTTAGCATAAAATAAGGGTAGATCAAGACCTGGATGGCCTGGTGTCAGGATAATGTGACCGGGTGTGGTATCATGCCACATGTCTACGGCCTGATACTGCAGTGTGATAGCACTATATCTGTCTCAAGTAGACATCGTCTCCAAATGACTGAATTACTGTCAGTGGAACATTAAACCCAACAAACAAACCATGTTTATGGCTACAATCTCTCAGACAGTTTTTGTTATGGCTTGTATCTGCCAAGGAGTTTTGCCCTTTAAATGTAAAAAAAAATTCCAGATTAATTAATACTTTGTTTACACTCTAGTATCTTCATTTCTCTAGCATTCTTCTCCAAACTTTATGACATTGTTTATTGCCAATAATACCTTGCTTTAGTTTGATTATGGCTAGTTAATTGGCCAATTTTGTCATGAGTTATGGCCCTTGAATTATTAAAAAAGGCCAGATTTCATTTTGGTCATACTCGATGTTATTCATTTCTTATACTGTCTTCTTCTTCAAACAATGTTTATGGCCAATGGTCTATGACAAGTTTGGTTATGGCTAATATGGATCTCTCTTCATAGACAGCCGCCTGACTCGTTATGGGTCGTTCTCTCTCTCTTATACATACTAGATTCGGTGGATATGAAGAATTTATCCATCAAATAGTAACCTACTTATAAAGAAATTTGAACAAGCGACTTCTAAACCAAAAGACTTTATCACATACAGTACAACAGTACAGAGAGAACGACCCATAACGAGTCAGACGGCTGTCTATGAAGAGAGATTTTATATGTGATGACGTCATTTCCGGTTATACCACCAATACACTTCCGGTTCATTGAATTCAAAACATAGCTTGAAGTGAGACCTTTCTATCTATACCAAGATCACGCAAATCGGTCAAGAAATGACTGAGATATAGCCTTAAATATATTTTGTGGAGAATATTTGACGCCATTTTCCGGTCACGTGACATTTTTCAAACGCTTATATCTCGCGAACGAATAAAGATAACCCTATAAAAGTATACCTTTCCAACGGTATATGAAACACGATCTTTTGAGAAAGTTGAAAATTGGGTTTAAAAATCGCTGTTACGTCATAACTCAGTAACGGTTGAAAATCGAATCGAGAACATAGGGTTTATTTTGAAGTATTTTGATAAATCTATCAATTGATATAAAAATTGTGAAAATCAATATCGTAAACGGTTGCACTAGACAGGAAAAACTGATTTAAGCTCTTTTATTATTTTGTTGTTGTTTCAACCAATATAGAAAATATGAACATAACGGTTTTAAAGTTTAAAGAATTCCGATTATTTTGAAGTATTACACTTACAAATATTCGTAGTTTAACAGAATATATAGATACCTACATCACTTTATAACCCTTATTCTAACTCCCTCTAAAAGTCGTGCAACTAGGAGATATTTAATCCGTTACCTAGGTAAAGCTAAGGATTAACGTAAACATTGGTCAGCTCCCTTTGTAGGGCTATCTTAATCCGATCTCAAGTCAACCAATATTGACGTATAAATGGTACTGGGCCCTTACAAGGAGTCGAAGTCATGTATAAACTTGACCATTCATGTCCACTCTAGCGCAGAAAAGATACTAAGAAGCAACATATATATATTGGAATTGTGACTGGAAGGTTGGATTTGGAAGTTACCAATTTGGTAAGTTGATTTTTCATCAATGCTTTCATGCAGAAAATATACTAAAAAGCAACATAATATAAATTGGAATTGTGACTGAAAGATTTAATTTGAAAGTTAACAATTTGGTAAGTTGATTTTTCATCAATGTGATCAGACGCTAAAATGATGGTATTTTCAGTAGATTCCTATTATTATTATTGGGAATATCTAAATTATTTTCATTCTATTATATCAATTGATTATATGTACAAGAAAGGCTGGGAAAAATCTGAAATACTTATTAAATAGCTGTTTTTAAAAAAAAAAGTTCACTTTATGTATTAGAATTATATTTTATGCTACATTCACCTGTAATTTCTGAAAACTTACCTTAACACGTGAAACAGATCTGAGCCTCGTTTTGAACACGTAATTCGATTGGTCAATAAAGGCTGACATTTGATTGGTCGAGGACTCGTTCCTGATTAGTTGAAAAAGAATGTTTCTGATTGGTTGATTTTTCAATCCCCTAACTACAAGTTACGTTTGAGGGAGATATTGATCACTCACACATCCGCTCCTAAATCAACACACGCCAGACAAAGTTTCGACTCTAAAGGGATTAACTTGGGACACTTGTATAGACCACTGTTCGCGTTTCCTTCCCTAAATCAACACACGCCAGACAGACACTTGGGCGACTTTAAAGAGATTAACTTCTGACACTCGTATAGGTCATTGTTCGCATTTCCGTCCCTAAATCAATATCGCTATTGTTCAATCGCTAAAAATAGACCGTCTATTGTTAACGCGGGTGGCTTGGGAAACGAGTGCAAAAGTTGTGAAATGTCATTTCTAAAAATAGTTTCTAAAAATAGCTGTCGCTTATCTCGAGTTTCATTTGAGCAAAGGACGCCGAGGAGTCAACATCGTAAAAGGTGAGCATTAGTATTTAGACCTAGTTGATATATATTATCATCCTATTTTTTATGAATGTTCTATATATTTAATTATTATTATTATTATTATTGATGTGATTTTTAAAATTAATATTATTGTTATTATTATTTATTGGTGTTTAGTAAATTAATTATTACTATTAAAAGAATACCAAGGTCTGAGATCGAATGGAAGTGACCCTCAATTTCCGCGAGTAGATCTTAGATCGAGTATACAAGTCACCTCTGTATACTATAACCAAGCAAATGACAACTAATATGGCCGCCGCACATGCGCACTACCCTTAAACTCTTATATGCAAATTAGATACCCTAAAAATTCAATATGGCCGCCGCACATGCGCACAACCCTTAAACGCTTATATGCAAATGAATTACTATTAATAGAAACAAAATGGCCGCCTATTACGTCATCTTTGTTTACACGTAAAGCGTCCCCTATACTACTATTTTAGTTAAGAGTATGAATATATCTCTTAGCCAAGTTTGAGTATGAATGATATTGGACCAGCAGGTCAGGAGTAATGGCCCTTGAAATGTATAAAAGGACAGATTTTACCTTTTGACACCCTTACAATCTTATTTATTAAGAAATCTTGCTGGTTAAGCTCCCTAGCTTGGCACTCGACATACCAGTATAAGGGTAGTTCCAGGACTGGATGGCCTGGTGTCAGGATGTAAATGTGCCTTGACTATTTGAGTTTACCGTCGCTTTGACAGTATTTCAGTCATATAGCGACGTCCAGCTAATTACAGGTGGAGGAAGACCCCGAATGCACGAAGGCATCCGGGTACAACCACCGACCTAGGATGTAAATTTGACGAGGTGTGGTATCATGTCAAATGTCTACTGTGGGATACATCAGTGTGGCAGCACTTTATCTGTCTCTAGTAGACATGGTCTCAAAATGGATGAAATACTGTCGGCAGGACATATTGAACCCAACAAGCAAACAAAAGCAATCCTGATCAAACTTATGCACAATGTTAAGGACGATTTCTACAGATTTCTACAATAATAATCCTTTCATAGAATTTTCTAATTTTTTGACATCCGTAGTAGAATCCAATGGCGAGTTCGAAAATGAAAAGAAAAAGTAAGGTTGTCGGGCTACTTTTTTAGTAAAAATGAAGTTTCCATGGTAACCAATTTGGTGAAATCCTACAAAATGGCCTAATTTATTCAAGTTACTTAAAATATTCCAGATATTTTACACAAACATAACAAACATGAATTTGCACACAAAACAACTTTATTTTATGTTATAATTAAGTAATTTTTCCATCTGTACATTTTTTCAACACAATACAGCCATTTTGAATTTCCTCACAGGGTAAAAATGAAAGAAAAAACACTCATGTTCTGCAAATAAATAAAGATTAAATAATAATCCTTTCATAGAATGTTTTTATTTTTTGATATCCATAGTAGAATTTAATGGCGAGTTTAAAAATGAAAAGAAAAAGTAAGGTTGTCGGGCTACTTTTTTTGTAAAAATGAAATTTCCATGGTAACCAATTTGCCAAAACTATAAAAAAAATCATAAAAATTCTTTTTAAATATCCATTATCATCCAAAGAAATTGATTTAACAGGTTGACGGTACAGCTGGGATGCCGCTCTTATTCTATCAGATCGTTCTTTCTTTGATTTTTTAACAAACTGACCGCGTATCCGTAGTAGTTGGCTCATCGTAATCGATGACTTAAACGCAAAGTGAAATGTCCGAATGCTTTTCAACTATTTCCTTTTTGAAGAGTAAAAGTCGACGATTATCTCTCCTAGATGCGCTTGAGTGATGCGCATAAATTACTACCGAAAACGTCCTTAATGGACGAAGGTCTATTATGACTTCCATTAGATTAATCTTGTACTTATCAACATGCGGTTTAAGAACAAAAGTAAATTATACAATCAACAATACTGACACCTTTACATATTGTACGACCTTCATAATCTTCATGTGAACGTCAACTCAATGTAAAATATATATGATTACGATAGGAAATTCAGCTGGCTTGCGGTTGGTCGGTGGTTGTACCCGGATGCCTCCGTGCATTCGGGGTCTTCCTCCACCTGTAATTAGCTGGACGTCGCTATATGACTGAAATACTGTCGAAGCGACGGTGTACTCAAATAGTCAAGTCACAATAGGAAAATCCAAAACATATTCGTGTATAACCATTATTATTAACAATATTGATTAAAACTGTTGGCTATAGCAAATTCCCGGGTTTTTTTTTTGTTTTTTTGGAAGAGTCTAAAAAAAAAAATCAGTATCGATAGAGTCATCCATGCATTTTTTTTGTCTGTATTTAAATCCCCATGCAGACTCGTATTCATGTAATTGCTTGGCAATTACAAAGCAGTGATTGATTGAATGGGAGGTATAGGAACGGCTTAATTTCTTTTTCCTTCGAAAGAACTTCATGTGTGATGGGCGTTCCAAAAAAAAAAATGTTACTTTTGCTTTATTTCGTGGAAATCGTGCTGAAACCACCTCGTCTCGATAGTGATCACTGAAGCGTAACATATGTTTATATCATCGATCTGCTTCTACAACGTTATTGGAGAGAAATTAAGTTGATCAAATACTGTATATTTTCTACAAATAATTTACGAAATCTTGTTGTGTTATGCTATAAATGCACGTTTCAACAAAATAGATGTTAACTACATCTTATGATAATAACATTTATAAATAAAGCAATCGATTGGTCCCAGCACAACTTTACAGTGATACACTGAAATACGTATTTTATTTTCATTTTGCAAAATCACCAAAACTTTGGGCAAAATTTCAGGAAGTGTTATTTAGCCGATCCTCTTTTCTAAATGTCACGTATAATCTAATTCTTCATTGTCTGAAAAGGAATTGCTATCAGTTTTATTATTTATTAGTTTTGTACACATGCAACAAATTGAGATATTGTAAGAAGGGAATTAATGCATGCTCGTCTATATTCAGCTTCGTGTTTATCCTGGCAACCTCCAGGAATTAGATAAACCTTATTTAAGAAGTTGGATTATGAAACAGATCTGTGTCCTTCATAAGGATCGCATACAAGGCTGATGTAAGGCTATGTTATCGTATTCGTATAACATGCCTAACAATATCCGAAGAAAATGTCGCGCACTTTCTATCTAAATAGGTCTTTCTAGTTTAAGTCACGTTAAGCACTGGTCACGATGGCTCGCCTCATCTCAGACATGACTAAGTCGCTTAAAACTGATCCTTATATTTTTGGCACTCAGCACATTAGTCTCCAACACAGGAGATCTCACACAGACCTCTGCCACACTGAGTTGAAAAATAGCTCTATCTCAGCTAAATCACAGGTTAACAATAAAGTATGACAAGAGGTTCATACTATGGTCACGTGGAAACTCAGTGTGGCAATTATCCTGGTTTACCCTGTGTCCAGATAAAGTTTGTCTGCCACCATGCCATATGAGCGAGCCTTTAAATGCTACAGCCCCTATAGCACTTGGCCTGTTTTACTATTTAAACTTTGTACGAAACTAAACTTCGTATGTATACGTAGATTTACAAATATCAAATAATATTGCTATTATTTAATGTTTCTTTCATAAAAGGATAAATTTATATATTGCAATGGGATAGGTCACCTTTCTTAATATTTCATTGTGAAAATAAGAACTTAACAATTAAAATGAGATAGAATTAGTTCGTACAATGTTTAGTAGAACGGAATCAGGCCCCGTCTTGTCTGTGTCAGGGTAAGATATCTTACAGTCCCTGAAGAATTTCGTATGTTGCAAACACTGTTATACTTTTTGACATGTATGGGTCTGGGTAGTTTATGGTACAGGATATGAAGTCTTGTAACTGTTCTTCTACGAAATCATTAATTTTCGCGGGACACTAATTTTCGTCGATTTCTTGGTGAGTTTTATCCACGAATATTAGTCCGCACGAAAACTTGTCTCTTATATATAGACCTCACGTATTCTCGAACATAGATCCACGAATAAATGTACCTACTAAATTCCCCTAGGTACATAATCAACGAAATTTAATGTCAACGGAAATTAATGATTTTACAGTACCGTGATAGTTGATAACAGTTATATTGCACTTCCGTGTATTCATTAAGTTGGAAAATGCCTTGTTCAGTTAGCATTAATTTTCGGTTTTTATGCTACTGGGATTATTATGATAACATACGGGGTTTGAAAAAAAAAGACAGTTGTTTACTAAATTTATTTTAGGTACTTCCTCCGTATTTATTTAATCAGTACCTTGTGAAATAAATAACGTACTTTTCAGACTGACGGTGTTAGATAAGAACCCCTAATGCTGTTAATGTATTTAAAATCGCCCGTAGTAGACTTAGGTGTTCCCCTATCTTTAAGGAGACAACACGCAACTGATA
>CM037787.1:39552574-39602574 GCA_021229015.1 Solen grandis
TTGTAGGATGTGTACTACCTCATTTGTTTTATTTTCTTAACATCCTTGTTGTTGAGGGTATAAGACTATGAGTGCATTTAGCAGTACAGTAATTGCAGGCAATTGTCCATTTACTTCAGATATTTCATCTTGTAGTTTTTATTATGAGTTTATATTAATAGACATATATGATTTTTGTATAAGCAGAAAATAGAGGTGTAAATTTAAGGATTATAGACGAAGCGTACCATTACCGAAGCGTACCAGGACGAAGCGTACCATTTATGCGGTCGAAGCGTACCACTTTAAAAATTATATCGGGAAATTGCTTGAATATGAATAAGTTTATGTTGCTGATGTTCATTAAGCATCCATAACTTGAATTTATTTCATATTTGATGTTTATGTACTTATTTGAAAACAGCGACATCGATTTTTGTAGAAAAAAAATAAGACGCGGAACCTCACACGGCAACAGGATATAAACTATATACCGGGGAATGTCATTTAATTTCAAATTCAATTTTGTATATCATAGGTGTTTCATTATCATCCTACATTTATCTAAATGCATTCATGTTGTGTTAATATTTAACGAAAGATGCCAACGCAATATTATAATTTATCTTAAAGTTGCGAAACCATATACAAGTACAAGTACAAATATTTTATTGCTTTAAACATATACATATTTATAGCAATTACAAAAACAAATTCAATAAAGGACATGATTTTACAGGAGCTATAACATCATACAGTCCAAAATTAAATATTCACTAAACATATTGTTTAAAAATGCTAAACTTTTTTTTTTTAACAATTATTATTGAAGTAAAGGTAGATAGTGAAGAGTAGATTAATTAATGGATAATTTCTTTTATATTAAGTCTTACAGATGTGTATCGTATATTACACTCTTTGGAGATTTGCATAATATATATACTTAGATAAATTAATGATAATATTTCGAGATGTTGAACTCATTAAATTAGTAAATTTTTGTTTTGTTGGCCATGTATAATAGTAACGTTTAATATAAATTGATCTAAGTGTAGAATATTTCGGACAAATAAGTAAAAAGTGATATTCCGTTTCCAATTGACCTGAGTTACAATTTTGGCAAATTCTATTGTTTCTATAAATATTAGTATGACGACCTTGTTCTATTGCTAAGTTATGTGATGATGTTCGAAATTTTGCTAACGCTATCCTAAACTTTGTTACAGTAAGTATGTCTAAATAGTTTTCGAAGTTAAAAGTGAACTTAAATAAACAGTATGTATCAAGTCGACTCGAGTTATTTATCGATGAATACCAAGTTTGTATGTATATATCTAATAATCTCTGTTTAATATAGTTAAAATTAATAGGCATATTAAACTGGTTTTCCCATAGAAAAGATAGCCCTGATTGATTTAAAATAGTTTTTATATGAAATGCCCAATTATTACCATTATATGTCAGTCCATTCTCAGTATCTGTTTTTAACATAAAATAGGTTTTAAATAATATGGTTCTTTCACTTAAGGTGAGAAGTTTAGTCCAGTATTTAAGAAGAAGTAGTTTTCTATGTAAAAACATTGGTATACGACCCAATTCACCATATAAAGCATCTAAGTTGGTTGACTGTTTAACTCCAAGTAATCTTCTACAAAATTTAGAGAATAACGCTTCTATATTTGGGCTTTGGTGACTACCCCATACTTCAGAAGAATATGTGAGAATAGGAAGAACAAGAGAATCAAACAATTTTAATTTTTGGGATATGGGAAGTTCAATTTGATTGTTGACAATAAAGAGGTTATGTAACGAAAATGAAGCATGCTGAGCTATATACCGCTGTGTGCGATTCCAATTACCATTTTTAAATAGATAGACTCCCAAATATTTAAATGATTCTACAATTTCAAGTTTTGTATTATTAAGAAAAAAATTATAGTGGCTACGCTTACCGTTTTCAAAAATCATTACTTTTGTTTTCTTAACATTAATATTTAATTTCCAGATATTACAGTATTGCTCTATATCATTTAATATTGATTGTAACGATTCTGGATCTTGTGTGAAAACAACAGCATCATCAGCAAATAGTAATAAAAAAAGTTGTACATCTTCAACAGTTAATAAACCATTTAAATTTGAATTAATATTCCTTAAAATATCATTTAAATAAAATAGACACAAAATACTGCTGATAGGATCACCTTGCTTTACCCCAATTTTAGAATGTATATGATTAGATTTCATAGAATTGTATTTAATGAATGATTTGACATTTATATACATGGATTTTATTGCATTGGTAAATTTTGTACTTATATCTTCATCTAACAGTTTTCTCCATAATAAAAGTCTGTCAATACGGTCAAACATTTTCTCCCAGTCTAGGAATGCTACATAAAGTTTTCTTTTAGACGATAATGTTTTTGTTATGATTGCATGCAATATGAAAATACAGTCTGTTGTTGATTTGTTTTTTTGAAATCCAAACTGATTGTCTATAAATTTACCATATTTATCAGCCCATTTTGTTATACGATTTACTAATAATTTGGAGTATATTTTTGAGAGAATGTTATTCAGAGTGATTCCTCTATAATTTTTAGCCTCCTGAGAGCCGCCTTTAAAAATTGGTATAATGATACCCTCTCCCCAACTTGCAGGAAAAATTCCATCATTAAAAATTTTGTTATAAAAGCAAACTAAAAAAGGTGAGATTATATCAAAAGAGTGTTTAAATACTTCAGCTATTAAATGGTCATTTCCGG
This sequence comes from Solen grandis, assembly GCA_021229015.1. NCBI lineage: Eukaryota > Metazoa > Mollusca > Bivalvia > Adapedonta > Solenidae > Solen > Solen grandis. The sequence goes on from CM037787.1 coordinate 39,555,322, forward strand.
GACTTTTTGAGTTACTTTGTGAGAATACAGCAGTTTTAATTTCTGATACAGTAAAGTCACAATCAAGATCAATATCATAAACATAATCATCATGGGGCTCACTATGAATATCGTGTTCACTTTGTGTGTTTTCTGAACCATAAAGATCATTAAAATGAGTGAACATATCATCTATTGTAACATTATCAGAATCAACATTTGGTTTTTTGAATTGTAATTTGATATTTTTCCAAAAATATTTAGGGTCTGATTTTGCTAAGTTTGAAATTCTATTGCCTTCCTCTCTTTTAAATTTTAATTTACTTTTACGTTTTATATTATTATAAAAACGTTTTTTGTTTAAGAAATATTGCTTATTCTCGGTTGAGCGATTTCTGAGAAAAATGTTTCTTGCTTTATTAAACTCTTTTCTGGCCTCATAACATTCCTTGTTAAACTTTTTTTTTTTCTTAATTTTCCAAACACTTTAAAGGCATTATTTTGCATATATTTTGTGAATGAATTAATTGTAAAGTCAATTATGTTGTTATTTATATCTGTGGTCAGATTATCTAAGTGTTGAATATCGACTATTAAACTATTGCGAAAAATGGGTATCTGCGTATCGTCCCAATCAATAAATAATTCCTGGTCAGTACACGTACTCTCAGTGATAACAGGTAAACGTAACATTTCAATACAAAAATGTACAGCACAATGATCTGATAACTCACTCGGTGGCATAATTTCAAATGTAGAAATATATCGAAAATCATGTTCATTCATCAATATATAGTCAACAACGCTCATACCATTATTATTAATGAACGTGTATTCACCTATATACCTGTCGTTATGTAAACGCCCATTAGCTATAAATAGATTTGTTGTTTTACACAGTTCAGTGAGCCGCACGGTGTGTGCGTCAAGCACGTGGTCTTTGTTTACCCTAGGTATAACTCCGTCATTTATACGTATAGTTAAATAATTGTCTAAATATCTATCATGAACAATAAAATCAGGTTCATTCGACGTTCTACTATTTAAATCTCCAGTAACAATCACTTTACCCTGTAATTTATATGTTTCTATATCATATTCTAGACGATCGAACATGTCAATTTCAGAATTAGCTTGAATTAAGATATTAGAGTATCTTGGAGGAATATATGAACAGCAAATATACACATCTTCTTTGAAATGAAATAGAGTTTTACAAATTTTTAACCAAAGAATTCCACATTGATGTTCTTTTACAAAATATATTTTGTCACTAAATTTGGACTTGTAGTACACTGAAATTCCACCCGAACATCGTCCTTTTTGCGTGTTATACGATTTATTTCCAAATAGATGCTTAACATTATAATTGTTTATATTTAGATTAAAACTTGTTTTTGATGACAACCAAGTTTCTGTAAGAATAATTAAATCATGATCATTAATTATTTTGATAAGTTCTGGATCTGCTATTTTCCTGGCTAAGCCATTAATGTTCCAAGATATAATATTAAGTTGCTCCTCTTGACACCTCTATGGTGCTGACTGTGGTGGTACATACACGACGTCGTTGATGTAAAGTTTATCACCCATAAATCGAACGGATTTGCCTTTTTCTCTTTCTAAGGTACACGGCGTTCAAGGTACGTCTAGCTTCGCGCCACTCCTTTGGCATCTGTATTCCTATTCCGTATCCAGCATCCTTAAGCTGAGTTTTGCGGTCCACGGAAGCCTGTCGGACTTGTTCACGATGGCGATGATTATGGAACTTCACCACAATAGGTCTGGGTTTGCTAGGGTTGACCTTCTTACCCAACCGATGAGCCCGATCGAAGGAAATATCACTGGTATCAATGTCAAGTTTGTCATGGATGACATCCTTAACCAGATCATCACATGTTGTTTCAGCACCAGGACTACCAGCAGCTGCCTCAGCAATCCCATAAAATATCAAATTGTCCCTCATACTTCTAAATTCAAGGTCAAGTAATTTGTCCTTCATGGATTCTTCAGTATCATGTACATCTTTTAGATCTTTTTTAAGATTCTTAACAGATTGTTGCGCTGATTTTACTTCACACGAGTGTTTATCGTACTTCTCATTAAGGAATGAGGTGGCATTTTCTACTTCAGTGACCCGATGTTCAATACCATTCACTTTAGTTTCGAGGTCACCAAATTTCGCGCACAATGAATTAATTGTCTTTTCCATTTTATCAATTTTCTGGACACTTGATTTAATAATTTTGATGTCTTCCATAATAGCTAATGCCCATGATGGAGCCTGATCCTGAAGCTGATTGGAAAATGCGCTGTTTACCATAAACTGAGGTGGAAACTGCCCTGGTGGTGATGGAATGTATGGACCAGTATAGGGCTGTTGATAATTTGTTTGGGATGCCATGACTCGGTTTACTATAGGCGTCTCGTATTTAAAATACCCAGTCTCGTTCCGCTGCCGTTTAGTAAGACTATCTACTTCGGTTTCATTGTTAACATCAACAAGCGTTGGTGTGTCAGCCGTATTTTTGTGTACAGCCTTGTCGCTCGTGAGGCTCGTGCAGTGTGTATCGGTCCCTTCACATAAAGGCGAAATAATTTTACGTTTTTTCTTCTTATTTTCTTTTTTTGTCGAGTCTTTTTGTTTTGGTGGCATGAAGTTAAGGTACTTACAATTTATTTAGTCCAAATATATTCCAATATATCTCCTTATTTTGAATTTTATTCCACCAAATTCACTGAGCACAAAATCCATGTCCTCATCGAAAAGGGAGGTTACCAAATATATACATACAAGCATGATGCCGAACCTTTTAATCATTAAATGCAATAATTATGTACAAACATCAAAAGCCGACTGTTAATTACTATTATCAAATCAATTATGATTGATTAATTGCTTGATTAGCAATCATCATAGGTTAGTGTCAGTATTACCAAAACCGCGAATCGTTAATGACATCGGTTTGCTTTATCGGTTTTCACACATAAATTAAATCATACCGACACGAATTACTCAAACAACAATTCGCATCGTATAAAATGGTGCGTATAGAAATAGAATGCACTCATCATGTCGGACTATCCGTGTATCGACTGTTCTTTGAACATTACTGGACGGAGTCAGGCCATTCAATGTGCAGACTGTGAAAGATGGCAACATCAGAAATGTAATAATAAATATATATCAATAAAGGTTAAAAAAAACAAACGTTTTTTTGTTTTCGATATCGTCATTCAAGCAGAATCCCGTTATTTGCCAACTAAAAATACTTTTTCGATTCAACTGATACACTGATTTGAAATTCAAAGAAAGCCGAATCCTTTAACCATATCCAACCCGATTACACTATGTACAGCACGTGTTAACACCTAGCTTTGCACAGAATCAAATTGCGTCACAGGGTCATGGGGTTGGCACGTGTCGAGTAGACAGTACACAACTTAATCAGCAATATCTCACGTAGGCATTTGAGGAAGCACGACTTTTTTGCTTGTTGATTTTTTTTTCTTTAAAGACATCAGTTCCTTTTCAGTCGCATACGGATACTACATTTGGATCCATAATGAATAAGAGACATGGATTTCTTAATGCCAAATTGCAGTTTTTCAAAATCGTGCTGGTATGTTTAATATATTAATCCTATTCCGATATTGATCTAGGTACTTACATGCATGCATTTTCATAGTAACAACAAGATCCCGTATTGACTAAAATACGTCATAAACACGAAAAAAAAAAGAAGATTATCTGCATATGTAATCTGACATTATCGGCGGTATATCACTCGATTTTTCACTCAATGTCGTGCCTTTAATTATTATAATAATGCATGTTTGACAAAATATTATTCCATTCTGTCATATATCACCTTTAAATCAATTCAATTTAAATAACAAAACATAAAATATTAGCGCTAAATTACCTATTTTGAAAAGTGGTACGCTTCGACCAAAAATGGTACGCTTCGGTAATGGTACGCTTCGTCCATTACCCTAAATTTAATAGGTCATACATGTGTATATGTAATTAAAAATGCAAATATTAATTCACTTTTAATAAGAGGTGATTTGTTGCTAAACTACCTTTCAGAATACTATCACCATGCTTGGATGGTTTTATATTTGCCATACCTAGTTGGACCTATCCTTTACTGGGATAAATTTTCACTGAGTTATAGCCCTTTGTTACGGTATGTTCTGCGAATATTTTTTGTCTTTTTTTCTCATCTACCCTTGGTCAAATTTCCTTGAACCTCCACAAGATGTATGAGAACCATGCCTAGCTACATATACATACCAGCAACACATCCCTCTAGGAATAATGGCGTAGCTACATATACATACCAGCCACACATCCCTCTAGGAATAATGGCATAGCTACATATACATACCAGCCACACATCCCTCTAGGAATAATGGTGTAGCTACATATACATACCAGCCACACCTCCCTCTAGGAATAATGGCATAGCTACATATACATACCAGCGACACATCCCTCTAGGAATAATGGCATAGCTACATATACATACCTGCCACACATCCCTCTAGGAATAATGGTGTAGCTACATATACATACCAGCCACACATCCCTCTAGGTATAATGGCGTAGCTACATATACATACCTGCCACACATCCCTCTAGGAATAATGGCGTAGCTACATATACATACCAGCCACACCTCCCTCTAGGAATAATGGTGTAGCTACATATACATACCTGCCACATCTCCCTCTATGAATAATGGCGTAGCTACATATACATACCTGCCACACATCCCTCTAGGAATAATGGCGTAGCTACATATACATACCAGCCAACATCCTCTAGGATTATGGCGTAGCTACATATACATACCAGCCACACATCCCTCTAGGAATAATGGTGTAGCTACATATACATACCAGCGACACAGCCCTCTCTGAATAATGGCGTAGCTACATATACATACCAGCCACACATCCCTCTAGGAATAATGGCGTAGCTACATATACATACCAGCAACACATCCCTCTAGGAATAATGGTGTAGCTACATATACATACCAGCAACACATCCCTCTAGGAATAATGGGTAGCTACATTAATATACCAGCAACACATCCCTCTAGGAATAATGGCGTAGCTACATTTATATACCAGCAACACATCCCTCTAGGAATAATGGCCTAGCTACATATACATACCAGCCACACATCCCTCTAGGAATAATGGCCTAGCTACATAGACATACCAGCCACACCTCCCTCTAGGTATAATGGCGTAGCTACATATACATACCAGCAACACATCCTCTCCCCCCCCCCCCCCCCCCCCCCCCCCCCCCCCCCCCCCCCCCCCCCCCCCCCCCCCCCCCCCCCCCCCCCCCCCCCCCCCCCCCCCCTCTCCCCCCCCCCCCCCCCCCCCCCCCCCCCCCCCCCCCCCCCCCCCCCCCCCCCCCCCCCCCCCCCCCCCCCCCCCCCCCCCCCCCCCCCCCCCCCCCCCCCCCCCCCCCCCCCCCCCCCCCCCCCCCCCCCCCCCCCCCCCCACCCCCCCCCCCCCCCCCCCCCCCCCCCCCCCCCCCCCCCCCCCCCCCCCCCCCCCCCCCCCCCCCCCCCCCCCCCCCCCCCCCCCCCCCCCCCCCCCCCCCCCCCATAGTACATATACATACCAGCGACACAGCCCTTTCTGAAAAATGGCATAGCTACATATACATACCAGCGACACAGCCCTCTCTGAATAATGGTGTAGCTACATATACGTACCAGCCACACATCCCTCTAGGAATAATGGTGTAGCTACATATACATACCAGCCACACATCCCTCTAGGAATAATGGCGTAGCTACATATACATACCAGCCACACATCCCTCTAGGTATAATGGCGTAGCTACATATACATACCAGCGACACAGCCCTCTCTGAATAATGGCGTAGCTACATATACATACCAGCCACACATCCCTCTAGGAATAATGGTGTAGCTACATATACATACCAGCAACACATCCCTCTAGGAATAATGGCGTAGCTACATATACATACCAGCACACATCCCTCTAGAATAATGGCGTAGCTACATATACATACCAGCAACACATCCCTCTAGGAATAATGGTGTAGCTACATATAATACATACCACAGGAACACCATCCCTCTCTAGGAATAATGGTGTAGCTACATATACATACCAGCAACACATCCCTCTAGGAATAATGGTGTAGCTACATATACATACCAGCAACACATCCCTCTAGGAATAATGGCGTAGCTACATATACATACCAGCCACACATCCCTCTAGGAATAATGGCATAGCTACATATACATACCAGCCACACATCCCTCTAGGAATAATGGCGTAGCTACATATACATACCAGCAACACATCCCTCTAGGAATAATGGTGTAGCTACATATACATACCAGCAACACATCCCTCTAGGAATAATGGTGTAGCTACATATACATACCAGCAACACATCCCTCTAGGAATAATGGCCTAGCTACATATACATACCAGCAACATATCCCTCTAGGAATAATGGTTCATTGGATAATATATTCAACTTGGGTGAATTCTTCTGGTAAAAGTCATGTTCTCATTTTACAAGCCAAATGGTTTTTAGCAGCAACCCTGTAGATGACAGAGCTGTTGTATTTATTACTCACAAATATAACCTACCTCTGAATGTGTCATTGCTGTCTGTCGTCGAATATCTCCCTTTCCTCTCCCAAGAGTAGACACGGGCAGGATCATGAATGTTTAGGTATCTATCACATTGTTGTAAATTAAGCAGAATTTTATGAAGCAGTATAAGTAGCAATACTAATTATGTATATTCTAATGACAATTTGATTATATTGATATATTTTATACCGTATACTTGAATATATGTGATACCGTATTATGATATATATTGTGTATACCGTATTACTTATATATATTGTGATACCGTATTACTTGATAATATTGTTTCCGTATACTTGTTAATTGTTATACCGTATTACTGATAAATTGTGAACCGTATACTTGATATAATTGTGTATACCGTATACTTGATATATATGTGTTATACCGTATTACTTGATATATATTGTGTATACCGTATTACTTGATATTATATTGTGAATACCGTATTACTTGATATATATTGTGTATACCGTATTACTTGATATATATTGTGTATACCGTATTACTTGATATATATTGTGAATACCGTATTACTTGATATATATTGTGTATACCGTATTACCCCATATATCCCCACCCTATTGTGTATACCGTATTACCCCATATAACCCAACCCCTTTTAATATAGGTGCCCCAATTTTGCAGAATAATCGTATTGCCATTCCAGGTTCTATGTTCACACAGGAATTCTATACACAGGCGTATGTAGAGTCCCTGGTTTACATAAATGTGTACACTTCTTGTACTAACACAAAACTCCTTATCTTTATTTAATCCTTGTTTGTTTGTTTGGTTTTACGTCCCACCAACAGTATTTCAGTCATTTAGAGACAATGTGTCTTCCTGAGACAGATATATTGCTGCCACATTGCAGTATGACGCCATCGACATGTGGCATGATACCACATCCAGACACATTATCCAGACGCCGGGCCAACCAATCCTGCAACTACACTTATATGCTGATCGCTAAGCAAGGGAGCTATAACAGTACCAATTTTTACGACTTTGGTATGTGGCGGACGGGGATCGAACCAACAACCTCCCACTCCCGAGGCCCTCTAACCACTCGGCTGCAGGGGACAGTATTTAATCCTTGAATGCTATAACAATATTTATCCTATACATTTGTTGAAGAGTTTATTAAGCAAGTAAGGGGAAGGGGCCATTTAATCAGAGGTTTGTTAATGAGGGACAATTGTAAAGACTCGGGGACTTTAAACGGGTCTACACAGTACATGTACCTCGGGGACGTTAAACGGGTCTACACGGTACATGTACCTCGTGGACGTTAAACGGGTGTACACGGTACATGTACCTCGGGGACATTAAACGGGTCTACACGGTACATGTACCTCGGGGACGTTAAACTGGTCTACACAGTACATGTACCTCGGGGACGTTAAACGGGTCTACACGGTACATGTACCTCGTGGACGTTAAATGGGTCTACAAAGTATACTGTGCTATACTGAGTTATGAATATATTGATATTGTTTATGTTTTATACCATTGAATTTTATTTGTTACATTTTAGAATTGTGAGAGATGTTGACATTTTACCAAATTGCTAGTTTTTTATTTTATATAATCAATTAAATATCTGTTTCTTTATATAAATTAGCTATGTACAAGGATTAGGGTTTTGCATATGTATGGTATTTTTAATTTGATTTATGATATTCTTATATATGCTTTACGGAGATATTTTGTTTTAAAAAAAACAACAAAAAACATACTCAGAATATTTGTGTCTAATTGAGTGCTAAAAAAGAAACAGATTTTTATACCAGTTCTAGAAGGTTGGGTAGAATTTACCTTTGTTATTATCTCTGTCCAATATAGGAATAACCGTATTATAACTTTTTGAGACAACATACACAGTTTTTAATGGTCTTAAATTTCAAGGCGTCAGCCAATCAGAATCCAGAATTTTTTTCCAAGTGCAGTAAAATATCTAATGACATGCTTAACTTCCAAGATGTACTTATGCTAGACTGATGGGCACAAAATGGCATTTTTGGTCGCCTTTTGTCCGTCGTCCATCGTCAACAATTGCTTGTGAACACTCTGGAGGCCACACATGATATCTCAGTGAGTTTGAAATTGGGTTATTGGGGTCAAAAACTAGGTCAAATCTTAGAAAAACCTTGTGAACACTCTAGAGGCCACAGTTTTGGCCCAATCTTCATGAAACTTGGTCAGGATGTTTGTCTACATGATATCTCGGTTGAGTTCGAAATATGGTCATGTGGTGGGGTCAAAAACTAGGTCAAATCTTAGAAAAACCTTGTGAACACTCTAGAGGCCACAGTTTTGAGCCCAATCTTTATGAAACTTGGTCAGGATGTTTGTCTACATGATATCTCAGATGAGTTCGAAATTGGGTCATGTGGGGTCAAAAACTAGGTCACCAGGTAAAATCTTAGAAAAACCTTGTGAACACTCTAGAGGCCACAGTTTTTGGCCCAATCTTCATGAAACTTGGTCAGGATGTTTGTCTACATGATATCTCAGATGAGTTCGAAATTGGGTCATGTGGGGTCAAAAAATATTGATAATAATAAAACTATATTCGTAAATATCTAAATGATTAAATGATAAAAATGATATTTCATGGAGTGTCACTGAAACACCACCTCCCCTGTCTAATTACAAGAGCACATTGTACTCAAGGTGAGCTATTGGGATCACCTGTTGTCTGTTGTCATCAATAGTCAACATTTTGCGTTAAAAGACATCTTCTCTGAACTGCTGGGTTGAAATTGATGAGTTTAGGTGACCCTTCACAAAAATTGGTAAAATAAATGTGATCCATGCAGAAATCTGGTTACTATGGCAACCAACAGGATTTTAATTTTAAGACTTAAAAAAATATTCTCGAAAACCAGTGATCAGAATTAAATTTCATTTTGTGCAAATGGTCACCTCATGGCTGTCTACCATAAGTATGTGTCCCCCCCCCCCCAATATTTATATGTGGGAGACATATTGATTTTCAGAGTTGTCTGTCAGTCCTTCTGACATACTTTTTGTCCGGAGCATAATTCAAAAAGTATAAAAGCTATTCACTTGAAACTTCATAGATGGATAGATCTCATGGTGGAGAAGTGCAGTGCACAAGAACCATAATGTTGCACATTTTATCTTAGGAGTTATTGCCCTTTGTGAAATTTCAAACTTAATTTTTGTCATAAACATAACTCATGCACTATAAGGCATATAACCTTGAAACTTTATAGGTGGATAAATCTATTAGAAGAGAAGTGCAGTGCACAAGAATCATAACTCTGCACATCAATTTTTTGGAGTTATTGCCCATTGCCCGACATATAACATTGAAACTTCATAGGTGGATAGACCTCATGGAGGAGAATTGCACAAGAACTTTAACTCAGCATATCATATTTTGGAATATTTGCCTTTTGTTTAATTTAATTCTGTGAGAAAGCGTTGTTTGGGGAGCATAATCTGTTCCAAACGGTTTCTTGTTGGAGTGAGAGGAAGTGTCACACACAAGGTCCATAACTCTGGGCGGAGCCTGATCAATATTGTCAGCAGTTTAACTAATACTGATGACATAATTCAAGAATCAGTGAATATTAAACAAATTAAAACAAATGGATTTTTGCCATGAAGTTGAATCAGCCATGAATTAAATTACTTCAAACATCTGCAAATGTTTTGTACCCTTGTCACACAGGGCTTACCTGTTGTTTGTCATCCTAATGATTCTTTTGCATGTATTCGTTTTTCAAGTCACTGTTTGCAAATTAGTAGCAGTTGAAAAATCTGAAGCCACATAAAGATACAGGGCCAGACAACATAAAGCCTATAGTACTTAAGGAACTTGCTAGTGAGATAGCCCCCCATCTTAAAAATCATTTTTAATGTCTCAATGGCTACAAGAAAAATATCATTTGACTTGCAAACTGCATCTGTAACACCAGCATTTAAAAATGTCAAATATACATACCAGCAAATTATAGACCAATTTCCCTAACATGTATCTGCTGTAAAATCATGGAACATATAGTCACCAGTAATATAATGAAACATGCTGAGTCCATCAATATACTATACCCCCTTCAACATGGCTTTAGGAATAAACGTTCATGTGAAACACAACTACTTAAATGCATATATAGATGACCTGACAAAAAGCTAGAAATGGGAAAATAAACAGACCTCATACTGGATTTTTGAAAAGTTTTTGATAGTGTCCCGCAGCTTACTACTCAGAGGAGAGACAAACAATTGTATCAATATGGTATCAGATGAGAGACAAACAATTGTATCAATATGGTATTAGAGGAGAGACAAACAATTGTATCAATATGGTATCAGATGAGAGACAAACAATTGTATCAGTATGGTATCAGAGGAGAGACAAACAATTGTATCAGTATGGTATCAGAGGAGAGACAAACAATTGTATCAGTATGGTATCAGAGGAGAGACAAACAATTGTATCAATATGGTATCAGATGAGAGACAAACAATTGTATCAATATGGTATCAGATGAGAGACAAACAATTGTATCAATATGGTATCAGAGGAGAGACAAACAATTGTATCAATATGGTATCAGAGGAGAGACAAACAATTGTATCAGTATGGTATCAGAGGAGAGACAAACAATTGTATCAATATGGTATCAGAGGAGAGACAAACAATTGTATCAATATGGTATCAGATGAGAGACAAACAATTGTATCAATATGGTATCAGATGAGAGACAAACAATTGTATCAATATGGTATCAGAGGAGAGACAAACAATTGTATCAATATGGTATCAGAGGAGAGACAAACAATTGTATCAATATGGTATCAGATGAGAGACAAACAATTGTATCAATATGGTATCAGAGGAGAGACAAACAATTGTATCAATATGAGGAGAGACAAACAATTGTATCAATATGGTATCAGATGAGAGACAAACAATTGTATCAGTATGGTATCAGAGGAGAGACAAACAATTGTATCAATATGGTATCAGAGGAGAGACAAACAATTGTATCAGTATGGTATCAGAGGAGAGACAAACAATTGTATCAATATGGTATCAGAGGAGAGACAAACAATTGTATCAATATGGTATCAGATGAGAGACAAACAATTGTATCAGTATGGTATCAGAGGAGAGACAAACAATTGTATCAATATGGTATCAGATGAGAGACAAACAATTGTATCAATATGGTATCAGATGAGACAAACAATTGTATCAATATGGTATCAGATGAGAGACAAACAATTGTATCAATATGGTATCAGAGGAGAGACAAACAATTGTATCAGTATGGTATCAGAGGAGAGACAAACAATTGTATCAGTATGGTATCAGAGGAGAAACAAACAATTGTATCAATATGGTATCAGATGAGAGACAAACAATTGTATCAATATGGTATCAGTATGGTATCAGATGAGAGACAAACAATTGTATCAATATGGTATCAGTATGGTATCAGATGAGAGACAAACAATTGTATCAATATGGTATCAGATGAGAGACAAACAATTGTATCAATATGGTATCAGAGGAGAGACAAACAATTGTATCAGTATGGTATCAGAGGAGAGACAAACAATTGTATCAGTATGGTATCAGAGGAGGACAAACAATTGTATCAGTATGGTATCAGAGGAGAGACAAACAATTGTATCAGTATGGTATCAGAGGAGAGACAAACAATTGTATCAATATGGTATCAGAGGAGAGACAAACAATTGTATCAATATGGTATCAGATGAGAGACAAACAATTGTATCAGTATGGTATCAGATGAGAGACAAACAATTGTATCAGTATGGTATCAGAGGAGAGACAAACAATTGTATCAGTATGGTATCAGAGGAGAGACAAACAATTGTATCAATATGGTATCAGATGAGAGACAAACAATTGTATCAATATGGTATCAGATGAGAGACAAACAATTGTATCAGTATGGTATCAGATGAGAGACAAACAATTGTATCAGTATGGTATCAGAGGAGAGACAAACAATTGTATCAATATGGTATCAGATGAGAGACAAACAATTGTATCAATATGGTATCAGATGAGAGACACACAATTGTATCAATATGGTATCAGAGGAGAGACAAACAATTGTATCAGTATGGTATCAGAGGAGAGACAAACAATTGTATCAATATGGTATCAGATGAGAGACAAACAATTGTATCAATATGGTATCAGATGAGAGACAAACAATTGTATCAGTATGGTATCAGAGGAGAGACAAACAATTGTATCAATATGGTATCAGAGGAGAGACAAACAACTGTATCAAAGTATTCTTATCAAATAGAACACAAGTAGTATTACATGTAGTTGATGATGGAGAATCCTCAAAGTCAAGGTAGAATTTGGAGTACCCCAGGGATCTGTATTATGGCCGAATTTATTTTTATTCTACACAAATGACCTACCAGAAACACTTCACTCAGCTGTTAGATTATTTGCAGATGATTCTGCAGTTAACCTTACTATTGCGTCAGATAATGATTGCCATAAACTCCAACCAGACTTGGACAAACTTTCAATGTGGGGGAAAAATGGAAACTGGGAGTTTCACCCTGAGAAATGCAGTGTCATGACAGTCACTAAGAAAAAAATCACGAGTAAATGGAATTAAAATATTCACGGACTTATACTTAAACATGAATCATCAACAAAATAGCTTGGATGTGAGATCATCTCTAAAAACCCAGACTGGAGTGAACATATCCAGAACATAACAAGCAATAAAGCCGGTCGAAGCCTTGGATCCTGCATCGCAATTTACGAATCAGTTCTAAAACTATCAAAGAACAAGCATACAAAACAGTCAGACCCCAGTTAGAATATGAATTAACCGTCTGGGATCCATACAACCAAGAATGGAAGAGTACAAAGGAGATCCGCGAGATTCGTCACCAGTCGTCATTGAAACCGTCCAAGTGTAAGCGAAATGCTACAAGAATCCGGATGGAAAAGTCCCCAAACTAGGCACAAAATTGCTAGACTTATGATGTATAATAAAATAATTAGCATGGTTACGATGAAAAAAAAAATATCTTCAAAGCCAATTAGACTTTCAACACGTACTAATAGACATGCTTATGCTCAGTAAACTGCAACCAAAGAATGTAGAAATTGGTTGTTTTTCGTTAACACCAATAGAGACTGGGAAAAACTGCTGTCGGATATAGCATCAGCTGAGTCACTCGAGATATTCAAAACTCGGATGATATCACTCACATAATAAACTCTTAATTATAATTTTTTGCTTTTTGTCCGTCGTGTGGCGTGCGTCGTCCGTCGTCAAAAATTGCTTGTGAACACTCTAGAGGCCACAGTTTTGGCCCAATCTTCATGAAACTTGGTCAGGGTGTTTGTCTACATAATATCTCGGAAAAGTTGGAAAATGGGTCACATGGGGTCAAAAACTAGGTCACCATGTCAAATCTTAGAAAATACTTGTGAACACGCTAGAAGCCACAGTTTAGAGGTGTTTGTCTAATAATATCTGGAAAAGTTGAAAATGGGTCATGGGGTCAAAAACTAGGTCACCATGTCAAATCTTAGAAAAACCTTGTGAACACTCTAGAGGCCAAAGTTTCAGCCCAATCTTCATGAAAATTGGTCAGGGTGTTTGTCTACATAATATCTTGGAAAGTTGGAAAATGGGTCATGAAAATACTTGTGAACACGCTAGAAGCCAGTTTCAGCCCAATGGTCATTAGATTTGGTCAGGATGTTTGTCTACATGGTATCTTGGATGAGTTCGAAAATGGGTCATGTGGGGTCAAAAACTAGGTCACCAGGTCATATACATGTATTAGAAAAACCTTGTGAACACTCTAGAGGCCACAGTTTCAGCCCAATCTTCATTAGATTTGGTCTGGATGCATTTAGAAAAACCTTGTGAACACTCTAGAGGCCACAGTTTCAGCCCAATCTTCATAAAATTTGGTCAGGGTGTTTTTCTTCATGATATCTTGGATGAGTTCGAAATTGGGTCATGTGGGATCAAAAACTAGGTCACCATGTCAAATCTTAGAAAAACCTTGTGAACACTCTATAGGCCACAGTTTTGACCCAATCTTCATTAGATATGGTTAGGATGTTAGTCTTTATTAGGGCTTTCTGCCTCAAGCAGAAAGACCTATTGGGTTTGTTATGTTTTTTCTTATTATTATTATTATTATTATTCTACTTTTTTCTTCCTTTTGAGGTTCAAATTAAAACAGGTTGCCGATGAGCTAGCAGCTTGAAATTTTAATAGTATGCACAGTGACTTTGGCGCTTTTGATCATCATATTTTTTTTCTTCATGTGACGTCACATGACGTCAGGGCTGAAAAAAGCTACAAAAGTTTGTTCGCGCTCTACAGCCGTCATGATTGGACCGATTTACTTGATTTTTTCACAGAATGTATATATTATGTTCTTGTTGTGCAGGATTATATACGTTTTGCAACATTCAAAAAGACCAAGGATCTATGGGAGAACCAAGTTTCGAACTTTGGACCTGAAAATTTATTTAAGCATTACGAAGCTCTCAGATAAGCTACAAACATGAAATTTGGACAGAATATGTGTCCTATTGATTTCTTTTAGTTCTGAGAAGATTGACGTCGTATGACGTAAAATGACGTCATGACGCGTTATCAAATTTTTTATCCAAAATATACGGTTTTTTAGCACTGGAAGACAAAGTTTTTGACCGATTTGCATAAAATTTTCACTGAAGGTGCAACATAGCCTCTTATTGTCAACAGTCACTTCCGCTTCCGGAAAAAAGCTAAGGTCAAGGTCACATGTCAATTATCTGTTTTTTCTTCGGCCTTAAATATCTCAAAAACGAAAAATATTTTTTTGAGACACTATGCGTATAATTTGTAGTGCTTTGAAATGCCTTTCAAACGATATATAGTTTTTGAAGATCGGGGTTGAATCAGTTGAGTTATTGCAGAAAAACCAAAATGCTGCAACCCTTAGCGCACTTAACTACTTATATCTCGATAATTATTGATTTTTGTTAATAAGAGTATGAATATAATTTGTAGATTAATGCCCGGCCGTTCTTTTGGTGTTTAAATTTTAAAGATTGACCTAATATTCATTAAGTTATAAGGAAAAACAAAACGATATGAACATATTTATCCCCGATTTTTGCCGTGTGCTCAAGGTTTAACCGCCCGTATCTACAAAGTGTTTAAAGATACATACAATTATGAAGCGAGTGAATTGTGGGAAATCAAAAGACCTTTCTAACGATACCTAGCTTTTTAAAATTGGACGTAATATAAGGAAGTTACATGAAAAATAAGAGTTCAGTAAAACCGTTCTTTCATGCACTCCCGCAGTAAGTCCCGATAACTTATTCCTTTTTTCGAAGAAACTATTATTTTTTTTAAAATAACATAAAGAGCATTTTTAATTTCTTTTGCATGATGTAATGCGGTTCTAATGATATGCAGATTTTAATGATCGGACCATAAATCATAAAGTTATTTGTCGAAAGGCAATAATAGACATGAACATCTTTTTGCCGACTTTTGCCGTGTTCTTGATAAATAACTTTCTATATCTCAAAACCCGTAATAGAAAAGTTGAAACATGAAACACGTGAAATGTTGGAAATTTAAAGGCCTTTCGAATAGTACCTAGCGTTTTAAAATTGAACATCGGACATCCTATAAGGAAGTTAGATAAGAAATAAGAAGTCATTAAAACCGTTCTTTCATGCATTTTTGCAGTTAGTCCCTATCATTTAATTGTTCTTTTCTAAGAAACTATTAATTTTTGAAAATAACATAAAGAACATTTTTTTTTGCATGATGCAATGCGGTTCTAATGGTATGCAGATTTTAATGATCGGACCATTAATTATAAAGTTATTTGTCGAAGGGCAATAATAGACATGAACATCGTTTTGCCGATTTTTTGCCGTTTCTTTGAAAAATAACTTTCTATATCTCAGAACACGTAACAGAAAAGTTGAAACATGAAACAAGTGAAATGTTGGAAATAAAAAGGCCTTTCTTTTTAAAATTGGACATCATATAAGGAAGTTAGATGAGAAATAAACATTAATTTATACCGTTCTTTCATGCACTTCTGCAATTAGTCCTAATCACTTGATTGCTTTTGAGCTCACCTGAGCACAAATTGCTCAAGGTGAGCTTTTGTGATCGCCCTGCGTCCGTCGTCGTGCGTCGTGCGTCGTCCGTCGTGCGTCGTCCGTCGTCAACAATTTGCTTTAAACGACATCTCCTCTGAAACCGCTGGACAGAATTTAATGAAACTTGGCAGGGATGATCCTTGGGTCAACCTTCACAAAAGTTGCTAAAATAAACTTGATCCATGTAGAACTCTGGTTGCCATGGCAAAAAAAGAAAAAAAAATGAAAACTTTAAAAATCATCTTCTTCAAAACTACTGACCAGATTTTAAAATAAATTGGTACAGATGTTCCTTGGGTCAACCTCTACCAAAGTTGCTAAAATTATTCCGATCCGTAAAAAAACATGGCCGCCAGGTGCGGGGCTTATTTGCCTTATATGTATATAGAGAAACCTTTTAACATCTCCTCTGAAACCACTAGACAGAATTTGATTATACTTGGCAGAGATGATCCTTGGGTCAACCTTCACAAAAGTTGCTAAAATAAACTTGATCCATGTAAAACTCTGGTTGCCATGAAAAAAAGAAAACTTTAAAAATCATCTTCTTCAAAACTACTGACCAGATTTTAAAATAAATTGGTACAGATGTTCCTTGGGTCAACCTCTACCAAAGTTGCTAAAATTATTTCGATCCGTAAAAAAACATGGCCGCCAGGTGCGGGGCTTATTTGCCTTATATGTATATAGAGAAACTTTTAAACAACATCTCCTCTGAAACCACTGGACAGAATTTGATTAAACTTGGCAGAGTTGATTCTTGGGTCAACCTTTACAAAAGTTGCTAAAATAAACTTGATCCATGTAGAACTCTGGTTGCCATGGCAACAAAAAAATGAAAACTTTTAAAATCATCTCCTTCAAAATTACTGGCGAGATTTTAAAATAAATTGGTACAGATGTTCCTTGGGTCAACCTATTTATCTCAGGTGAGCGATTTAGGGCCATCATGGGCCTCTTGTTCTAAGAAACAATTAATTCTAAGCTCACCTGAGCACATGTGCTCAAGATGAGCTATAAGAATCGATGAATGTCCATTGTCCGTCCGTCCGTCCGTCCGTCAATCCGCCGTCCGTCCGTCGTCCACAATTAGTTTGTTTGCACTCTAGCATCTTCATTTCTTAAGTAATCAACTACAAACTTTACAACAATGTTTATTACCATAAAATCTTGTCCAAGTTATGCCCCTTTTGATGTTTAAATTTGTGTGTTTTAAGCCATACTTTTTGAGTCAAGTTTGACTTCAAATTTCGACAACAGGCTCTCTTTACTTCGTGGAATTATAAATAATCTGATGGATTATGTCTTCAGTACAACTATGCTATAATTTAATAACTTCTACAGGCAATGATAACAGTTTTTCTCAGGTGAGAGTCTTTAGGGCCACCTTGGCCCTCTTGTTGAAAATATCATAAAGAACAATATTTTTATCATGATGCAGTGCGGTTCTAATGCTATGCAGATCTTAATAATTTGTCCATTAATAATTAAGTTATTTGTCGAATGGTAGTAGTTGACATGGATATCTTTTCGCCGATTTTTGCCTTTTTGGGGGGAGGAATAACTTTATATATCGCAAAAACAGATAGGTTTAAACCTGAAGTAAGTACATGTTTGAATTCAGAAGACCTTTCTAACCATACCTGGGTTTTTAAAATCGGACATCATAGTTGCATGAAAGTAAGAATTTCTGAGAAAAAAAAAATCCTTGTGCTTCTGCAGTTGATCCTAGTTGATATTTCGTAGAAAAGGAATCTTGTATACCTTTTTAGCATGTTAAGAGGACTAGTGACACTTCATTCCCTTGCAGAACACGAAGATTGAATATTATTGTAGTTATTTTAAAGATGGTTCTGGAAAAATTAGCATTATGAAATTATAACTGAAAACAAAGCCACATATTCCCTTTTGAATGCAATGACTTTAAAATTTAAATTATGTTATATGACATCACAGATTTCCTCTGCTATTCATTTATGTTTGCACTCTACAGCTGTCAATTCGGGAAGGATTTCCTTCAATTTTTAAAGATGTTGTATTTCAGAAAATAAAATAAGTATGATCAGGTTTGACATGGTGTGAAGTGCAGAAAGCCCTTTCTTTTGTCCAGAACAAAAGAAGTCTAGTTATAATTATTATTATTATTACACCACATTTATATAGCACTTTTTTCATATATGTTATACGTTCAAAAGTGCTTTACAATCTGTTTAAACACAAAAAAGAAAATAGGAGATGTTAAATACATGCAATTATACCATCCACTGAAACTAAATACACCTAAAATAAGGTAAGAATATCATGCATAGAGTGTTTTAAAATATAAGTAACAACAGTGTCATAATTCAAAAGTATTAAAGTAAATAAAGGTCCCTGAAAAATTTAAAAGCAAATGGGATACTATTAAGTATATAATTATCTTGTATTATGTTATTTTATATGTTTTTATTATAATTAATGGACTTTAAAACGATATTAGTAATGAATTTCATTAAATACATTTGTATCTGTTTTTAAATGACATTTGACGTAGGCCTACGTTGTCGTTTACTGTACGAAATCGACTTAGCTATTTAAAGAGATTCCAATTCAGACATGGTAACTTTTCAAGGTTAATATTATTGTTTTATCTTATTAAACTTACATGTCATATCATTTTCGTCTTATAATTGCCTATGGTTGATACCGATAGCTTTTATTTATAATTTGTTTCGTTTACCGAACGAAATGGCAGAATCACTTTACCGTGTATTATCCGGTATCAACCTAAAAGCCAGGTACATAGTTTTTTTTTCCTTGGTGGTTGTCTGACTAGAAATTGCAATGTATTTCTCTCTCTCTACTCTCTCTCGTTCTCTCTCTCTCTCTCTCTCATATGATTATGAGAAATGATGTTTCCATTAGTAGATATAACTGGTGCGATTTAATAATACCCATATATAATATAAAACATTTAGTACGGTTCCATAAACTTACAAACGCAAAATTATTTTCTATTTGATATTATACATACATGCACAACTGGGGTGATTGGCATGACCACTGTGGCATGTGCCGTGTTAACTTCGATAAAGGTGATAATCCAATTACCGAAAGCGTGCCGCAAGGTGAAATACTGTACACGCGTCAACTGTCACGCGGCACACTTATGATCAGTAACTCCATAGAGGCGTCACGCGGCATTATTGAAGATACTGATACATGTAATTCACTTTGATTCACTAAAACATCAATACATTTTACGTCAAATCTGTTTATTAAATATGGCAGATTTAATAAAACACTTTTGATATAGCTTTTGTCTGTATTTATACCGAGGTAGACCGGAATCGACATCGTAAGTTAAGAAACGAGGCTCTGCAGCAATTTTATGTTTGTTTTACCAATTAAACGAGTAATTGGAAACTTCAAATCCAAATGGAATAACAACAAAACACAAAATGGGCGGATATATAATGATTTGTATAAATATGGGGCCAAGGAAGATAGGAGGTTGACTTGTTCGTTGATGAGTGACCGTTTGTTGCTTATAACATGTAACCGTAACGTGCATCTTGCACAACATTTTATGGAGGAAAGGATGAAGTTTATTATTTCCTTAATGTTGTTGAGGAATATATAATATCCATGCATTAACATTTATCTTTCTGTCCATACATATTTTTTTTTACTATAAGTCTATAATTCAAAAACGACGAAAAAATGAAAGTATCTATTTTTTTTATCACAGCATACGTATGAATTGTATAAACTACTAACCTCCTACGGTCATTGTTAAGGAACAGAACAGAACAGAACAAAACTTTATTTTCATCCAAGTACAATCATGTACAATATGGAGAAGAAAATACATAGACAATACAATATATACATTTCTTCCGGTTGGGGATAACGTGTGCATCGCGTTAACACTTGAAAAAAGAATATGGCATTATTAAGGGTATATATCCAAATATTTAATAGAGAAAGGAGAGACTGACCTACTAAAATATGGGAGAAGACAAATTTTGCATTTATGAAATATAGATATTTATATATATTTATATATCTATTATATCATAATAATATCTTTAATAATAGTGTCAATGAGCATTTCGCTATATAGGCGAATAAATAGTATCAATTTACAAGGTAAATGAATATATCAGAATAACCAGTGTTTTCGTGAGAGAGAGAGAGAGAGAGAGAGAGTAAACACACAGCAAAATTTGTTATCAAAATAAATTTTAGCTATTAATAAATAACCATAGGAATTTTCTTAAATCGTTTTTGTTGGTCTTCATTTTAATAATAAGTAGAATACACCAATAGAGAGAGATAGAGAGAGAAGAGAAACAGAGAGAGAGAGAGAGAAAGTATATTGCGATATACATGTTTCAAGATACATGTTAAGGTATTATTTGGTAGCGGATTTTAATTGCACCCCGCGGAGAACTTGCTAAGTGTGTGTGTCACAGCAGGTGCTAACTTGTTAGCTGTCAAGAAACAGTTTGATTAAATCGGTTTAACATAAAAAGAACCGCATAACTACGTTTCTTTACCCCAATGCTGTTAGACAATATAAGTCGGCATAACACCTTATGTGCAAACTTTTTTTTTTCAATAAGCGTGTGTGTGTTTTAACAAGAACTTGTTAAAACGCCTCTTAATTACGTGTTAATCTTTCTTAATTTATTCTTTAATTTAGAAATCACACACTCATTACTCGCGTTAAATTCTTCGTTGTTAATTGGCGGTAATCAAAGACCGCATAGTCGCTAGGTATTCTTTTAGCTCTGCAACCTGTAAATTTTGATTGTGTAATCTGATTTAAAATAAAAAGGTGGCGGTGACTGAAAAGACGATTAGGGATGTACATTATTTATACATTGAAAGTATATTTTGGTTAGGAATAAAATGACCTTTATAAGTGTCATAGTTAAGCACTCTTCAAATTCATAATTTTGTTTAAAATTTAATTGCAATTTAAGAAATAGTCAGACCAATATTGTCAGCGATAGAGCCTCGTACTCAAACTCACGCTGTCTATTTCGTGAGACGTGATTCTATGTTGATGCCGCATATTCCACTTAATAAATCGGCCATGTTCAGTTTACTTAACTTTTATAAAGCTCTACGTACCAACCACTGAAAACTAAAAGATGAAAAGGATATGACAATTTTTATTAGTATTATTACGAAGATCAGATGAAATAGTCATTCAAAACCACGAGGATGACTTCATGCCGGAATCCACTTAGTTGGTACCGGTAAGTCAAATACATGAAATGTCCGTTAGGAAAAGAACAAAAATGCTAAATGCAATTGGCTTTCATGTGATCACATTTTCTTAGGTACTTCCAATAACGTAAGTCAAAATATGCTTTATTTGACATGAAAATAAGGTGGATTCCGGTAAAATCTAAGTGGATTCCGGTAGATTCCGGTAAATAGGGGGATTCCGGTAAAAAGAGTAACCGAAATAAACGTGTAGAAAACCAACATTAAAATGTTTAAAATCCACAGTTATTAAAAGTACAGAAATCGAGTAATTTTCCATTTTAATGATCGCTATAGTATCGAACAAAGAAGTATGTTTTTAAGAGTTTCTTAAATGAGACGAAACTGCTGGACTGGCGTATTAATACCGGCAACGAGTTCCAGAGTTTTGGAGCACTAAGAGTAAAGCATCTGTCCCCATATTTTGCTGTTTAGGTTCTAGGTTGGACTAGTGTCACTGAAACGTCCAGGGATCTAAGTACACGACTGGGTCTGTAAATTTCTAACATTAATTGAATATACACCGGTGATTGACCATGTAGTGCCTTGAACGTAAGAGTTAATATCTTAAACTGTATTCTGGCTTCTACAGGCAACCAATGCAGCTCTTTAAGGATGGCGGTTATATGACTGAAACGTGGGGTTTTCTGTAATAATCCTAGCCAGTCTGTAGCTTTTGGAGAGTGTTTTTTTGGTAATCCATATAACAGAGAATTACAGTAGTCCAATCGAGATGTAACAGGACTGTTAACAAGCGATTTTGTTGCGTCAGTGGTAAGATACTGTCTGATGTGGCTAATTCGGCGAAGTTGAGCATAACAAGATCGACACACTGACTTTACGTGATCTTCTAATTCTAATCTAGAGTCTAAAAAAGCTCCCAGATTTCTAACAACAGTAGCCGGTTGTATTTTAGATGCTCCAATGGTTATTGAAATATCACCAACAAGCTTTTCATTGTGTTTAGAAGAGAAAAGAATTACTTCAGTCTTATTCGTGTTGAGTTTAAGCATGTTTTGATGTATCCATGAAACTATGTCTGCCAGGCAGGCCTCGACACGCTGAACAGCTTCTGCAACATTAACTTGGTCAGTTGGTTTGAAAGCTATATAAAGTTGAGAATCGTCTGTGTAAAAATGATGAAGAAGACCATGGTTTCTGCAGATGGCTCCAACTGGTTTTGTATACATAATGTAATTATTCGGACCTAAAACTACATGACGTATGCTATGACATATGAGTTTAAAATTGGGTCATATTGGATCAAAAACTAGGTCACCAGGTCAAATCTGAGAAAATCCTTGTGAACACTCTAGAGGCAACAGTTTTGGCCCAATCTTCATGAAATTTGATCAGTGTGTTTGTCTACATGATATCTTGGATGAGTTAAAAACTAGGTCGCCAGGTTTACCAGGTCAAATCTTAGAAAAACCTTGTGAACATTCTCAGAGGCCACAGTTTTAGCCTAACCTTAATGTAACTTGGTCAGAACGTTTGTTTACATCAAATGTCGAATGAATTCAAAACTGGGTCACATGGGGTCAAAAAGTAGGAGAACAATTTAGATGCCACATTTTTTGTCATCATGCCTAACACAGCAATCTTACTCAGGTGAGCGACACAGGTCCATCTTGGCCCTCTTGGTTTTTTTTTGTTTTTTTTTATATAAATCCTGTTTATTAACCTTGTGAGTTTTGCCAGTATATTCAATATGTTGAATGTGAACGGAAGAAGCGTTGTATACAGGATAAATAATACACAGTCCACATAATGCTCTTTAACAAGATTGACCCCTCTAGAAATTAGAATTGCTTTCTTCATAATATCTTTACAACAACTTTCATTTCTGTACTCTTGAAATTGCATTTTCCTTACTTGAAATGATAAATAAAATAAAATATATCAATTGTGATGAAGCAAGGGAGATTTAGAGGGGGCGGACGCGGCGTACGCACCCCCCCCCCCCCCCCCCCAAAAAAAAAAAAAAAAAAAAAAAAAGAAATCGACCAAGTTGGATTATTCTATGCGATTTTCCACATATTAACATTAAAGTTTATATGTGACAATTTAAGTCGGTCGGTTTGATCTAAATTTGCACCACACCATTTCATTTCGCAGTTCGTTGATTACTTCAGTTTTCTCGCTGATTACTTCAGTTTTCTCGTTGATTACTTCAGTTTTCTCGCTGATTACTTCAGTTTTCTCGTATAAGTTTCATTGTCTATGGTTTGGCACCTTTCCGCTTTTAAACAAGCAGTAGCAGTCGATACATTGAAAATGTCCGGCCCATAGATGAGACATAAATAAACTATAAATAAATAAAATAGAAACGGAAAAAGCTGGGTCCATCCAGTTAGTTTAGTTCCAACGTATTTTATTTCGTCTTTGAACAGTATAATATATAATCATGATACTCAAAAAAAAAAAAAGAAAATGAAAATAAACAAATAAATAAAAAGGGATTAGAACGAAAGCAGAGCTAATAAAGTTTTTTCCCCATTTATACATGATTTAAAAGATGTTCGGGAATGTTGAATTACATACTTCTATTGGAAGGTCATTCCATTCCCGTATTGAGGATGGAAGAAAAGAATTCAATAAGTTGTCATTCCAGCATATATGCCTTGAGTATCAGAATTATAACGTAACATATATCGTTCTATATGTGTAGTCATGTTAATTAAGGACAACAAATAAGTTGGGGCTAAATGTTTGTGCATTTTTATCAAAGGACTAATTTGCTTTCGCATTCTTTCAGACAAACTTTCCCCACCAACCTTTCCTAATAGTGTTTCTATTGATATTAATTTCGTTGTTCCGGTAACTATTCGTATTAAACATGCCAAATACTGTATTATTAAAACATGTACAATGTAAGTAGTTGCTGGATTTACGCCCCCACTAACCCAAATCCTGGATCCGCGCCTGTGAACACCAAGGTCAAATGATTTGAAATAGAACATATGGTCACCGTGTCAAATCCAACGTACTTTATCATACAGAGCTATAGTGCGACTGGTACCATTATGACGATTTAATACACTAGTATGATTGTGGATTGTTGTTTTTTCTCATCTATTTTGAATATTTTTGCGTACTCACTTTCGCGTCAATTAGAAATCAAATTGTAAACACACAGCACTTGGTGAAACGTTTGTTTCTAGATATCTAACTCATTTAATTCAACCTTATTTTTGAATCGATGTAAAATAGCAGAAATGAAATTGTCAAAAGCGGTAATATTCATCGCAGTTATTAAGGTGTATGCATTATAAAAACAATACATTATATATAGATATATGATGTACGCATATGCAGTAGGAGTTCCACCGCATCACTTTCCTGCACCCACTGTATATCCTCAAAAACGGTTATATCTTACCATTACAAGACATTCTCTCATCAGTAGAATTGAAGAACAATCAGTCATCATTAAAACAAGCAGACTTTGTGTTTACTGAGATATCGAAGCTGAAAGCTAAAGGCTGTATTACTGAGGTGTGGGACAAACCACACGTAATAAACCCTCTAACTGTAGCTTCAAACTGAATGGTAAGCTCAGATTGGTCTTAGATTGTAGACACTTAAATGAAATTATATCCAAATACAAATGTCAGTTCGATGATCAATCTGTTGCACGGACACTCTTTGCCAAAAACGATTTTCTGTTTACTTTTGACATTAGAAGCGCTTTACATCATGTCATGATTTTTTCGAAGAACACCGCATTTACTTGAGTTTCAGCTGACCAATAAGGGGAAAATACATTATTACGCTTTTTAATGTACTTCCATTCGGTCCTTTTACTGCGGTGATGATATTTACTTAGTGGCCAGTATCAGTTTCCAGTTGTCAAATAAGAAACAAGAAAAGATAGTTTTCTTTATTTATTAAACGGTAGAACATGATAATCAAAATTAAATACATACATGTAAAATAAATATTGAACAAGAGCTGTCAGAGTACAGAACGCTCGACTATGGAATTCATTTCAAAGGCCCTATATATAAAATAGTAAAAATGATAAACCTTGATACTCTGACCCTTTGTTTATGAAGTCTATAATCAGTTCCATGCCGATGATGATGATGATGATGATGATGATGAAAAGAGGCACGACTCTCTAACGTAATCTAGAATATTGACTGGAGCACAACCTTCCCAGTTGTTTGTTTGTTTGTTGGGTTTAACGTCCCACCTCTCTTCCCAGCTGATAAGGTGTAAAGAAGGCCTTTAATGGCACGTGTCAATACCACACACAGTAAACAGTTCTAAATTGTATTGATTATAAATATATCAATCATTAACATTTTATTTTTAATAATATAAAATCAATACATGAAGATGATGGTAATTTGAACAGAAGCCTAAATCTAATCTTTAATTTCCTTCTTCATACTTCTATTGCGTGAGCATGCGCGTGTTTGATTAATTTATTGAAAGTGTGGCATACAGCACCAGTCAGTGCGGTATGGGAATACCGGTATCACCTAAAAATATATCCACTGTGTATAGTATGGTACATGACAAATATATATAGAATTGAGTAGTTTTAATTTGGAATATCTAATATATATATAACATGTCTTCATAACTTGTCGTTGGTAAGAGTGCATATGAACATATAACTTTCATCTGCGTGGTATTTTTAAGGTGCAATGGAATTTCCATTTCGCGGTTATTTACATTGCGCGGTATATGAAAAATCTTGATGATATAGATGCTCAAATTAATAAGGACTTCTACTTATTACATATTCATTAAATTATATAATTAAAACATTATATTGATCATTATCATTTGTGATATGATGCCTGATTATCTAGATACACTTCCATTGTTTTATACCTGGCCTGGGGAGTGGAGCTAGCAGTGTAAACATCGTACGTGTGTCTGCTTTATTTAGAGAGAACATATTAAAAAGCGTATACCAGAGCATTAGTATTGTATTTTTATTTTAACCCATGCAAGAATAATATAACAAATTTCTACTCATTGAGTCTATCAAACTTCCATTGCGTGTTTCATCGAGGCACAATGGACTTTCCATTGCGCCGAAGCCTATATGAGTATATACACATATAATCTCAAATTTAATAACCCCACAAAGTTAATTCGTATGCTATTGTCTTAAATTAATGTTTATTTATAATAAATCAGTAATAGGTGGTTTAAAATAGATTTATGGCATTTAATAATACTTTTCTGAATGTTCCATATATGTATAATCTCAAATTAATAACTATAATTTTTTAAAAAATTAATTTTTCGCTTAAAATTATATAGCATTCATAAATATGACCGCTTTTTTTACTTTTCTAGCTTTTGCGTGGCTATTGAGTTTATGTGAAGACAGAAATGCAACGTAATGTAACAGAAATGCAGCGAAATATATTATTATCGTGCGAAACGCTTCTGATCTACGTTGGGTTAATTACGTACTTACATGAAGATATAATATTCATAGGTTCATAACAACTGGAATAATTGCCTCTATTTGTATTCACTTGATAAAGAGTGTGTGTGTCAAGGCCAATGCTAACAGACAACTGATATATGTAAAAGTGTTCTAAATATGTTTATATGTACAGTGTAATTAGATATACAATAGCCAGGTTTTGTGTGAATTCCATGCATTAAATCTAAAAATTAAAACAAGCAAAGTCAATAAAAGTATGACACCACACTCAAGGTCATACAAACTAGAGCTATCAATGAAAGTGATTAATACACCTACTACTCTGCTATTTGTCAGTGACTTACATTTGGATGTTATTTACCAGCTGACATACCACCCATCCATGGTAATGGTATGGTCCCGGTATGCAGAAAATACATTTTAGTGGAGTAATTTAAAAATCAGGCAGTCAAAAGAAAAGTAAAAGCCCAGACAGGCCTATAGGCATTTATTTATTATTTATTTATACCTCCAAGTATGACCTTGAGCTCTGAGCTAGAAATCTTGTTCTTGCGTGTGACACACAGACTTGTGAGGCAAACATTTGTGCCAAATTTGAAAATCAACTGATCCTTTATCAAGTTAAAACTTGGGTCAAGCAAACTGGCTTTGTTTTTTTAACTTTGATCACAATGTATGGCTTTGACCATTATGCTTGCAATTTAATTCTCGGACACTCCATCTTAATAAGACAGACATTGTAGTATCATGCCATAAACATGTGGCATGATACCACACCCAGTAACATTATCCTGACAACAGTCCTGGAACTACCCAAATATGCTGAGCGCGAAGCAAGGCAGCTATATCAGTACCACAGTACCATTTTTTACAACTTTGGAATGCCAAGGCCGAGGATCAAACCCACAACCTCCAGATTCTGGGGTGGATGCTCTTACCACTCAGCCATAGGGAATGGTGTATGGTGATTGAAGAACCTTTACTAAAGTCAAAGCCTTGAGGTGTAGCTGCCAATATTGCCATTACAAAACCCTTTTAGTTGTTTGTTTCAGGCAACACAAAATATAGTTCTCTTAATACTAAACATTACAAGGCAGTCCAAAGGACAGCTATATCCCCCGCCGCTGCCTTAATAAAAAACCTTTTTAGCACTACTGTTGTAGTGGGGTTTAAAACTGCATTTTATGTAATAAAGACAACATTTTGATGTAGCTGACTTATGAAAAACTTTCTGTTGTTCAGAAAATATAGCATGGAAACAAAAATATCCAGGAATGAACACTGAACCATCAAATGTGACCTTGAACTTGCGCCAACATGACTGTCACCTGTGTTCTGCACATCGCCTCAATTTGGTTTATAATTGAGGCAAGTTTCATTAAAATCCTTCAAGGAGTATAGGAGTTATGGAGGGACACAAAATTGTAAATTGAAATGAAGGTTCAAACACATAACCTTCTAGTGTGACCTTGACCTTGAGCCTACATGGCTGCCACCTGTGTTCTGCACATCATCTCAACTAGGTTTACATTTGAGGCAAGTTTCATGAAAATCCTTCAAGTGGTATAGGAGATATGGAGCGGACACGAAAACGTTACGGACGGACAGACAGACGGCCGGCCGGACAGACGAAGGCCATTCCTATAACCCCCCTCCCGCTTCGCGGCGGGGGATTAATTACAAAACTTTTTCAAGAAAGGCATAAATGTATGCTACTCATTTTTATAGTAGATGGAAGTGTGTTCCATCTCTCTTACCAATCATAACGGGCGCTGATGCCCAATCTAATGTGGACTCTTTGACAACACCAGCTTTCAGTATCTCTTTCAAATGCTCTTCTTCCTCGCAAGCAAAGAATTCTCTGCTTGACGGGCTTGGCATTACCAGTGTCTATTGTGTGTTTGATCCTCGTGAAGTCACCAAGATCAAACTCGTCTCTGGCAAAGACATCCTGATTATCAATTAGCAGTTGAGCTAATTGCACCTGTTCGCCTTCACAAAGGTTAGTGCACAAGTCTCGGTACACCTGTTGAAGATGCTCCGGTATAGCACTACCAATACCATGAGATATTGGCAGACCCCCTTGCACTTCCGTAGACTGTACCCATTGCACTGAAAGTTTACTGTGACTTTGTCCGGAGCAGGAACTGAGAGCAGCAATTCATCTAAGCTGTTTGGAGAATGGCCCAAATATGCCATTCTCCCCCTCCCCCATCCCACAAACTAACTAAAATAAAGTTGGATAACAATAAATAAAGTTTGAGTGTGATACAAACCTTGCACCAGAGGTGAGCCCTGCTTGCTTGCGTAACAAGAGTCTACAGAATTCAAGGGATTTCAACGTAAAACTCACAAAAGGGGAAAAATACTTATCAACATTCCTCACAGAGAGATCCGCTAAGAACGAAAGTTAAGATTTTTATCCCAAAAATTGAGTATGAAACATACTCAAAACGAAAATTGACTGAGCAAAATTCCCCAATTTCGTGTCAGAGGTAGCAAGCAAACAACGGTTAACATATGTTTGAAATTGATTAAAATTAATTGTTAAGCCAGAAACTGAGTTATTACCTTGGGAATGGAGGTTATCAACGTTGATGTTTTGAGGGTTATACCTTATAGGTAGATCTTGTAGCTGGCAAATATGGCAGGCTGTTTCGATCTCCCAGAAGACACTCTACGTCATCCAGCGCACATAAAGTGATAACATCACCACAAGTCTGACTCTCATAAATCAAAGCCATCACAACTTAACTCATGACTGTCTTTTGATTCTACAGACAATTAAACAATTATCATATCTGGCAGTATTCTTCATTAACCTTAATTAAAGGGCGCTGTGGTCCAGTGGTCACAACTGCCGTAACTGTTTAATACACAGGTGAAGGTCGTATCGTAGACTGCTTATCAATTTTTCTAAGTCCAGCTTATATATGCATAATTGATAACCAGACTGACTGCTAAGGTAATTCACAAAAATAAAAATCATGCGACATGGGGGATGCGCCAAATTCAAAAACTTGGAGACACTTTAAATAAATTCAAGCGGGTTCAAGAACACATACAAGGGTTGTCTCAGTAAATCATAGAGTTTTTCTCCTGTGCAAAACCTAGCTAACCCATTTCATTTTTAATGCTCACAATAGTTATACACATTATTTCTACCTATACTGGTGAAAATTTATAACCATTTCTTAAATTCTTTTTGTACCCGTTATGTGACGTCATCTAGAGTTCAAATCTTTTCAAAGTATTCTTCGTCATCCTAAATGCATCACTGGTGGCGATGGACCCATTTTGCAAACATGTCACTATACCACTGTCTATTTAGTGTTCTTGTGAAAGTCTGGATTGCATATTTGATCTCATCCTGAAATATACAAGTCGGGTGGAGCCAAGTCAGCTGAGCATTCAGTTCACCAATTTTTGGAAAAAATATAGGAATTTTCCAGTACAAAGTCTTCCCTCTGTGACATGTTCAGTGAAAATCTACTTACTTGTTGACTGGTTATAATTATTAAACTTGAATGTTTCTTAAAAATCTTACAGGCTAAACAGCAGCTACACATCAAAGTGGACACCTTTCACAGTTTTTCGGTCAGAATTTGCAAGTTTCACTGACTGGAAGGGAGATTTGGGGGACCTCCCACTAGAAAATTTCAAAATTAGACCCATAATAAGACCTCTGGGTGATTTCTAGTTTACAATTTTTGTTCTTGCCTTATTTATGCAAAGATTTTAGCAGTAGTTTGGAAATATTACTGGTTTTTTCTGAACTATTTTGAATTTGTTACAACAACCATTGACCATAAATTTTCAATTTATGGTTGATGAAGCTGGCATTTCGGTTTCATGTAGCTCAAATAACTATAAAACAGGCATCTAAGACTTCAGCCTCAGATTGATTGATGATGAATTCCAGTTTTTCTTCTCTTTATGAATACCATAAAGAGTTCCCCACATTAATAACTTTATAGTGTTTCTCTCAAGTTTATGAAAAGAGCATGGAAATTTCCCTAAAAAGGGCAGCAGTTGTGTGTGATTTGGTAAAGATCAGCAATAAATAGAAGGGGCGCCATGGTCCAGTGGTAACATACCCGACTGCTGATCCAAAGGTTATGGGTTCAAACCCCATTCAGGGCAAGGATTTTTCATGGCATTTCCATGCGCCAGGTACTGGTCCAATCAAGGAACAGTTGTGAGGGATTAGTATAAGTTGTAAGAACTTGTTTTCCAATTGACATTTAATAAATATTTTATTAAACATTTATCTGAACTTTCATGATATTGTAAAAATTAATCTGACATTTTTCTTCCATATATATATATATATATAATATAACATGTATCTAATAATTTTTTTATTGAAAAATTATAAACTTTATCTTAGTGCATTAGTCAACCCACCACATTAATCCCTGTAATCATGAATATTGTACAAATCTACAAAGTATGCCTTAATTTTGAATAATGATAAAATCTGCATTTATAGTTTTGTATTTCAAGCATTACATTTTCAGAATTCCTTTTAATAGTTGTAAACAAAATTTATCAAATGTAAGATTTTAACATGATTTTCTTGGAACACAGAAGTGAACAAAATTATACATCTTTGTCTGTCTGCAAATGACTGACCTTTGAATTGACACTGTGTAGGCCTCAGATGAGATGAGGCTTTGGTAAGAATATGCCTTAAATGCATGTCATTTATCTGATGACTGGTTTCCACTTCATCACTTTGGTAGTAAAAGATGGCAGAATGCATTAGATTTATATAAATAATCAAATTAATTTTTCCCCAGCAGAGGAAATCCTAGCTGAGACATTGTTTGAAGATTTGTAATTTGGCAGACCCTCGTTAAAGTGTCCAAATGAATGAGCCACATGTGCATAGCTGCACCTTTCAAAGATTGAGGTGTTCTGCTAAAGGACAACTTTCATCTGCAAACTTGTAGTATCAAATACATTATTTTTTTATTATGATTTGCTACATTATTTTTTGCAAAAAAAAAAATAGGAAAGAGAATCATAATATAGTAAAATACAGGAAATATAGGAGGTTTTCAAAAATATAGGATTTTGTTCATAAACATATGAATATATAGAAATATAGGAATCAGGTGACAGCCTTGTTATCTTTGTAAACAAACTGTACTTACCTTATACATACCTTATAAGATGGAAACCAATATTTTCTGCCAATTATGGCCAGACAACCCATTTTCTTTCTTGACTGAGCTGAAATTTTGAGACTTTATTGCAACCTTTCATAATGCTATGCATGTTGCTGAATAATTTTTTATTAATCCCAACATATAAAGCTTTTATACTTTTATTAAAAGGACTCAAATATATTTAAAAACAGCAGAAGATATTAGTTGAAAAGTAAAAACGTAAAATTCATTTAAACATAATACATTGAGAACAATTTGGATGACTTGACTTGACTACTTGAGTTTACCATGGCTTTAACAGTATTTCAGTCATATAGCAACCTCCAGCTAATTACAGGTGGAGGAAGACCCGGAATGCACGGAGACAACCGGGTAGAACCACCAACCTACCACAAGCCAGCTGGAAGGCTTCCTTACATGAAAATCCGAATGACCCTGCCGGGTTTCGAACCCACGCGGTGAGGGGCTGAGTAAGTGTTATAGTCAGCGACTTTTCCCTCTCGGCCACGGAGGCCCCAAATTGGATGAAAGAGGCCTAGTGGTACTGATATTTGAATTGGTTTATTATCAACTTGTCACATATCAAACAAGGGCAAGGGGAACAACAGCTGAATCCCCTGTCGTGTTAGATAAATGGAAAAGGAATCATTTACCATTCTAAAGGTAAAATTCTCAACAAAAAAAAAAGAAATAAAGAAAATAAAATGATACATGATAAAAGGATTCTCATCATTTTGCATGTCAATAATGATGATCCTGTATCTTGTCTTGATGAGATGAACATCTGAACAAAG
Source organism: Solen grandis (assembly GCA_021229015.1). NCBI lineage: Eukaryota > Metazoa > Mollusca > Bivalvia > Adapedonta > Solenidae > Solen > Solen grandis. The sequence goes on from CM037787.1 coordinate 39,588,812, forward strand.
TTGCAAGGGGTTTAGGAGATATAGAGCACACAGGAAATACCGGTATATGTTTCTTTGTTGGGTTTAACATATCACAACAGTATTTCAGTCATTTGGAGACAGATATAGTGCTGCCACACTGCAGTATCATGCCATAGACATGTGACATGATACCACACCCAGTCACAATATTCTGACACCGGGCCAACCAGTCCTGGAACTACCCTTATATGCTGAGTGCCAAGCAATACCATCTTTTACGACTTTGGTATGTCACGCATGGGGACCAAACCTATGACCTTCCACTCCCTAGAAGGACGATCTAACGACTTGGCCACCAGTGATGGTGGAAATATATGACTCAAACCTTTGAACTGTGACGTTGAAGTGTGGGTCCTGCAAACTGTCTTAATGAGGTGAAAATATGACCCATATTTCATAACCTTCAAGGGGTTTAGGAGACATGGAGTGGCCATGAAATATCTGACACACACATTTGACATTTAACTTTAAACCTTAACCTTGAATTAGAGCACCAAGAATGTGAGTTTTGCACATTATCTTTATGAAGTGAACTATGACCCAAATATCAAAAATATCCTTCAAGGTATTTAAGAGATATGGACAGACACAATTTTGTTACAGACAGACGGAGACCATTCCTATAATGCACTTGCCTTTCTGTGGGCTAGAGGTTGAGAGATACTTACTTGGGTAAATTTTCTTCTTATCTTGAAATTGAGTTTAGATTCCTGTCCTTACTGAACTGGCAGTTAAGTTTCTTTTGGCCAGAAAAACTCTTGAAGCCCAACCATCTTCTTCATCTTTCATAATTGAGATCTTGTCCTCAAACAGTACCTGCTTTATTGTGATTAAAAAGATCTGGTGCATTGAAAAACAACACATTTCACTTTTCTTTTCCTATTTGAATTAAAAACAAGATTTTAATATATAGTATACTATCTATTCTTGACATTTTGAAGTGTACAAGTACTTAGAAATAATGTCTTAGTACATGTAAACCTAAATTGTCAGAGAACTAATGGGTTTGACCACTGTATCTACAGTGCAATACATCTGCAAGGGTGCCTGGATAGCATAGTGGTAACGCACTTCGCTTCTCACCAACGTCTCCCAGGTTTGATTCCTGGTCATGTACTTGAGAGGGTACAGTGGTTGCCCATCCTGACACATGGGTGTTCTCCAGTTTCCTCCTACAAAAATGACCATGTATACAGCCACCAGAGCCATCAAGAGTGATTAATATACTTGTAAGAACTTGTTTTATAATCAATGTAAAATGAATAAAGTTTAAATACATCTGCAGACAGTCCATGGTGTGCTAGACACATCACATATTTTTTAAGTAAAATAAGATGAAACATGACCATGAAAATCTGAAGAAAAAAAATCACCAAATATTACTGTTTACATAAGGAACATATGGTACACCAATCAGATCCAAATATCAATAGCTTCTCAAAAAGGAATATGAACCTTATGAGTCAGGACCCTTTCCACACATAATTAAAGAAATATCTCTATTTCTTTCTTCTTCTTATATTTGGCCAGATTTATCGGACAAAAAATTGGTAAAATCCATGGTGTGGTGCCAACACCTGAAATTAAAACTATTAAAACTACTATATACTGTACAGCTTGGGTACATTTCTTATACCTGCAACCATCCCATGTTTCAAGAGTGTGTGCTGTGGACACTTGTCTGGCACTTGTTTGGCCAAGTGTCACCTGTGTTGTTGGGGCTGCCATCCACAGTCAGTTATCATCTACAAAGCTACTTGTTGTTTGATCCCTTGGCAAACCATGTTGCTCATCGTTCGACTGCTTCTATCTGGTTGTTGCCGGTCTGAGAGAGAGAGTGTCCCAGGCTGTAGCTCAGCTGCATACTCTAGCATTAAAAAAGATAGATAGACAGATAGATCAGGCAAGAACACCCATATGACATTAATGGTCAACTGGGAGTCAAACTCAGTCATTTTGGTAAAACCAATAGCAAAAGTCACCAAAAGAGACAATGAATCACCTGGCAAACTTTCCCAATCAGAAAAAATGTAAAATGATTTTTTTTACGACATGATAGGTCAAATAATATTTCTTTTATAGAGATCTACACTTACAACACATATTCACAATTCTTAAGAAATGGTACTGGTATATAGCTCCCCTGCTTGGCGCTCAGAATTTAAGTGTAGTACAGCTTTCCTGCTTCTTATCCCAGTTTGATTCCCTTCTAGGGAAGTATGTGAGGTGGTAGGTAGTCACCATTGGGTTTTTGACACTGGTGGGGTTTTCCCGGCTTTACACACTAAGACCGCCATATGCAAACAACTTTGCAGATGGTTCAAAAGCTTGCATGAGTTTATGTATGTTGATGTTTGTGCCTTGCCGACTTTAAATGAAAATATAATTATAGTAGTTTCAGGACTGGTTGGCCCTGTGTCAGGTAAATGTGACAATGTGGTATCATGCCACATGTTAAAGACACGATACTGCAGTATGGCAGCAAAAACACTCTCAAAATGACTGAAATACTGTTGGCAACATGTTAAACTCTATATAAAAAAACAAAAGGGAACAGTGTCTTGTTGCCCTTTTACTGTCAGTGAGCCATGTTACTTTATCATGATAGGATGGTCCCCTATGGTACCGCGGTTCTTAATGTTTCGATTAAATTATAAATATAAAAAGAACTTACCTTTAGTATCTTATTAAACTATGAATAACTATTGCATCTTGACTTTTAAACACGTATGTCACTCAACGAATAAGTCCATGTTTTCCTTCAGAAACAAACTAGGTCAGTCAGCCATATTTGGATCAGGTGCTCCAAGGGAGACCACTATGGTACCGCGGTAAATCTTCAATGAAAAGTATGGTGTCCATGTAGGCACATAATTTTCAAAATTTTAACTGGTAATTCAAAATAAAGTGTTTAACCATAAATTGTCTTAAATTGGACAACACAATATTTTTTTTGGTCTGTTTTAGCAATTTTATATAAAAAAAATAACTGTCTTTTTCACCCAGTTTCTAAACAGTGGGGGCATGTAAATATACTGTCCCTCCTCAACACTCTGACATTTGAACAATACTTCAAATGCGTCCAATGGGAACAAAAGTCACACTTCCCCCAGGTAACAAAAACTATTGTGTTGCAACCTCTTATTTCTTCGGGTTGCCACCCATTACAAACACAGCACAAATCTTCACTGTCATCATCAGACTGTATGCTGTCATCACAATCCTCTGACAAAGGTAATGGCCCCCCAGACTTCTGTAACCCAGATGTGCTAGGCAATTGATCTTTTACAGGTGTAATTGCTATTGGATCTTTAAACTTTGATTTTGATTGTTCCATAATTTCAATATTTTTGCCACTTAACAAATTTCCACTTAGAAATGGTGGGACAAACTTTTTTCTTGGTTTTTTCTCTATAGCATGTGTTACAGTTCTGTTAGAAAAGAAACTTTGGGAATTACTGTAACATGTATTGTTTCTTTCATTTACAGGTACTTGTTCAACTTGTTCTGTTGGAGAGTGCTGAGCTGATTCAGAAACTTGGTCCTTGGTACATGTATTATAAATCACAGCTGGAGCAACATCAGTCTCAGTGATTACTGTTTTGTCAAAAGGAAAGACACCAGTTTTTCTGAAAGCAGCCTGAAGGTTTTCAGCAGACAAAGCTTTGGTGTATGGTTTAGAGGTTAGCTCTGCAACAGCATATTTAGAAATGTTAAGTCCTGGGTTTTGTTGCATATAGGAGTGACACGACATACTGTACATCCTCTTGAATGGCCCAAATACTGCAACATCTAATGGTTGTGTCAGGTGGCTTGTATGGGGTGGCAGCACAAACAGTATAACATTGTTACTCTTAGCCCACTGAGTAAGAGTGAGATTAATATGGGATTTATGCCCATCATAAAGGAGCAGTGTTGGCGTATCATATGACAAATTGGCATACTTAGCAAAATGTTTTGTCACATAGTTCTGAAACACTTCAGTGTTAGACCATCCATTCTTGGTCATTTCTCCTGATGACCCAACACAAGCATTATGGAGAAAATCTGGGTTCCAACGCTTGCCAGGAAATACATAGTATGGTGGGATATAATTTCCAATAGCATTTCCGCCAGCAATTATGGTAACTAATGGTGACCTTGGGGATGTTACAGCCTGAGGATTGGTATCTATATTACATACAAGTTTTGGAGGTTGATGTTCAGCAAATTATTTTCATTTAAGATGGAACCAAGTTCAGAGTAGTAATTATCAACAACCTCTCTAGATGTTGACTTTGCCCTTGAAATTGAAAGCTTTTGGGGCTTGGCAATTTTCAAGTTAGGCCACCTCTTTATGAAATCGTAAAACCAACAGTCACTTAATTTTTCAACAGACTTAACTGGTTTACCAAGGTGAATGGCATAGTCCCTAGCCATATACTTAATCTGGGAGACATTATACCCATATCCAATGCGAGCCATGTATGAAATGTGCTCCACAAGTTTCTCTTCTTCTACTTGAGAAAATATTGGCTTGAAACCAACAGAGACATCAACGGGAACCAGACCTCTTGTCCTATCACGAAGAGTAGATTCAGGAATACTGTATTCCCTAGCAGCCCTGTAAACAGACATGCCTTTCTGGGTAGCTTCAAAAGCCCTCAAAAGATTTGACCTGTCATATCTCATCTTGGACTGCTTTGGCTTAAGTCTCTGAAATTATAAATATAAAAAGTAAAAGGTAAAAAATATTAAATTTTTTTTAAAAAATTGCCAAAAAAAATTTTTCCGCAAAAATAGCAATTTTTATAAATCTAAAATTATGACCGTTCTGAACTTCCGTAGATTTTTTTTTGTTTTGGACATCCTCTGACGACATAAGCAGACGACCTTCACTTGTCAAAACTGTCAAAACTTATAATCACCGTTTTATTGGTAAATAAAGGATAATCAATAGAAATATTTTCAAAAAATGGTGAAAATATGTAGAGTTTCGTTTTGTTTTAAGGATATTTAAAACAACTTACCAGAAATGAAGACATTTCTTATAATTTACGTAAGGCACAGACTTCCGCTTTCACTTTTAACAATGTAAACAGGAGGTAGGTGGCGCTTAGTATGCAAAATAGCGAATATTCGGATTGCATCGGTATCGTAGAAGACGCGGTGCTAGTCCACATATGTGTACTCGTAATTTGTGATATCGTTCTACTTTCGGTTTGGCGATATGATAGGGTGACAACCAGTACCAAAATAACATGTCGCGCTGAGCAGCACATTGATGTAACTACGTTACAGGGCCTTTAAGCATAAGCGAAACGGTACTATCACTAAAGGTTGACTATTATCCCCCTATAACACATTGTTTGCCTTTTTGTGCAAATGTTTCTGTGTGTAAAATTAAAAGGAAGAAATATTACAGTTACAAGTTACAGCAATTAAAAATACTACATACCTTATCTAAAACAAAACAACAAAAAACAAAATATTGCCAGTGAGAAGCACTCAAAATCCTGGAAAGTTTTCATAACTTATCATTGTTGTTGCAGACATTTATGTAAGACACATCGTACTCATGGCGAATAAAGGGACGTAACCCTACCTCTACAACGGCTCAACCTTGAGGATTGAATAAAGTTTTAGGCGAGGATTGAATAAAGGGTTACCACGATCGGTCGGCAGCTTTGACAAAGTACATTGACCTTTTAGGACTGTGCGTCTGTTCGTCCTAATTCCCTTTCGCCCTATACTCATACTCTGGTTGAATTACGAACGATGTGAACCACCTCCGATGTGAACCGCCTTTGGTTCGTACCAAGGACGATGTGTACCGCTTATGAGGACGATGTGAACCATCGCGTAAGACAATGTGAACCAATTTCTAAAACGACTTTGGTGCATGTTAAATTATCTTTTGTATGTATGGTTTATTAGATGATGTTTGGCATGAATAGTTATTAGTTAAGTATGATTTATTTGTTATTTTGGACAAAATTTTATTTGATTTAATTATATCAAACTAATACAAATTTTACGCAATTGGTGTTAAGACTAAAAAATATTCATTTAACGCTTCATTTAACTCTTTTTTAGGGAATCTCATTATACATGCGTTCAAAATAAGCCGATGGTATAAAGTAATAGGTGCCAAAAACAACACTTAACAGCATTATCATACACACGTAACCAATCAATTAAAATAAATATAATCAAGTATTTAAAAAGGTGCCGCTTGTTTTGCTTGTATATAACATTACATACGACGTACGTTTGGCTGTACAAATGACGAAATTGGATACGTATTGACATCAATCGGGTGATTTAATTAGTTTGTTAAATACCCTTATTTTATTTCTGCTTCAAATACCTCATTTCATCTTACCGCATTATACGCCCGAGGTTTTGATATCAACGTAATTTGTTTGAAAATAAAATAATTGGATTGCTTAAGTCCTAAAAATCGATCTCGTAATATATGGGATTGGGGTAAATCAAAACTCAGATAGTTAATTTAACATTAAAAAAAGTATATTTTTCAATATAATATTAATGAATATCAGGGTTCACATCGTCTCCTCAAAATGGTTCACATCGTCCTGTTTTCAGGTTCACATCGTCCCGGTTCACATCGTCCGTGGTTCACATCGTCAGGCACCCACTCTGGTTACTTGCAAGTTTTTTCATGATTTTCTTTTTAATTTCTGGCTATATGAAGGACTTATCATTTCAAGGCCTTGAATATTTGTCCAAATTCCAGTAAGGACTGGTACATTGACCCTTTAAGTGGGCCCTTTCGCCCTGAAAAATGTGTTCCCCCTGAATTGATTTTATCATTTTGGTTAGAATCAATTATACGTTTGTTAGTCTGTATGTGGGTTTTGTATGTGTGTGGGTTTTATCACAGGAACCTGATATTAAAAAAAAAAAAAACTTTACATAAAAAAAAATCTACCCCTGTTTATTTATATATAGAGGGGTCGATATTTTTAAAAGTTTTTTTTTTTTTTTTTGTCTGAATATCAGGTTCCTGTGGTTTTATAGATTGTATGTTCCAGGTGGGTGATGGTCGTTTCGTCAACCAACCGTTTTGTCGAATTGATTATGTGTAGTAAATGAAAAGTCGCACCCAATTACTCATGCATTACTAATGGTGTATTTTGTGATTAATTATGTATGAATGATCCTCTCCCATTTGGAAAACTCGTAGTCCGCTCTATAACTTCCATATAGGATTTTCATTAAACTTTACAAAATTTGCTTATCATTATGTAGCCGGGTACAGGTATTTAGTGATAAATCAATAGGCAATAAGACATGAGTGTCTCGATAGCTCAGTGGTAGAGCGCAGGAACGGTAGTCCTGAGGCCCTGGGTTCGAGTCCCGGTCAAGCCATGATTTTTCACCACCTGTTACATTTGGCGCCCAACGTAAATAACTTACTGTTTGATATGGCTACTGCTTCGGCACCTCAAGAACTTTTCAAAATGTTCTTTGTCTCAAAGAATTCGGGACGAATTCTAAATTTGGAGGGGAATATGTAGCCGGGTACAGGTATTTAGTGATAAATCAATAGGCAATAAGACATGAGTGTCTTGATAGCTCAGTGGTAGAGCGCAGGAACGGTAGTCCTGAGGCCCTGGGTTCGAGTCCCGGTCGAGCCATGATTTTTCACCACCTGTTACAATTACACAAAGATATGTCTTTAATAGGACATCAAACATATGTACACTTGAAAATGGTTGTAAGTGTTTTTTCCCCCAGTCTCTACAATGGTTTTTATTGTGATGTGGATTGACCAGATATATATAAGGTTCCAAATATAAACAAGTAACGCTTGCTGTCATAATTGAGAGTTTGCAGATTAATATGATGATGGTTAATGTGACTGGCAGGGCTACAGATAAGGTTTTAGGTCAATTGTGTATTTACGCATCAACTTTTCAAGGAATTGGGTTTTCACAATTTTAATTTGAGTAATGAAAATATGGTTACTCCATCAAAATTAAGTCAGTTTTTTTTTTCGCACCTTAATTTTGGAATTGAAATAACAGTAGATGTACATACTGGTATATGCGCCTGCTGTTCTTGTATGCAATAATGTCCATTTAACAATTATCATATGCAGGATTTATTATTAGCTCCTCAACAATTAAAATTAAAAACATTCAATCATTTGAATATTGATCATTTAGCACTTTTGATTATTAAATTCAAACACAAACTATTTACTGGTTAACATGTTCGGTTAAAATGGAATTGGATGGATGCTATCGACTTTACCGCTGTCATGCTCTTTTGCTAAACTTTGTCTATAATACCTCTGGCAACCTCGGTGTCGCTACAGAGGATCTCAACTTCAAGATCGTCAATTATTGCGCGACAAATGCCTGACGTTTGATTCGCATGTAGTGTAAAGTATCTGCTCAAAGTGTTTTTTTTAAACATTTACCCGTTTTTTCCTACCTTGTGTAACCATCTTTGAAGCAAACGAATAGAAAAACGTCAGATGAATGAATAAGGATTAATGTTTTATTTGAATGGAACCCCAAAGTAGGAAATTACCGGATATCATTTGCAGTCTATTTTGCAGATTCGCAAGTAACCAGTCAAACATATACGAGTATTTGTAAACATCACTCAGTTTCATGTTGTTGTGTACAAATACCAGTACACATTAATGTTTTGAATATTTGAGTAACCTAATTTTTAATTGCTTTTTTGTACGCTAGAATTTTAAAGAATTGGGTTTTTATCTATTTTATTTGCGTAATTACACAAATACGCACCTTACCTGTAACCTTGGACTGGTCCCTAATGGATAAAATTTTTTATTACACCGTTTGTATGATACACTGGTATGTTTGACTTTATGAGTTGTTTGGCACCAGCCCTGTGTTCAGTTAATCATAATGTTCGCATCTGTTGTATGACTTTATGAGTTGTTTGGCACCAGACCTGTGTTCAGTTAATCATAATGTTCGCATCTGTTGTGTATTTCTTTCCCTGCTTACACTTTGTACACAACAATAAAACTGATGTTGGGGACTTTTAAAGGTAATTGAATGCTGGGCTGGTCATCTATCAACCATAACTGGTCACACTGACGGCTTAAAGTGTAGATGGCATTTCTTGACCACCAGTGTTATCTAGAATACAGTGATTTCATAAGGTTAGTTGGGGGCGGGGTCCTGCTAAGAGCAGTAAGACAGAGCTTGCCGTATAAGATATAAGAAATATTATCTAGCACGACGTATAATTGGTGGAGTTTGGTCCCTGATATACGCAGCCTGACCTGGACTCCAAATACACTAATGAGCTACCAGACAGCTTTATACTGTTCCTCCAAATTCCACCTTCCTATATTACAAATGATTTCAGGGCGTAAAATCCAGTCTATAGAAGCCGTAAGAAATTCTAAATTTGGTCAAAATAGGTGAGAGCTTGTCATTGTCGAGAGAGAGAGAGAGATCCTGTTTCATTTAAGCATATGTCAATGATATTTTAAGCAAAAACCAGACCACCTGCCTCATAGTATTGCGCCTGGATAAGGCTGTGTTCTGTGTGTTCTGTATGATGACTGTACTCTCTGTCCTCTAGTCTTATCAGTGGTTGTATAAGGCCAGGGTGACAGACAAGAACACAAGGTGTGTAACCGTATCTCATGACAGTCGTCTCTCAGGTTTGTTATGTGTCTTGTGAAACAGGTTAGTTACCTCCAAATAAACTTTTGTCTGATGAAAGGGAATAATGGAGAAGTTTGTCAAGTATATATCTTTCTTCTTTTTAGCTCGACTATTCGAAGAATATGAGAGCTATTGTAGCAGAGCAGCAGAAAAGCTTCGTTTTATTGTTTTAACATTGTTTTTCAGGAAAAAAAAAGAATTGATTTCAAATTCTCATCGTTCAAAAACGAAAATAAAAAATGGAAAACAAATTGTGCTCGAAGATGTCATTTTGTATCGGTTTGTTTTTCTTGTTTACTAGTGTATTGGTAGCAAAAGGAGGTTACTGTTTACTCGCATTCTGCAATGCTTTTTCATAACCGCATCCATGAATGAAAAAATCCAAGTTCTCTGAAAATAGCGTTATGGTTGAAAACTCTGCAACAAAATGTCAAAATCTAAGTGTGGAAGAGTCAGAAAAACAATAGAAACATCGGTTGCCAGTTGTTTTTTTATTATTATTAAAAAAGAACCAGAGCCTTACAAAATCGGGGGCAGTTTCTTGAATCATATCATTTTGAACGTCTTTTTATCAGCACCGTGGTTCTCAAGTACTGGCAAAATTGTTAGATTCTTGGAAATTGTCATTTGACTGTCTTATTATAGCATGTTCATATCTTTATGGATAAGATTTTAATGCATGCACACAAGCAATTACATCATTTATTAGCTCACCTGAGCACAACATGCTCAAGGTGAGCTTTTGTGATCGCCCTTTGTCCGGCATCCGTCGTCCGTCGTGCGTCGTCAACAATTTGGCTTGTTAACACTCTAGAGGCCATATTTTTAGGCCAATCTTCATGAATCTTGGTCAGAATGTTTAACTCTAGAGGCCAATTTTGGCCATATCTTTATGAAACTTGGTCAGAATTTTTCTCTATAAAATCTTGGACAGGTTCAAATTGGGTATGTGGGGTCAAAAAGTAGGTCATGAGGTCAAATCTTAGTAAAACCTTGTTAACACTCTAGAGGCCACATTTTTGGCCCAATTTTCATGAAACTTGTTCAGAATGTCTGTTTCCATAAAATCGTGGACAAGTTTAAATTTGGGTCATGTGGGGTCAAAAAGTAGATCATGAGGTCAAATCTTAGAAAAACCTTGTTAACACTCTTGAGGCCACATTTTTGGCCAATTTCATGAAACTTGTCGAATGTCTGTTTCCATAAAATCTTGGAGAAGTAAAGTGGGTCATGTGGGGTCAAAAAGTAGGTCAATATGAAAAATCCAACATACGTTGTTCATTTATAATCAGGTGAGCAATTCAGGGCCATCATCAGTAACTATGCATGGGATTGATTTTAGACTTCATAAACCTATTTAGGGATATTAGACTATTAAGGCATATCATTTTTGACTTATTATATACAGGGTATATAAAGGGCAGGAATTGAAATAGATTTCATTTGATTTACCAACAAGCTTTTTGAATAGTTGAGCGTGCTGTCCTCTGACAGCTCTTGTGAAAATATTTCTTGTAGTTGAAGTTGTAACAGTGTTAATATATAATAATTATAAAAGACCTTCAAGAAAATCAATTTAATTGTCTGATTCTGAATTTGAATTTTATATGTTGTTGATCCCAATACTGAGTTTTACACATTGTATTTCAGGGAAAAAAGTATCATAGCTATTAACTTGAAACTTGACAGTTGTATATACTGAGGATAAGAACTGTGACATTATAGACAGTACACAAGAGCATAATCCATTTCCAATGTTTCTTGTTGGAGTTTTTTCCCTTTTATACAATTCTGTGTCTTTAAGACCAGTTTGACTCATGCTATTGAAATTATTTTTTTTAATTTATGAAAGAAATTAATGAGAGAAAGTGTCATGCACAAGGTTCATAACTCTGGCCTCAGTATTTTTGGTGGCCTGAGTATTTTTGGAGTTATTCCCCCTTTTCACAATTTCGTAACTCTTGTTCTATGCTATTGAAACAAAATTTCAGTTATGGAAAGAAACTGATGAGAGGAAGTGCAGAGCTTTATAAATATAATCAGCCCTTTAACTTGAACTGTTTGCATAATTATGTCACCGTGTGCCTTAGTGTACATGTGTGTGTGAAGGGAAGGGGGTGGGGGGAGACATCAGTTTTCTAGAAAAACAAATCTCTAGTTTCCTTATAATTTTGGGGGTTCATTGCTTTGGTGTGGTATCATGCCACATGTCTACGGCGTGATACTGCAGTGTGGCAGCACTATATCTGTCTCAATAGACATCCTCTCCAAATGACTGAAATACTGTCAGTGGGACGTTAAACCCAACTAACAATTCAAATATTTGACTGCTTATTAAATGTGGATGATTGATGCAGCTTATAGATATAACATTTCATCTGATTGTAACGTCTGCACAAATGAGTGGAGATGCACTTCTGTTTCAAACCATTATACATGTTGACTTGACTGTGCCGTTTGTAATGTATTCGTTGTCTTGTTGAAGATGTATATATTAAAGATTTGCGTTAGTAAATTCAGTAGATATACATAATTATATATCATCCAGTTTGTATTTCTTCTACTTCTTTCTTCTTTTCTTTTTTAGCTCACCTGAGCTCAAGGTGAGCTTTTGTGATCGCCCTTCGTCGGGGGTCCGCCGTCATGCGACGTGCGTCGTGTGTCGTCAACAATTTGCTTTAAACGACATCTCATCTGAAACCGCTGGACAGAATTTAATGAAACTTGGTAGGAATGTTCCTTGGGTGAGGCTCTACAAAAGTTGCTAAAATAAAGTTGATCCATGAAGAACTCTGGTTGCCATGGCTACAAAAAGAAAAATAATTTGAAAATTTAAAAATCATCTCCTTCAAAACTACTGGCCAGATTTCAAAATAATTTGGTACAGATGTTCCTTGGGTCAACCTCTACTAAAGTTGCTAAAATTATTCCGATCCGTAAAAAAACATGGCCGCCAGGGGCGGGGCTTATTTGCCTTATATGTATATAGAGAAACCTTTAAACAACATCTCCTCTGAAACCACTGGACAGAATTTGATTAAACTTGGCAGGGATGATCCTTGGGTCAACCTTCACAAAAGTTGCTAAAATAAACTTGATCCATGTAGAACTCTGGTTGCCATGGCAACAAAAAGAGAAAAAAATGAAAATTTTAAAAATCATCTTCTTCAAAACTACCGGCCAGATTTTAAAATAAATTGGTACAGATGTTCCTTAGGTCAACCTCTACCAAAGTTGCTAAAATTATTCTGATCCGTAAAAAAACATGGCCGCCAGGGGCGGGGCTTATTTGCCTTATATGTATGTGGGAAACCTTTAAACAACATCTCCTCTGAAATCACTGGACAGAATTTGATTAAACCTGGCAGGGATGATCCTTGGGTCAACCTTCACAAAAGTTGCAAAAATAAACTTGATCCATGTAGAACTCTGGTTGCCATGGCAACAAAAAGAGAAAAAAATGAAAACTTTAAAAATCATCTTCTTCAAAACTACTGGCCAGATTTTAAAATGAATTGGTACAGATGTTCCTTGGGTCAACCTCTACCAAAGTTGCTAAAATTATTCCTATCCGTAAAAAAACATGGCCGCCAGGGGCTTGGCTTATTTGCCAAATATGTATATAAAGAAACCTTTAAACAACATCTTCTCTGAAACCACTGGACAGAATTTGATTAAACTTGGCAGGGATGATCCTTTGGTCAGCCTTCACAAAAGTTGCTAAAATAAACTTGATCCATGTAGAACTCTGGTTGCCATGGCAACAAAAAGAAAAAAAAATGAAAACTTTAAAAATCATCTTCTTCAAAACTACTGGCCAGATTTTAAAATAAATTGGTACAGATGTTCCTTGGGTCAACCTCTACCAAAGTTGCTAAAATTATTCCGATCCGTAAAAAAACATGGCCACCAGGGGCGGGGCTTATTTGTCTTATATGTATATAGAGAAACCTTTAAACAACATTTCCTCTGAAACCACTGGACAGAATTTGATTAAACTTCGCAGGGATGATCCTTGGGTCAACCTTCACAAAAGTTGCTAAAATAAACTTGATCCATGTAGAACTGGTTGCCATG